>JADCRB010000140.1:0-312430 GCA_021464245.1 Carallia brachiata | reverse complement strand
CAAATGAAATATGCTTATAGTAAAAAAGTGTGTTATTTTAAGAATTGTTAAGTTTAACTTTTTTTAAAAAATATTTTTCAAAAAATTGCCTGAAAATTTAAATAAAATAAATTATTAAATTTATTTTGATTTTTTTTACCTTAGAAAAGAGAATGACGATAACTCTAGTAGATAAAAAATTTATACATACATATATTAAACAAAAAGCCTAAAAGACAAAAGGCATAGCAAACAAAAAAAAATAACATTATCATGAATAGTATTAAATTAAAAATATTATTATTTTTATTGTCATTTTCCGTAACAAACTGTGATTGCACTGTGTATTGTACATTTGCACTGTGTTATAACCGACAAAATAATAGGCGCCATTCTGCCCCTTGCCATTAAAAAATAATATATATTTTTTTTTGGTTTTTAAAAAAAAAATTGTTGATGTAGTGTATAAACAACGAAAAACGAAAAAATATATATATTTGTGCACAGTTTACACAGTTTCACATGACCAATCGACAACTTTCTTTCCACAGCTCGTGGTTTCTTCTCCGCTTTTGTAAAGGACAATTTTGTATATTTCCATTACCAACTGCTGATAAAAGAAGCGTAGTTTTATCTTATGTTTTTTATCAGTAGGGTATTAGCAACAGCAGCTCAAAAAAAAGAAAAAAACCAAAACTAATTAGTTTGTTTTGTTTATTTTCAACAGCAATCAACAACTTATCATAGAAAAACCAAATACCTCTAAGTTTAATGGAAATAATTTTTCGATTACGATAAATTCTATACTCTATTTTTTAAAATTAGGATTTGGAACTCAATACTTTTTTCTTAACCACTGCAGTGGAACTTGTTTGATTTTGTTATTAATAATTATTGTTACTGTTATTAATTGTTATTACCAATTACTGTTGCTAATAAATAAAATACGATTTAGTGTTTGATTGAATTAGCATAATTAATTATTATTAAAATAATAAAATGAGATACATTATATTTTCTTTTTAAAAATTCACCATAATGCTTTTTGTAAAAATAAAAAAAGAAAATATTTAAATTCTTTTTTCAAAAATATTTATTTTTTTTACCTTTTTTTATTATTGTTTAGAAAATTTACAAAAAAAAAAAACTAGCTAAAGAAAGGAAAAAGGGCAAGTTATTCAATTTAATTTTAAATCTTTTCCTATCTTACAGAAAACAAAATCAACGAATGGTAAGCATTAGAAATAAAAATGGAAGAAATTAAAAAAGAAAAGAAAAAAAAATCCGTCCTACATGCGTTCGTTTTTTCTCACCATGCATCGTGTTTATATACATCCAAAAACAAAATCAAATCAGTTTATCGCGTTGGTATCTAGGCGTGGGGGCCACTCGTCCCACCTTGTCCCTATAACTCCGTGTGTTTTTCTGCTTTGTGAGAGTAATTTGATGCATATATTATTATTAGATATTGCTTAAAATAAAAGGCAACTTTGTCTTATTTTTTTAAATTGTAATATTTAGGGAGAATATCAACAAAAAAAAGTCTTAAAAAAATTAATTAAGTACTATTTACTTTATTTTTTAATCTCTAATAACAAACAGCACCCTGCATTAACAAAAACCAAATAGCCCAAAACTCAGAAGTTGCCATTGATCCGCTGAACTTGCACTTAAAATGAGCGGATTTGGAACCTGGAAGAAAAACTTTTATTGTTTTAGCTTAGTCTGCTCAGTGCTTATAACTCATTTAGCAGTTGGGCTGGGCTCAAATTGCATATTTCTCTTGATGGCATAAAGGTTAATTTTATTTAAAATTTTTTGTGGTTTATTAATTTTTATCTATTATATATATTTTTTTAAATCAGTGCAAAACGTTATTTCCGTAACACTATTTATGTCTTACCATTAATTTTTCCATCAAGTAGACTAATATAACAACTAACAGACTACTACATTGATAAAATTTTATCTAATCGACTATCACGTTATCTTAAATTGATGGCATCACATTTTAATTTTAATTTAAAAAATTTAATTGTTTTTTAAAAAATATACAAAAATTAAAAAAATTTAAATTTTCTCTCCTGTCTCCTGCCTCTCTCTCTCTCCTTGCCTCTCTTCTCTTCTCTTTTCTCTCCTTCCTCCCCTCTCTCTCTTTCTCTCTCCTCCTTCCTCCATTTCTCTCCTCGCTCTCCCCCTCTCTCTGTCAAGGAGAATCAAAATGAAGATGGGACAAAAATTGATCCTGGTGCCTCAATTAATTAGTTAATATTTGTTTTTTTTTTTTTTTTGAGAATCAAAATGAAGAAAACCCATATAGAATAGGACAAACATTTGTCCTGATGCATCAATTAATTGATGGATAGAATAGGACAAAAATTGATCCATATAGAATGAGACAACAATCGATCTCGGATACTCTGCATCAATTAATTATTTTCCTATTTTATATGGGTTCTTCTTCATTTTGATTGTCAAAAAAAAAAAAAATCCACTAATTACTTGATGCACCAAGATCAATTTTTGTCCCATTCTATATGGGTGCTTTTTCATTTTGATTCTCCTTGACGAAGAGGGAGTGGGAGGGCGAGCAGAGAAATGGAGGAAAGAGAGAGAAGAGGGAGGAGAGAGAAGGGAATAGGAGAGAGAAAGGGAGGAGGGACGAGATAGAAAGAGAGATACTAGTTTTTTTTTTAATTTTTATATAATTTTTTTAAATAATTAAAATTTAATTTAATTAAAATTAAAATGCCACATCATCATAAAGTGATGACGTGACAGATAATAGAACATAATTTTATTGACATGACAGTTTGTAGGTTATTATGTTAGTCTACTGAAAAAAAAAAATAACGGTAGAATATAATTAATGTGATAGAGATAACGTTCTGGATTGACTTTTTAAAAAAAAAATGTGATAAGTAAAAATTAATAAACTATAAAAGATTTTAAATAAAATTGACTTTTATTCAAAATAAAAAGTAATCTCATTTTACTTTTTCAAATTGCACCACTTGGGGGAGGATATCAATAAAAGCAAATTCTAAAAAAATTAACTAAATACTATTTACCTTATTTTTTGATCTCTAATAACAAACACCAGCCTCCATTAACAAAACTAAATGCTCCCAAAACTCGGAAGTTGCTGATTGATCCGCTGAACTTGCTCTTAAAATGAGCGGATTTGGAACCTGGAAGAAAACTTTTATTGTTTTAGTTTAGTCTGCTCAGTGCTCATAACTCATTTAGCAGTTGGACTGGGCTCAAATTGCATATTTCTCGTGATTTAGCCCGACTCTCTCCCCTTCTTTTTTTCTTTTTTGAGCTTGTAGCCCAACCTTAGAGATGAAAATAACGAGAGAATAATTTAAATTTTAAATTTTAAATCTTTCAGCTAAATATTACTACTTTTAATTGTCTTTATTATTACTAATTACTTTTTTTTTCGATTATTTATCAATGAAAACAATTTTATCCCTGCTCTCTATCTTGATTAAATTGATTTGATTCAGTGTTATGAAAATTAGACTAATCCGACTAGTTAAACTGAGAACCGGTCTAATGTTTAATTCCTGTTAGAGCATTAAAATCGGAAGAAGTTCGAATAAGTCAGAAACTGGTGAATCAGACCAATTCAACTGCAAATTAATGGACAAGTCCGGTTTCCGAATTAGTCAGTTTCTCATTTATGACGTGACATGTTATCAGTGTGCCACGTGCCACTGGATTCTACCAAAAAATACTGGAAAAACTCGCGCGTTGTAGAAGTCTAACTCTCGAACTCCTTTGTGCCTCCATCTCATTTTCCGTGCATTATTAATTCTTTTCTTTCCAAATTCTTTTAGTTAATTGATAATTTTGAAAATGTCTTTTGTTATTAAATATATAGAATTAACATATTATTTTTTTTCTTGTAAATATTTTAATGACATAACTTAACATTAAAAAATTTGATGTATTGACAGACAAAATGTTTCTTTTTTCCACAAAATAAAAAACTGGCACTCACACATTATGCTTAATTAACTCCATTAAATATCATGTTAATATTTACAAAACCTATCATTAAATCTCTATCAACATATTATATAATAAATTTTAACTTATATTAGATTACTTTATCCTTAATTACGTATTTCTAATCAATATATTAATTAATTTTTTAATTTTATTAGATGCTAAATTATAAATTAAGTATAGGTTAAATCTCTCAATTTTATAATATGTATAACGCTTATATTTTATATGATTACATTTTAACCATCAATTTCTATAAAATATAAGTCTGATCTAGCCTGCCCACTCTCAAGGAGGACTGGACCATGATGCAACCAAAAAATTTTTTGGACTTAAATTTGTGTGGTCCAAACTTGACTGATTTTAATCGTTAATCACGTAAATAATAGTACGGAAAGTCTTGACTTCGAATTTCAATTAAGGTTAATTAATAAAAAAATTACTAAGGCTGTGATGTAGTCGCACATGTAGCAAAGAAGCAACAACAAAAACTCTGACAGGGAAAAAAATAAATCCATAAATTATTCAAGGAACAAATTCCATGATTAGTATCAATATCAAAGCAACATTGACCCACAATCTATTCCAGAATCAAAATTTCCATAAATATTTATATCGGATTTTGTTTTTCGTTTTTTTTTTCCATTTAAACAACTGAAAACCCAAAAAAAAAAACAAAAATAAAACACTTACCTTTGAAGACCCGACGCAAGCATAGACAACAAAAACCCTAGGACTAAAATTTTTTGGATAAACTCATTCAATTGCGATTTATTTTATAAAAAATAATTATGTTATTTATGCTTGTTTTTGTGAAGTTGGATTCTAGATCTGTATTGTGACTGTTTTCTGTTAATTTGATTCTGCTCGCAAGCTTTTCTCAATTCAACAATCTTTTGAAGTAATGCGAAGATGGATATATAGTAGAATTATTATCAATATGGATTGGTGTAGTATCGACAAATGAGAAGAAAAGAGCAAGAACAGCTTGCAAGCATGGCCGCTGACTAATAGAAAATGAACGAAAAACGAGCGGGTGTAACCTAGTTGGCCATTGGATATTACGCTTAAGTGATAGGTTGAGAATTCGAACCCCACATCTTACCAATTCTCTCCCTTTATGGGCTGAAAAAAAGAAAAGGGAAGAAATAGAATGATTCAATATAATAAGGGAGAAGAGAATTAGAGCTGTAGAGGAAAGAACAGCCAAAAAGAAGAAGTAGATGCAAGTGAACGCCAATGGAGGAGAGCATAAAAAAGAAGTTTCTTCCGATGATGATGGTGAGTCAGATGATGATGAATAAGCATCAAAGTCATAACAAGCCGTCCGAAGGGGATATTGTTTTCATCAAACAAGAATAAGATGATCTAGTAGATTATTGTTCAAAGAAAAAAGGAATGATTGATGTATTCGACAGTCATTGTAGTTTTGGTACTCTGGTTTAAAAATCAACCAAATTTAGATATTATTTGCCAGATTCTGGATAAACTATCCCGCCTGGGTTTAGTGCAGCTGAGTAATTGACAGATTGGGAATTATTACTAGAAGGGTCTTAAGTAGAGCTGCTGTGATATTGGCGAGTGCAGAGATTTTGCTGTGATGGTGGGAGGAGCTGCTGTTTTGAATACTGGGAAATTATCGTTTTCTGAGACTGGTTAATGATGTTCTTCTGCTATTTTTTTCTGGTCCTTTTGATATATGTGGGCAGACAGATATGAAAGTGAGATATTACATCAGCTTTTCAGCTTTGTGGAAATTGGTGTTGGGTTATGGGGGGCTGAATGAATGTGTGTGTGGCTGAGTGTGAGTGTTTTTTAGATTGTTCATTCACACTTGTTATGGTAGTCCTTATGGATTAATGTTGAGATATTACATCAGCTTTTCAGCTTTTTGGAAATTGGTGTTGGGTAATGGGGGCCTGAATGAATGTGTGTGTGGCCGAGTGTGAGTTCTTTTAGATTGTTCATTCACACTTGTTATGGTAGTCCTTATGGATTAATGTTGAGATATTACATCAGCTTTTCAGCTTTGTGGAAATTGGTGTTGGGTTATGGGGGGCTGAATGAATGTGTGTGTGGCTGAGTGTGAATTCTTTTAGATTGTTCATTCACACTTGTTATGGTAGTCCTTATGGATTAATGTTCTGCTAGATCCGTAGTTGCTCCTGTAAATTTGAACATTTGATAAAAATTGAAATATTATGCGCCTGATTTATTTATTATTGAATACATTACATACTGATCATAAATTTTTGATAGACTATGAATCAAAATAATTGTTGGTAAGGAAAATAAAGGAGACAACAAGCAACAACAGAAAATAGATAGCAAACAGCTATGACTGAATAAAGGGCAATAGAAAACAATGGCACAAAACTTATAGTATACGCAACAAGCCCTGAATGGCAAATCCTAAACAAGCTACTGTGATCATCTTCTTGTGGCTGAAAGCATGACTTATGGTTTGGCGGTGCAATTAAGCATGTGTAGAGGCTTTGCATTTATCACCTTAAGCACAGGATTGCTTTCAAAAAAGTTAGTTGGTCGGAGCTCAAATCCGGCAGTTAATGTTGGCATCAATGGAAAATCTTCTTGGCAGGGAACATGGTGAAACCCCATCACGTACCAGAGCACAATGTCTTTGTTTTCAATCTCCCTATTCCTGCAAAACAGGCTCGAAGTTCAATTAAATCCAGCATTATAATTGTATTGGTGCAATATCCGATTATAGGCAAAAACATTCAAATAGGTACCTAAGATTCCAAATGGCCAATGTGTCCTGTCCTTGACCTTGATCAACATATGGTCCTCCTGCCCATTTTTCAGACTTGTTGTATGGAGTAACCCACACATTGTTATTGCTAAAGGCACCGCGGATTTGGGGGTAATCATCTTCTAATAAGAGTGGATGCATTAGTGAGCCTGCCCCGGGTACTATTCGGTACCCATAATTGTTTCCAGCTCTAGTTTTTTTGTTTGGATTCACAATTACTAGCTCAGATGAACTCTGGCCAAATCTAATTTTGGCCTCTGATTCTGTCTTAGCTGTCTCACTAACAACTTTCCAATAACTCTTTCTTGGCGTAGCATGATCCGTCATGGGCTTCATTACTAGATTTTTCTTCTCAAAAGAATTGTCAACACCATCAATGTCAAGGTCAAGACGCAAGCTCAAGAAATGATCATGGTATAGGCCTAAAGTATTATCTGCTATCAATGTGCCATGAACTTCCTCTCTTATCTGATCTGCATGAGTGTGTGCTGTTGCCTTCACTTCCAGAATTCCACTTAGACCCACCTGTTCAACCTCAAGAATGATGTTAACAATTAAGCAAGCACATTTTCATGTGATTGCTTATTAAATTCACTTATATATTATCAAACTAAATGTCATGCATGAACCTGGACTTTGATTGATCCGCTTGGCTTGAATTCCCAGTCAATGACATGATCATAGTTTCCAACTGCTGCAACCATCCTCACCACGAGGCTCACTTCAGGTCTGGCCTCTGTAATCTGTAACCAAAACAAAATCTTCAATCAATGTTACCAACCATAAAAGGGAACTGAAAACAATGGCCCAATAACAGCAAACTGTAGGCCTAAACTGCAATCCATACAGCCTAAACTTGGTCCTACAACATTGTCACCCACCGAGAATTGGGCTTTGCCCAATTGGTTAATAGCTGTGATTGTCAACTCTAAAGTTAAGGGATAAAAAAAAAAAAAGTTAAGGAATTAAACTTTCGACCTTATACTCACCCACCCCCTCTTCTACCACTACGCTGTAACTCCTTTGGACCAACAAAAGAAAGAAAACATTGTCACCCACATGAAACTGCATCATTTTAGTTAAAAAGCTACAATGGCAAAAAATATGATCGAGAAATTAAGCATATTTATTAGAGTTTCATTAGTTGGTAGGGTCTGTTATCATGCATTAGACTAAATTCATCTAAGAATCGCTACATTTTAGCGATACATGTGCTTACCGTTTTTCCAGGGATCCCCAATTCGGTGTGGCGCCACATGATCTCCCCTGCGTGCCTTTCAAATATGCAAAACGCATTTGTTACTTTAACTGGGGTGCCATCTCGAGCAGCATAGTACCCGTCCATGAACACTGCATTGGCGGGGCAATCAGCCAGTGGCACCAATGAGGCTGCAGATTGACCGAACCCAAACTCCCCGCAATCAAAAAAACTTTTATAGTAATACTCCTCGGATGGATCCATGTATGGCACAAAGACCTCGGATACATGGCCCCTGTACAGTACACTGCGGTGGGTCCTCTTCTCCGGATCATAGATGGATGCTAGAGATATTATTGGACCAACACGAACGTCGAATGCCAGGTGAAACACCCAATTGATCCATCTGCACGTTGTTCAAATTGAAGCTTATAAATCTTTTCAATCGACATTACCTTTTTTTTTTTTTTTTTTACAAACAACATTAGATTTTCGTATCTAATGGCATGATTATTTTGTATACGATAATTTATGTTTCATCTATAAAAAGTTCAAAGTGTAGGAGGAATAATTTTTTGAACAAAAAATACCAGGAGTTTCACATATGAAGTTTTTAAGAATTTTAAAGTGAAATTAGTTATTTAATAATTAAATTTAAAAAATTACACAAAAAATAGATAAATTATTATTATGTTATTATATTGATACTTTTTAAACAAAATTATATAGTGATATTTTTTTAAAACATAAAAATTTGGAGAACATATTTGTATCCACCATAGAGTTGCCGTAATAGTAATCATGAAACACCCAAATCCATTCAACGCAAAATTTTCAATTTACACCATATGGTTTTTCTTAGACGTCAAAATATCTACTTCGAAAATTACTTTCATAGCCGAATCGGGCGCTATTATTGCGACACGCTTAGTTGACGTGGAGTAGACACGTCTCTCTTTCTAACATTTTTTTTTTAACTGATTTTTATAAAAACTAAATTTTAAACATTTTAAATATTTGTTATTTTAAATTTAATTTAAAAAATATTTATAAATTTTTTTTTAAAATAATATTTTTTAAATGCGGATGACGTTAAGTGTGTTTGAAGTGCGAAAAAATGAGATGAAAGAAAGGGAAAAGAAGAGAAAGAAAAAATAAAGTTATTTAGAGTGATAGAAAAAGTTTGAGAGAAAAAAAAAGTAAATAATAATTTTTGAAAGAAAAAGTGGAAAGAAAATAAAATTGTTTAGAGTGTTAGAAAATGTAAGAGAAAAAAAGTATGATGGAATAAAATGTGAATAATAATTTGTGAGAAAAAAGTAGAGAAAAAATAATATTATTTAGAGTGATGTAAAAATAAAAAAATATAAAAAAAAAATTTTTTTTTCTCTTAATTTTTCTCCCCATACCAAACACAGCATAAAAGATATTGACGTCAATCCCAACAGATGCGCGGTGGAATCCCGCATCCCCATATCATTTCTGATGCGAATCTGGCTTTTGGTCCACTTTTGGACCCTATTGTGTCAATTGTTTCGTCGTCGCTTCACCCTCTTTTAGGCCAGGAAAATACCAGCATCGCGTGGATTTCCCGCAATTCAAGATTGCTAGGATAATCCCCCCTTCAACTGAAAACTAGCACCAGACAAGTAACTATCATGACTTCATGACATGAATCCTACAGCCTGTGTGCCAGAAAACTGGCACCCACCGTGCAGTTACAAATGTCAGAATGAGGCAATTGTACAAATTTAAATTTCCAAGTTAGACTTTTCAACTTTTACATTCGACAAGTCTAATTAATCTGCTTTAAATTTCTACAATGACTTTTCAAGGTCTGGCCGGGGGCTTAACCGAAATTCAAAGAATTTGACAGCCAGAAAAGTTGAGAAAGATAAGAATGATAAAGATTTTCACGGTTGGCTTTTATTTTCCTAGTATTAAATATTTCTTCGCGTCATGTTCTGGTCCTGTCCTCCTCCTATCGATGGTCCAATAGTACCTTGGGTGGTGGCTTGTACTCTTGGCTTTTTCCTAATTTAATGATAGAAATGGTTGGATTTTTAATTTTTTACGGGTCATGGGCTTGGATCCTTTTCCTGGCTCTTTCGGAATTAATGTGAATTTCTATATCTCACCCATTTCGAAACCAAAGTAAATCAAAAGGTACCAAAAATGTGAAACACAAAATATTGATCCAGTGGCCATAGCTTTCGATGGGACTTCCAATTTAGAATTAGAATAGAATTGCTTCCTAAAAAAGTACTTAATAATAGTTAAAATAATTAGAGTTAATAATTTTTAATTAAAAAATTTAAAATTTAAACTCTAATTTCTCTCTCATTTTCTTATCCCTAATTGTTAGACTATCCCTAAATTTTAAATTTAAATTTTATCAATAAAGTAGATAGATACTAGAAGAGTTTTACCTCCCTGACGGTCCGCCTAATTCAATTTAAATTAGTCGGGATTCAATAATTTCGAAATTCTAGATATCAGTGAATACAAACCAAAGAAGCATATGTCGGCCTATTTTCTTTTTTAGACAAAAGAAGTATACTTCAGATTAGTCATTCATCCCGCAATCTTAAAAAGAAGATTTCTCCCAATTCCCATTATCATCTTATGTTGAGTGTAAACAAAATTAAGTTTTATAAGTGTGAAGAAACTGATCAACCAAAAATATAAATTGGTAAAAGAAAAAATTTAAGAGTATTATAAATCATATTATATCTTTATATTTTATTAGTATGAAACTTCATACTTTTTGTTGCGCTTTCTTGACACATACTAGGTCAGACTGTATATTTTATCATGATGAAACTTTGTATTTTTTAATACGTTCTCTTTCCTTTAAAAATTTAAATTAGTAAAAAGAAAAATAAAAAAATATTGTAAATTATATTAAATCTTTATATTTTATTAATATTCAACTTAATACTCTTTAGCAATAAGTCTTATCAGCCAATAAGAGAGACTTTGCAAATTTGACTAACTTAAAAAAAGTTATTCTCTAATATTAGATAATTAGATAAATATAACGCTCAGAATTTAAATTTCACTGCATTACGTTCGAACAACCCTCACATGATAATTCCTGGACAATCCTCCAAGAAGCATCAATGATGAATTTCATCATGACGTTGCTCCTCGGTTTTGGATCCTGTCCAAGCCTGAAATTAGTATTACATTCCTCTAAACATTTTAATTGTCAAAATTATATTCCTGGATGCATTTGGTCACTTAAAGTACCCGAATTTTTCCCCCATATTTGACCATGGACGCTTGGATGTGGTTTAGGGATTTTTTTTGAGCTTGAGTTCCATATTGGGGAAATAATGTTATGTTAGGAGCATTCAAAATTCTTTCCAAGAACATTGTGCTAATTACTTATACTTTAAGTAGCACAAAAGTGACTACACAGTCTATGTAATAATACCTACAACTTATTATTTTTTTTTTTAAATTCAATCATCTAATAATTTATATCACTTTGATTCTAACTAAAAAATCCAACCAATTTTTTTACGAAATAGGGGTCTCCACCAAAGTCTAAATTACTAGCTTAGACAACATGTTATGTGATTTAATGAAAGATTTGTTGTAGTATTACTAGTATACTAGCATCAGTCAATCTAGGATAGTTACCATCAATAAAATTCAATAACATAATAATAATAATAATAATAAAGGAGCCGCTCGTTAATAGACATCTAAAAGCACGCATACAAATTTGAAAGGAAACATAATGGAACAATTATTTGTGTAATTTGGACATGGGTCAAGGAAATCTTACTCTATTCACCATTTTCTTCGGCACGTGAATTTGAAATGTAAGACAAATCACTATACTCGTTTTCACATAAAATAAGTGTGACCATTGTTGTAACGATCTAAACTAAGTCCAAGAGTATGACCCAAATTGATCCATTAATCAAATAAGGGTCATTAGAGAAAAATATACATAAGACAGCTAGAATGAAGCGGCACATGCTCCCCATGTCTTTTTTTTTTTTTTTGAATTTTGAAATTTTAGTCAAAAAAATCACTCAATTTGCAACAAAAAAAACAAAATGTGTAATAAATACAAAACGTCGTGCAACAAGTGCCAAATTTACTTTTTGATTACACGTGCCAGATAATGTTATAATTGTTGCACATTTTACTATTCATGTTGAACAAATTTACTATGGTTATTTTTCTTTGTTTACCAATATTTCCCCTGTCAACAAATTGTGATTTGCATTTCCACGTGCATTTCTTTTCAGTTCCATGTGCATTTCTTTTCAGTTTAAATGTTTGTTAATTTTTTTTTTAAGTATAATTTATTATTAATTTTATAGCACATAAATTTTTTTTTATTTTTTATTTTAAATAATTTCAATTATTATATAATATAAAATTATAAATAAATTATACTTATTAAAATTATAAATCAAATTAAAAATCCTTTTCAGGGTTTGCATCAACTTCCGACATATTAAAGTGCTCTTGCTTCTAAAAAACTAAACAAGGAAGAGGATTACCTGATTGTATGACCATCAATCTCGAATCCTGGTCCATCCGATTGCACGACGGCTGCACCATTTATACGTGGACCTAAAGGTGGCTTCTGGGTCGAAAACCTATAGTCTGTTCCCTCCGCTTTGGGCACTGGCATCTTGTACTTGTCGCTGTATTCAACAATCTTCATTTCATCAAGGTCCACAAGTATTTCCACTCCTTCTATGGGCCTAAGGTATAAATTAACCGTGTCTTTTGTATGGAAGCATTGAATTTTCAATGCCCTTCTTGTTTTCTTCTCATCTCCAAACCACCCTTTTGTAAATGTAGAACAAACTACGTCAGATACATTGATGCCTCTATTTTTGGCCGATTCAACAAAGGGACCATACTGCAGCGGCAATAGAATTGCAGCCGTTTGTTCATCAAAAGTGAGTAAAGGGTAGCCAGGACCCGTGTAAATAACGTCAGATAAAATCAAACCTTTGGATAGGTCCATAACAATTTCATGGGTTTGCTTGTTGACTCGAGTAATGGCTAGCGCGTGCCGGGGTGGGGGTTCGGTGGTGGGTTTTGATATCCATGAGAGAAGAGCCGGTTTCTCGGGTTCTTCCAAACCTACATACTGGAAAGTTAAGTTGTGGATTGAGCTAGGGTATGATTTTTTGACAAGGGTTTGGACCATAGTGAACTCTTCTGGGGTTAGAGGGTCCATTGGGTGGTATCTTGACGAGATAGGTGTGATGATGAGGCTAGAGAAGATGAAGAAGAAGCATAGTTTCATCGTTGTTGTAGCCATTTATGTGGAAGTGTATGCAGGGACATACCAGAGCTTCTGTGTCCTTAAATATGTAATTTCCTTTCTTGGCTTCCTTGATTTATATACTACTAAAGACTTCATAAAAAAAAAAAAAAAGGAAAAAAGCTTGTAAGGTATTCGACACGAGTTATTTAATAATTAATATATGTAAATATTCTCATAGATCGTTTCTAGTTAACCGTCTATGCTAAACTGTTGCATAATAGCTGCTTTGCTTGAAAATATCCCTCTTGTGGGTCCCATTTAATAAAAGACAATCTTCTTTTTTTTTTTTCAAAATCAAAAAAGGATTAAATAAATTTCTTTCCTTTTTAGATAAATTAAATATACTTCTATTCTTAAATGAGTAAAAGCTAATATGTACTTATTATATATATATATATATATACATCTAATTTGCATACAGATTTTATCACATATATTACTCATATAATAATTAGTACTTATTATTTGATGTGATAATTTGATAATTACTTAATATATTTTTTTCTGTCATGATCCAAGTTAGAATCCTAATGTTAGATTTCGTCCGCTCCAATTACTTGGTATTATGCGGGAGCGTGGATATAGATTTAAAATTTATTAATACTATAATTTGACATGGGGAAGGTTTATTGGATCTAACAGTATTCGAGTAGTAAGTCTGTCTCTTGAAAATAGTTGAACAAAACTCAAATAATATGAATTATTTTAATTTTAATTTATAAATTTGATAATTATCATATCTGTAATAAAAATTTTTTGTAAAAAAAAAATTAATTAGTACAGGATATTTTTCATATACTAATTAGGTAATTTCTCTTCTTAGTCCAGTTGGGCGGCTACCTTTTCTTTTTAAAATCAGATTACCGAGACTTGACCCTTAGCCTGACAGTGGAAATCAGTACTCGTTATTTACCTATCGGATTGGACTACAACCGTAGCTAAGATATTTTTTTTGACGCCAGAAAATCAACTTTGCCATTTTTTTTACTGAACTTGAAAAAAAAATATTGTCAATATATAAATTATCGTATTTATAAATCAAATTGAAAGTTATCTGTTGATATTTTTATCTAATTTTTTTATAAAAAAAACTTACGACTAGAGTATTATTAGACTCTAGTAGGTCTCCTTCACATCCAATTTTTGTGTTAATGATTCTGTAACTCAATATCACTCTTCTGCATAAATCCTCATCTATTAGGAGGTTCGAACTCAAGTTATACTAATAAGAGATATATTAAATTACCGTCAAACTACTACCTTCCAGTAATAATCTTGTCATTATTATATAATATAGAAAACTTTCAATTTTCAATGTATATTCTAGGTGATGCAAATAGGATATATTCTCTCTTAGAAAATTTTGTACCTTTTCTAAGATACTAAAGAAATATTTTACTAGAATAAGATTATAATGATGCATTTAAAAAAATATACAAGAGCGATATATAATTAATTTAACGATATTTAATAATTTATTTTGTTATTTTTAAAGTTTAATACATTTTTATTATCTAATAAAAATTTTGTTACCTATTTACCGCATTCCCATAACTTCTTACCCAAGAAATTTTTATGACGTTTTAACGGGGTAAGGAGCTAATCATCATAGGACATGAGCGTGACTTTTTGAACAGATCTTCATTTTGAGCAATAACAACTCGACAAGTGTACGGAGATCCTGGATCTGCTAGGGGCAAGCGTAGACCAGCTGGGATTGGTGGGGTTACGGGGAATTTCTTTGCACCTTCTCCTGTCCTATTAGCATTAACGACCCTAATGTTGCTGAAGTATTGGCTCTCAAGAAAGCTATGGAAATCTGAGGTAGTAATGACTCTGTTGTGGGATGTCAATTTGTCATTGAATCAGATTAACAATAGCAGCGGCTTCTTGGATAAAAAATAGACGCATGGCACCATGGCACTTGAGGGATACAATGCGACTTATCGGATCTTTCTCTTCAATAAAATGCAATAATGATACACGGATGGGCACTGGCGGATTTAGGCGGAGGTCCCTCAACTTTTACACCATATTTAGAGAAGTTAGAGAAAGTTAGAGAGCGAAAAAAAAAAAATAATTTTTTTTATTTTTTTTTCATAATTTTTTTTATTTAAATAATTTATTTTTTAAAATTTTTTTCTCTTATAAACTATTATTTATTTTTCTTTCTCATCATTTTTATTCTCGTAATTTTCTCTACTTATTTAAATAATTTTATTTTCTCACAATTTTCTTTCTCATTCTTTTCTTTTTTTTTCTACCTTTCTCCTCTATCCAAACACGCCATTAAATTATGTACCATTGGTAGACAAAATCTTTAATGGTGTGTTTGGCTTCTGAAAATTTGATGAAAAAAGAAAATAGTTAGAAAATTTTATTCAAAAAATTATCATTATTACCTTACCATTTTCTCACAATTTTTTCTTTCTCACAACTTTTTAATCAATTCAAATAATACTGTTTTCTCATAACTTTTTCTCTTATAAATTATTATTTATTTTTTCTTTCTAATCGTTTTCTTCCTCACAACTTTCTCATCAATGCAAATAATTTTTTTTTTTCACACAACTTTTTTCTCACAAATCAATGTTTATTTTTTCTTTCTGATCATTTTTTTCTCATAACTTACTTATCAATCCAAATAACTTTATTTTCTTACAACTTTTTAACAATCTAAACTAACTATTAAGGATTGTTTGAATTAACCAGAAAGTTGTAAGAAAAAAATAATCAAAAAAAATTGTAATTTGTGAGAGAAAAAGTTATGAGAAAATATTGTTATTTGGATTGATTAAAAAGTTATGAGAAAAAAAATTTTAAGAAAATTATAAAGTAATAATAATAATTTTTTAACTAAAATTTTTAAATTATTTTTTTAAATTAAAATCACATCAACCAAACACATTCTAAAAGTTTAAAATTTAGCTTAGCGGTAAGTGACCATGCCTCCGCCAAAATTTTTGTTTACCCACCCCCAAAAAATCCCAAGCTTCTATCCCTTCTTTTTCTTCCTTTTTTCTTTTTTTTCGACCCCTTTTGCCCTGCTTTGGTTTTTGTTTTTTTTTTGGCTTCTTCGCGTTTTTTTCCGCTTTCCACTTTTTTTTTTTTTTAATGTTTTGGCGTCTTCTTTTCTCCCTCTTTTTTTTTAGGTGCTTCTTCACTTTTTCTTTTCCTAAAGAAACCATTTTTTTTCCTTGACTTCCGTTTTCTTGATTTTCTTTTTCAAACAAATTAGTTTCTTTTTTACTTTTTTTCTGCTTCTTTGCTTTCTTTTTTTTTTTTTCAAAGAAATTAGTTTCTTTCTTTATTTTTTTTTTCTTTTAGGAGTCCATTTTTAATGTATATATTCGCTAAAATTATTTTCATATATTTTTACAATTATTTCAGTAAATTTTTTTTATATTCATATTATCAATTTTTTTAAAAAAATTAGTGAAACAAATTATTAGTAATGATTTGTTATTAAAAAGAAAAGATTTAATCATGTATTTATTTATAAATTAACTTCAATTTTTTCAATTATAATAGTTGTAATAAATTTTTTTTTATAACAAAATCATAAAAAATATATATTATACATTCACATAAAATATAAATGACTAAATACTTAAATGATTACTTATATAAATAAAATTTAATTATTTGAACGTATAAAAAAATAAAAAAATTTAAAACATTAGAATTCATATAATATAATTACAATGTTTGGTATTCATAATAATTAATTTTATTTTTTGTTTTTTATTTTTATCATATATATTAATTTTTGTTATTATATTTGTACATACAAAGTTTGTCTTCTCTAAAAAATTTTTTTGAATCGACTAAGACGGGGTGAGAGGAACGCAGATGTGTTAGAGTTATTTTTTGTACACACTGTTGGTCTCGAAATTATCTAAGAGGGGTTGAATTGTGCAATATAAAAATTGTACCTAATCAATAAACTGGAACAAATAAAAACACGATATGAAAGATAAGTGAATCACATGCAATTAATGATAAATATATGCAAGAGATTAACCAATTTTAGCTGTGTGAGTTTATAAACAAATTGAGATAAATAATAAGTGTAATGTGTATTTTGATAAGCAATGATAACGAATGAGTTTAACAAATAGAGAGATCAATGCAAGAGATTTATAGTGGTTCGACTTATCCTAAAGTCTATGTATACTTCTCAACATTACCTTTGGGAATTTCATAATCTACTATCAATCTTTTTCACGGGTAAAGATTAAACCTTTACAATACTTCGATCACTTGACTAAGAGCACACCAACTCTATTCTTTAACCACATAAAGGTCACATGACCTTTTTCATAATCGCTTAATGGTCACTTGACTACAGTCACACAAAGATCTACAACCTTAGAAAGTTTCACAAAGTTTACTTATAAAAAAGAATAGATTTCTCACTAAAATTCACGTTCTTCCTTTCTTTTCTCTCTAATAGCATCACTCTCACTTATAAAGAATAGCAACAAAGTTTGCTCTCCTCTCTTTCTTTTTCTAGCACTCAAAATTCACAATAGAGCTCTTTTTTCACATACACAAAGAATACCTGAGAGGGATTGGATAGAATGAGAGATGAATGGAGATGAATGATAGGAGCATTAGTGGAGACACTTATTTATAGGTGTATAATAGCATAAGGACTGCTGAAATAGATTAACCCATGTATAGATCACAACCTGATTCCACTCCAGCTAGTCATGGTGCCTTTTAGAAGTTAACTGATCATACTGGCAGGACATACTGTACACCCTTCATTTTTTTGACAATATCTCCTTCTACAGATATCCAATTAACGTGATTTTTATCAATTTGAAAACTAGATAGAATTATATTTCTATGTATATAAGGCTCAACAATTAATTCTTTCCCATTTATTTGCAATCATCTCTGAAAATAGACTGATCTTGTTTGTTTTGATAGATTGAATACCTTTTAGTTGATAGACCATAACTTCCTCCACAAATATCTAATTGAGATAATTCTTGAAGATTTGGAAACTAGATAGAATTTTCTTTTCATCCATATAAAATTTGTCATATGAATCGTCTCCAGCTATCCATAGTGATTTTTAAAATTTGACTGAATTAGTGTATCTTGACAACTTGTGCAATTTTCAATTTATGCCCAATAACATTCTATAGCAATATTCAATTAATGTGATTCTGGATGATTTGAAAAACACATTCAATCAACTTTCTAACCATGTATAGCTTGCCATATAATATTACTTCATCCGAACATTCTAGCTTTTAGAAGTTGACTCATCTAGAAGGCTTTTAGAAGTTGACTCATCTATTTGAAAGTAGACTCATTAAGCTTTCTAATGACATATAGCTTAGCATGTGATTCATCCTAAGCGGTCCGCAATATTCTTTGGAAATGTACCATGCATTGTGTTATCATAGTTCGAGTCTTTGTTACTCTTTTAATCATAACATGCTATAGAAAACTTCAATTGTCATGATTCTAGTGGCGTTGGAAACTAAATTCCTCTATCTTCCTAACCATATATGGTTTGTCATCTAATTCATCTCTATGTGAACAAATGACTCTTTAAAAGTTAACTATACATGATGATACTTGCATTGAATGGAACTAGTATCAATAGTTTTTCTTGTATTTGCATTACTTCCATTTCAATTTATGTTTATTTGATTAAAATTTTTACATGCACACTTAAATAAACACATTAGTAATTCTCAATATGTTAGAATCATAATTATGAAACTTTAGGGTCTCAACACATATTATGCTTAAATCTATTGTATATACACTTTAACTGTAAGTTTTATAAGTTTTTATAATTTTTTTTAACTTATGATGTACAATAATACTAAAGTTGACGTGTAACAAAAGTATAAAAAATGTGTAAAAAAAGATAATTGTGTTTTTCTCCGTGCCAATAAATTTATCAAAAAAAAAAAAAGGGACTCCACACAAGTGAGCTACATAAGGCCAGCCCTAGTCGTTCCCGGAACAGAGAGGCAAGACAAGCCAAAATGCCAGCTATTCTGCCTCTGGATAAACATAAATGGATTTTCCCATGCAGCTTGCAGGAAATGACGATCCTATGTTCCCTGACTAATCACGTTACATTGTTGGCTGACAATGGCCCTATCATAGTTGTCAGGCCCCTTGAGCGTTTCTTCGAGCTTGATGCATCAGTTTCACTCTCCTTTTAATTGAAATACGGGAAAATCAAGTAGTTAACTAGAGAGAAAAAACACTTTCTGATGATTAGGAATTTGAATTTTAATTAAAAGTACTACAGATAATTTGATTTATTTGAGTTAGAAGAACACGGGGCCCTTTAATGGATTAGGAAAATTAAACAAAGAGAGACAGGGAGATAAAGATTTTTCTTTTTTCCACTGAGACTTTTAAAAAAAAAAAAATTTCTTCTTAAAAGATACATTGAGTCTAAACTACATAAAAGAGGATAATTTTTTCATTTTCTATTTCATACCCCATATCTGTAATTCAAACCTAAGACTTCTTAGATAAAATCCAAACTCTACTTGAAGCTAATTAATTAAGTGATCATATAGGCCACACAATGTAAACTTTGCTTTTATGTGGATATTGGATTAAAACTATGTTTGTAATCCAAAAATTTAAGAAAATTTTCTATCCTCAAAATAATCTTTGCATTTTGAGAGTTCATTTAAAAAAGATTGCAGGAAAACAGTGTGGGGTCAGTCGACTCAACAAAAAGAAAAAAATGTGAGGGGTGAGTTTTGTCCATTCAAAAATAAATGCAGTGAAAACAAAATTTTCATTAATTGCAAAATTTGGACTTAGCTCACTGCCACATCCAGAAACCCGTGTCTCGTAATTCTTGGTATCGTCTCGACTACATCGATTGAGCCAAAGGCGACCACCAGCATAGCTTACTTACCATCATTTCCTATCACCACCAAGTAACAAAAAAAGCAAGCCACATTTATTGCGTTGTTTTCAAGTGCATGCTGAAGCAAATTATCAGGCTAGAAAATCCTCATTTTGATGGGAAAAAAATAGAGTTAACCGTAGCCAAGTATTGGCGATGGCCCCTTTGGCAGTGTTTCGAATAAGTCGAAAATAAGATCAATTAGCTAATATCAACATTTCAGATTTTATTTTATTGTTTATTCGAACCATGCAATGGAACTGATCATGCAAGACATATAGCGATTTGTGGGATGTAAAACTTAATAATTTTACTTAAATAATTTTAAAATAGTTATAAAGTAATATAAATCGTTGAACAATTAAATTTATAAAAAAGTAAAAAAAAATTAATAACTTGTCAAAACCGTTAAAAAGCCAATAACTGACACTGTGTAGCAACTTATTACGTTATGTTTAAAACTATATAGCGTTATTCTTATAAAAAAAAGAAAAAAACCATGCAAAATGAGAAAGTTATGGATGATCCGCCATAACTTCCACTGAAGCTTGGAACTGGAACCGGTGACAGCGAGACAAACTGCACACGCCGATAATTGTACGAGAGGCCAGCCAATAGAATCAGGAGATTTTGCGGAATCACCTATCACGAGTCCACCCCCACACTCAAAGGCCTCAAAAAATGTGCAATTCGGCCAAAAGAAATTAAAAAAGAAGAAAGTTATTTAAGCACGCGATAATAATCATAAAATTGACGTGTGATATCTGAATTGTTAGATAATAAAAAAATATATTATTAAATTTTAATCAAAAAAAGATCAATTATTAAATTAATTATATATCTTTCACGTGCCGCAAATTGCATATTTACAGAGTCATGCCCATTAAAAATGGGAGGATGGTTTTGGCTTCCACTTGGGGTAATCTTGGTCCAGTCCAGTTTTGGTTTCGAACCAATACTAGTTAAAAGTTCAAGGAAAGGAATGAACCGACACCGGGTTGCCTTACTTCCAGCCTTCAAAGAAATGGCACCGCTGCACGCAGTCTCAATTCACGCATGTCTGACTGAATTTTCGAGATGAAAATGTGCAGGTTTTGCAAAATAAAAAAGATTTGTGTGCCATAAGTAAATTTCATCTTGTACAATTGTAATTAGTTTACGAACTGAGGCAATTAAAACATAATACTTCTCTTTCAAATTTTGAGATTTGTTAGCCATCCCACTTAATGTAGCAATATGCAAGAATCTGGCTAGTAATCTTTTTTCTTGGATTTCTTAGATTTGAGAACTTTACGGTTTCCTCATACTTTTGTCCATAATATTTCCGAGCTTATAGATTAAAGATCATCAAAGGCGTTTGTTATATCTATACAAATTTAAAAAGTGAGAATGAGTATAAGTCAAATGTGTAGCACAACTAGCCTGGACCCAAGAAAAATTAAATTATAAAAATTTTCTAATAAAAACCCAATTTAATTTAACGTTCTTTTCTTCCTTCTTACAGGTTGTTCATTTAGCATAGTACAATTTACATTGAAAAAAAAAATCTGGAGCCAAGAAAAATCATCAAATTTGATTTTTCAAACAAAAGAATTTATTCAATCATCAAATCTTCTCCATTAAAAAAAGTGCAACGCTTAATGTAGAATAAAAAATTTTTACCAGAAAACTTTGCTTGCACTACAATGAGAGCAATGCAATGAGTACACATTTATGTGGTGTAATATAGTAAAAGAGATTTATTGAATTTAAGAAAATTTTATTAGCATATGGACTGTGTTCCTCTCGCTTGACTTCAACACAGGTACTACTTAATCAAATCCAACTTTAATTTCTGCACAAGTCCCTGATACTCGTCCATCATGTTTGAGAAAACGGAGGGGGATAATCGTTCTGCTTCGGCAAGCCTCGGCCCATAACATTTTAAGTCCTGTGGACATAGCATGAAAATGAGATTTTAGTGAAGCTTGCGCGGATTAGTGACCCAAGCCCAACCTACTCAAAGCTTCGGCCCATATCGTGGAGGAATTCAACGGGATTAACGTTGCCTCAGGACCAAGGAATTAGCGTTGCCATCCACTGGAGACTTGACATGTTATATCCGGTAATTAACGTTGCATTGGGTGTCGCCAGGTTGCTTCAGATTAATTTCGTGAATATCTATGTAGGTTACAAAATATTATTGTTTGATCGGAAGGTAAAATTATTTAGAACACATGTATTTGGGTATCAACTGATTTTTTTTTTAATAAAACAAAGATGTATGTCGGTATATTGATCATAATACTTGTAAGTTGGTATTAATTTTTTTTTACCGTTATGTCCTCATTCAAATTTTTTCATAGAAAAGACTTATCACTCAAGTATTAGTAGTCCGAATATGACTCCCCCATAACAGACTATAGTGATTGTTAAATTTAAAACTCGATAGTCAATCCATTAGTCCTTCAAGTCTAGTGGGTGAGAAAACTTATATGTTGAATATGGGGGCAAATGCTAGCGTGGGAATTTAAATTTAGATCGACTATGTGAAATATATGTCAAATAACTATTCAGACTAACACCTCGAATGAATGATATCACTGATTTTCACTTAATTAAATGATTCTTCCAAATACCTTGGTAAATGAGTCCTATATCGATGTGTGTGGACATATTTCATTTGCCTTGCCTTGTCGAAAAAGAAAAAGAATCAGGCTTCATCACATAATAAAAAAGTCTCTTCACTACGACCCAAAAAAAAAAAAAAGCTTCTTCACTATTTTTCTTTTTCTTTTACTAAGAGAGAGGGAAAGGTTTCGCCTCACGGGAAAAACTTGTTTTCAATATTTCATACAAAGAATTTCACGCTAATTCAAATTAATAGTTTGGTATGGTGGATTCTTATTGCTGGTGAAGCAAGGATATTAATTTACAGACATTAGGAATATTTTATTAGTTAAATTTTAAATTTTTATTCTAGAGTTCTTATATTCTAATCTTAAAAATATAATTGTAGAACAAATGAGAATGAAAAAAATTATTCTTATTATCTAACTAATGACTGAATGGTTATATATGTATATATATTGCACCTTAAGAGGGGAGGGGAATAATTTCTTTCTGCTATAAATTAAAAGAAAAATTATGAACTCCGCGCTAATTAATAACCGGAATTCGCCGACAGGCAATTCCCACGAAAAGCAACGAGGAATGTAGTAGATTAATTGGAGAACAATGTGAATTCAGTCATTCACACTCAGGTGAGCTCCAGGCTGGAAAACCGTAATTATTATTTTGACAGCAGTAGTCCAAAGTTTGGAAGGCATGCATGCATGAATATTGTAGTAAAACTTAAAAGAAGAAACAAAGAATATTTGGTTTCTGGGGCCTTCGTACTGGAATTTTCATAAGTCATGATTTTGCAAAATTAGAGGCAAGCAGGTAAATTCATCGTCACCTTCCACCAAATCCTGTGACACTATAATTCTTCCGTGTACGCATGTATGGTTGGCCCGCATGGACGATGAGCCAAGGTTACACATTCACACCATGCTCCCACTGGGCCTCTCTTGTCCACTCTTTAATCTTCCAAGGGCAAATCCTGCTGATGCCAACATTACCTCATGCGCGATCCCACTAGATAAAATTGGATATATCATATTTTTTTTTTCTGACTTTTAACTTTTTTTTTTTTGCCTACCTTCTGACTTTAACTCTGTATCTATATCTAAACATTAAGATATCTCAACATTTAAATGTTAAAAATGAGTTAAAAATAAAAATTTTTGTTAATAAAATGACTTAAATAACTTTAATAATATAAATCATATTGCTTACCTGTAAGAGAAATCAAATGCGACAATATTTTACATCCATATTAGTTTTTGCATTAACTTATTAAATTTATCCATGTTTTCCTATTAAATAAAAATTATTTCTACTGAGATTAGTGAACTCACACAAAAGAAAAAATCTTTGCAAACTGAATTTTAAATTGAAAATTAGGTCAATAAAGAGCAAACAGTAGACACTTTGCTAACCTGGCAAAGCAGGCAGCCAGAACGCCCGATATACATATACCCCATAGAGTGTTAAAGGGAGTTGTTGCTTGTTCTTATTGTTGGGGTTGAAAAAGAGAGACCCTCTCGTGGACCACCAAGCATTGTATATAACGGTAACATGTTTGACGTGTCCATTAATAAGTTTTCAATTTAAGTTTGGTCAAAGCACTTGATAGGATTAAATTTATATTTTTTGCCTTAATACTAGACTCACCATAACTAATTAGATGTTCAATATTACCAAAATATAATGTAATGCCCTTTAATAAAATTTCTGAAGCATTAACCTCCTTTTTTATTTTTTATTTTTTAAAAAAGGAAAGAAAGAAATTCTCTTGTGGATATTGATGTGCTTTGATGGTGATGGTGGTGCTGATGAGTGCGCCTGGCATGGCACGCCCCCCATCTTTTGAAGCGAGAGAGAATATGATGATGGTTCGCACTGCACGCTCTCCTCTCTCTCCAACCAAGATTTGCCACATATTCCTTGAATTGAAGAAAAGAATATAACCAGAATTTTCGGTAATTGTCGTTATAATCATCATCTTTTATCCTTATCCTTCGCTCCTTTAGAAAATTAATGATGCATTGCTGCAGTTCCATTATATCCATCATATCTTGCATCCATGCGAGATTTGCAAGTCCATCTTTTGTCCAAGTCATATAAATCGAGTCCCACAAACAATTTTTTATTTTATTTATATATATATATATATATAATTACGTACATATTAGCATGTTGATGTTGTTACGTATTATGTATTCCCATGTGTTAAAATCAAATGGGTAATGAAAGAAGGAGAGGAAAGGGGTACAGGGAGCTGACCAGGGAAGACAAAAACTGCATGTGGGTCCCACAATTTTAAAAAAAAAAAACATGTCATATGCAACGAAAATAAGTTAATATGCAAACAGACCTAAATTATATCTCCAGCAGACCTAACATATATATATATATATATATATATATATAAATGCCCCGTCAAAAGCCCCCGACCGAGTAACAGGACTCGAATCACATATACTAGACCATCAACAAAATTGTTTCCACCTTAATTACGTGCCAGAGGAGGGTTCTCCATGGCTCTTCCACATTTCTTACGGAGGTAATTAAGGATCATTGGGATAATGGATTCTATTCCATCGATATGCTGAATATACATGCACATGGAAATTATGATCATCACGTATGTGCAACAAATGGGATGATGTTATATGATGTGAAACAGTGGAATTTATGCGTATCACATAGGTATTGTAACCACGCGAGCATATCTACCTTAGAAATCGCACTCTGCCTTTCCACTTTTTATGCAATTTGCTTTTGTATGTGTACATGGCTACATGTACCTGTTTACGAGAACGCATGAGGATATTTTGTGGGGAGTAACTTTTCGGTCTCAGCCCAAGCATCATTAGGCCTTTTCGATTTCCCTGCCACCTTCCCATTTATATTGAGTAGCCAGCTACCTTGTTTCTCCATCCTTCATAGTCACAGTGCCTCTCTATCTCTACATATCTCTCTTTGTGTGTATATTGGCTTCTTGAAGAGATAGGAAATGGGTGAGATTTCTTGCTCCAATGTTGGAATTAACAATGGGAATGGGGTAAATGGAACAAGTCATTCATCACTAAATGGGTATAGCAAGGGCTGCTGGTACGAAGAAGAAATTGAAGAGAGCTTGAAATTTTGCTATGCTCTCAATAGGTAAACACTATATTTTCTTCCATTATGGCCCAATTAAAACAATTATGTTATGTATGAACAGTGATGTATAATCTCATTTTAACATGTTGGTGTCTACAACTAAAACTAATTAGGCACCACCCTCTCATTGCCCTTATGGCAATGCATCCATGATGCCTGTGAAGGTCATGCGTTCGAGGAATGGTAGAAACAACAGCAAACAACTAAACCCTCTAGGCTACATAAATCAATAAAAATAACTCTGGGTTTTCTCCTACTATCCTTTTTTTTTTCTTTTCTAATTTTGTATATGCCAGTTATGTCCACTAGATTTGTTTTTCGTCGGCCTTCTCTCTTGGTTTCTACTTAATATCCAATTGCTCTTAGAATTTTCTCTTCCACGAGGCCTTATGAGCCCTTAGTTAATGGCGGGGTTCATGGTAAATTTTGGTTGCTTTTTCTTTATAGAGTTTTATTACATAGACACCATAAACAGAAAATGAACACTAACCCTTCATGACTATCAATTCAATTAGCACGTTCCGTTTTTGAAATTTGATGTCTTCGTAACTTTTAATTTTTGTTCCCAGTATTATTAACTTGTGGAATTGTGGGGACAAAAGCAAAATCATGGGACAATATCGTGGGAGAAGAAGCTTCATGGTTCACAAAAGAGACAACACCTTTTTAAGCTCATATAATCTTAGCGTTGTCCCCATAGCCTTATGGGACCTATAATGCCTTCCGCTTATGCCGCAGACATTCTAATGACAATAAATTAATGGTCAATTGACTATTATATGTTAAAAGTAAAAGGGAATAAAAGGTCAACACAAAACCAGTAATTTCTTAATTTTGGTCATTGAAAAGCCAGACAAGATCTAATAAAGAAGTCCAAGAAATTTGATACTTTTTTTTATGATCAAACTAAAACCCCTATGCCATTTTACATTTAATCAGGAAAATTAATCAATAATTTCCTTCTTTCTTCATCTTTCTTGTTTTGGTTGCAGTATTTTGCATACAGGATCTACTCCGTACCAGGAAATTGCTTTGTTGGATACAAAGCCATTTGGGAAGGTTAATTTATTTTTCACCCCACATCAGTGTTATTTTAAGGATTGATAAGGTAGCATTTTCTTAATTTCTCTGTTTTCCTCCGCAGGCTTTGATCATTGATGGAAAGCTCCAAAGTGCCGAGGTGGATGAATTTATCTATCATGAATGTCTTGTTCATCCACCACTTCTTCATCACCCAAAGTACCTTTCCCCCCCACCCTCCTAATTTCAATATTTTTTAGGGTGTTGATACATTGACTCTTGTCTATTTAAGATTGAAGTTCCTTTTTTTTCCCCCTTAATTAATATACTTGTTTCAATTTTGTTTCGGTTTTAGTCCAAGGACTATCTTCATAATGGGCGGAGGTGAAGGTTCCACTGCGAGAGAAATACTTAGACACAAGACTGTGGAGAATGTTGTCATGTGTGACATTGACAAGGTAATTAATCTTTCACCAATAAAAATATTTTTGTGTCGAAAAAAGAACCATGTGCCCAATTAGGACTTACTTCTTATTTCCTAGAGAAACTTATAGCTGATGGGATCAGAGGTGGTAGAATATCGCTGAAAAGAAATTTTTTAATTAACCCAAAACTGTAATTGATGGGATCAGGAGGTGGTGGAATTCTGCAAAACATACTTGCTTGTCAACAGAGACGCATTTTGCGATCCAAGACTTGAGGTCATCATCAATGATGCCAGGTTTGATTTTCCGTTGTTATTTTTCCCTTTTTAACATTAGAATCCTCCGGTATTAGAATCCTCCGTGCCTTCATCCTCAGGCTATGTAACAACGCTCTGTCTATAATGCCACTGCTGTTTTCGCAGGACTGAGCTAGAAACTAGAAAGAAGTCTTATGATGTGATCATAGGGGACTTAGCAGACCCAATAGAAGGCGGCCCATGCTACAAACTGTACACCAGATCCTTTTATGAGTCCACTGTTAAGCCCAGACTCAACCAAGATGGCATATTCGTTACACAGGTATCTGATCTTTTTATCTCTGTTTGTCGTGTAAAAAGAGTGACAGGGACATTAAAAAAGAGCTTGACACTGATTTGCATTTTCTTGTAAAATTCATAGGCAGGGCCCGCTGGAATTTTCAGCCATACAGAAGTGTTTTCTTGTATCTACAACACCTTAAGGCAGGTGTTCAAATGTGAGTAATCTTGACTGCTTGTTTCTGATATCAACTCCTTTTCTTATAGAAAGAAAAATGGAACTGAAATCAATTAATTCCCTCTTTTTATCCACTGTGCAGATGTTGTGGCTTATTCAGCTCACATTCCTTCCTATGCTGACACCTGGGGATGGGTCATGGTATCGATGTCCCACAGCCTCATTTGTGTTATTTCTTGCACTCTTTTTTTAACAATTGGGGAACATAATTTATTTGTTTTAACAACATATTTGTAAGACTTTTCCTGCTTATAAAATTACGATAACTTCGTAGCAGCACTGTTTTATAATTTACTAAATTTTGTATGCAAACAAAACAATAACTGAATGTTATTGTTGGCTGTAATTGACAGGCTTCAGATGCCCCACTCTCGCTTACTGCTGACGAGTTAGACCTCAGAATAAAGCACAAAATCAAAGGGGAAAATAGATACTTCGATGGTAAAACATTTTCATCAGCCTCCACCCTCAGCAAAGCCATTCGCCAATCGTAAGGCCTAATGCAATCTAACCTTACATACATACATAAATACATACATACATGCTTAATACACACACACACACACACACACACATATATATACATAAGTTTTGGCTAATTTTTCGGATGAATATTGGCAGCCTGGACAATGAAACACATGTATACACAGAGGAAAGTGCCAAGTTCATATATGGTCATGGCAGTGCCTACAAGCAGAACCAACCTTAGAAAAATTACATAGAAAATGATCCCATCTATCAAAAGCAAAGTGGATCAAGAGTGAAAAGTGGAAATATATAATCTTGAAAATTTTCCCCTTTATTTTTCGGTTACGGATATGTTCTCATGTTTATCTTCTGAAATTGTGTATTTCTTTTCCTTCATTTTGCTTGTAACTTGCGGACTCTAATGCCATATCAGTGGACAAATTCCGTGGTTGTGTTTTGTATCTCAAGGTGGTTATGATGTACTTTCATCGTTGGATCTGATTCCACGAATCAAATTAAATTTTAGAGAAAGGCCTAGAATTTATAACAAATAGAGGCTTGTTTGTTTGCTTCTCTAATCCGCGCATTAATTTCCTCCCAGCTTTAAATTTGGCAACTTTATTTTCGGGCTTCCAAGTTGAGTTATTTACTCCCACGGCCCTCGGCCGACGAATGGAATCTGATTTATCATTTATTTATATTTATTATTATTATTTATTTTTTAATACAACAAACATATAATTTTATATTATATAAATTTATTTAATTATTTTTATTTTAAATAGACCTTACTTAAAATTTTTTCACTTACATTCAAAATTAGGTTAATTTGATTAAAAAAAAAAAAAACAGTTAATTTCACTCACATCAACTTAAGTGAACGAAATTAGAAATCCACCAAGGATGAAAAGTTTGCTTGATTCAAAGATTCTACAAAATGAAATACAGCAAATAAAGCAGTAATACTCACATAATCGTAAATACAGTAAAGTTTTCCAAATCAAATTATATACTCACCTTACAAGTCATACGCTTGCTTGCCAGTGAATTTCACCTCAATTGGGTTGACATTCTTACCAATAGACCTGAAATTCTGGCCCACACCTTGGCGCCCTGGATTTACCTTCTCAGGGTAGACCCCATCCTTAGGGTGCAAATATTGGACCTCCCCATTTGGGAAAACCCTGTAAAACTGGTATTTGATCTTGTACTTGGATCTTAGCCTGGTGCCCAGAGCCAAGCACTGCTCTTTCCTAGCCAACTTGAGTAAGTTAGGGCCTTGTCTCATGATGGCTGCACCCCCAGTTGGCATTTCAAAGATTTGTTCTTTAGGAGAGTCCCATGTGATCACATAAAACTCCTCTACCTGGGCTTTTCTCAACAACCCACCAGTGCTGCCTCCGAAAATTGGTGATGGGGTGCTTGGGTCCAACTCTGGTGGAGTAAAGCCCACTGGGGCTCCTTTGGTCGCTGCCTCTGCTTTGCCACCAGCAGCTGCTGCTGCTTTGATGCTTCTTTGCGGCTTGGAGTTGGTGGTGTTAGAAACTGGCATGAACGATCCCTGTTTCCAAGGCACAATTGCGTGGTTGATTGATTTTGCAGTGGAGAGGGTTGTTGTTGTGGGGCTGAAGAGAGAGGCTTGAGTTGCCATGGCCATGAAGAATTGCAGATCCCAAAGGTTGAGTCTATGGCTGTGGTTTCGATAGAATAGAGAAAAGGGTAATGACTTGGAGTCCTGTGGGTGTTCGTGGCATCATGGGTTGGGTGGTGATGAATGTGGATAAGGCGATATGGCTTGCACCAATTAAAATTTCTGACTTTGACACGTAGCCTTACCCACACCTTGCTTTCCCCTTTCCCTAACATCCGAGAAAAGATAAAATAAAATAAAATAAAATATTGATAGTAGTTGGTTTCGAATTTGAAACTTAAGGAGGGCAAAACCTCCTTTATAACTAAGCTAAATAATATTTTTAAAAAATTTTTGTATGTACGTATATAATAACGAGTAGGGGTCCAGGAGGCAGTTAACCCTCAGCCCCTTTAGATTCGCCCTACACGGTTGTGTCAATTTTTTTAAAGAGGAGGGTGATGCAATGTGAGTGTTTAATTTCATTCTATGATGTTGTAAATAGTGCGATACAAAAAAAATTGATTGTAAATGATACGACATGTTTTTGTGTAATCTCTGTTGGTATCATTTTCATCTAGTCGCTTTTAAATAAAATTTGATGAAAACTCGACTTACACACTTACCTTTAAATTGGACGTTTTTGAATTTGGCTCTTAACGTGTCAGCTGTTTAAGCATGTAATATTCATTTGAAAGAGAACTATGTACCAAAAAAAAGTTAATCTCTAACTCTTTGTTCTCTCTTAACCAAACAACAATATTAATTGGGTAGCGGTGGTGGCTCCCTAGCCGCTACTGCTGGCCACCCTTTTCCTCTCTACCCCTGTTCAATTCTCTCTCTTTTCCTTTTTTTCTCATTTTCCCTATGCCTTTCTCCTTCTTTCTCCATGTCCTCTTCAACTGCAACACCCCTTCTCCCTCGATCTCCATCACTTTTTCTTCAATCTAGTTATATAGAGTCCACTCATGACTTTCCCAATACTGGATCTGGACTCCTCTCCCAACGAGCTTCATTTTTGCTACTTTAGCCGTCATCTCCGTTGTCGGCAACATCGTCTCCGTCGTAGTCTTGGCCGCTGGAGCCACTATACTAGTCGTCAGCGTTACCCAATTTGAAGCTGTTTATGCCTCCGACTTCGACTTACCAGTCGCTAGCACATTCACCAAAGTCAAATCTACCATTACTAAAGCCAGTACCGCCAGCGCCGTTTTTACTATTGCAACCTCTGCTAGCGTCGTCGTCTTTGCCAACCATGGCTCCTCTATTGCCGATGAAGTCCTTGTCGACGTCGTCATGTTCCTCCGGCAAGTAGCCGTCGCAAATGTCGCCGCCGGCACCATCATCGTGGTCGCTGCCACCGTTGCAGCTCGAAATTATTTTGGTCTCCTGTGGAGTTTATTGGAAAGGTTTTGCCTTGTATTGTTGAGATGGGTGCTTTGTTGTTGCCTCTCTGTAGGCTATAGTTTATTTTTTGTGGAAATCAGTGTCAAAGTTATTTGATCAATTTTCGTCATACATCCAACAAGGTACAGTGTATTCTATAGTTGACATATTTTTTGACCGAATCAGATCTGGTTAACTATTCGTAATTATGTAGGTTTAGTCACTGGTCGATTTGTATCTTCATCGGAGGATCATCTCTTAAGGGGCTGAGAGTCCATTTGTGAAGCATCGTTTGGACCTTATGATATGTAAGCTATTAGAGTCGTATTCTTCTCTTGCTTCACACAAGTATTTTCGATGTCTTTGTGTCGACCCTGTGTATAGATTTGAAGAATATTAATGCAACAATTCCTTTGTGTAAAAAAAAAAAAAAAAAGTAATATTCATCTAAAACCTTGGCATGCAATTTTACGGAAGAAAAATGATGTATCTATAAACAAATATACAAACACATGTAGCACTATAAAATTTGTCATTCAAGTCGTAAGTCTCTTTTTTTCTTTTTTTTGACCGAAATGGACTCGTTGCATTAAAAATTGGTAAATTTGCACATGAGACAGACGTAAAACCGTCGAAAATACCTACTTAAAGTAAGAGAGCAAATCGGTATAAATGATCTACATATTATGTGATCAAACTGACCATTAACAACACAGAAGAAATCTTGAGATTACCTACGGGACTGCAACTACACCTACTTAAGCCCAAAGTATTAATCAGACTTAATACAACGAGAGAAAATTGTATACAGCAGCACCTACCACACCTTGGCGGAATAATGACAGAAATCGTACTGATACTACCGACAACAAATTCCCAAACGGCTAAACTATGAATATAAAAACTGCGCAAGTAGTACAAAGCACCCAAACCAACAAAAGTCCAATATAAACCATTTCTAACAGTTCCAGCTACAATGACAGCGGGGGGTGGCAGAAATGTGGTCAGCACTGAAGAAGACGTGGGTGGCAGTGGCAACAGCACCAACAAAGGCTACAGCACTGGGGTATCGGCGGTGCAAGCTCGAGCTCTAGGAGCGTGGGCTTCGACCCTCACTTTAGCAGTCGATATGGCGGTGCTGGCAGTGAAGGCAGCTTCAAAGGCAAGAATGCTAGTAACTAATACGATGGTGTCGATGGCAGGGACTGCCATAGAGGAGGCAACGCCAACGCCAGAAATAGCGAACAAAATAGAAAAGTGTCAGGAAACGTAGATCTAGAACTGGAGAGGCTTTATGTGACATTATTAAGGCCTGAATTAACAAAATACAAGCCAAAAAGCCCCAATTTTTTTGTTTGGAGGTCTGATGGAGGAGGAAAATAGAGGGTATAGGGAAAAAAGACTTAGACTGTAGGAGGGGAGGAGGAAATTGAGGAAACGGATAGATTGGGAGCTAGGGGAGGAGGTTCCATGGCTAGGCAGCGGAGGTGATTGGTCACAGCCAGCAAGGGATGGTCTTTGGAAAGACAAAAACGAGAGAGTTTTGAGAAAGAGAGATGATTTAGAGAGACAGACTCAAGTCGTAAGCCTCACAACTATACAATAACGTACTGTATTGATGGAAAATTAAAAGTGTTTATTAATTTTATTTTTTTGCGAGTATAATTTATGATTTTGTATTATATAATTTTTTTATTTCTTATTTAAATAAGTCTCATTTATTATGTAGTTTAAAATTATAAATAAATTATATTTATCAAAAAAAGCGAATTAAATTAAAAATCTTAAACTTTTAATTTAAAATAACACATAGTGATTTTTTTTTCGTCTTCATATTTATTGACTTTTGTTGCATACCTGTGTGATTAATTCCAAAATTTACCTAATGAATTTTATTTAGTTAAAAAGGATTTGGAAGGGCAATTTTGCCCATAAAGAATTTCAATCTAAGAAGAAAAAAAAAGTTATCATAAAATATAGAAAAAAAATGATGGATGGAAGCGTTATGTAAAAAAATATTTAAATGCTAGGTGGAGGAGCTTGTGGCAGCGACGACATTTGACGGTTCAATTAATTGAACCGCCAAACTTTGGGCGGGCCTCCGATTAGTCAAAAGGTCCAGTGATAGTGGGGCTCCGACTGTAGTTACCGCTGAAAAAGGTGGGTTTAGATTTTCGCCTTTGGAGTTTTCGATAGGTAGACTGGTCTTTTCAAATCCTGTTTAATAAAGAGTCCGTTTGGAGACACTGTCAATTTTTTATTTTTGTTTTTTTATTTTTGCTATTTGCTGAATTTTTGTTTTTTTATAAGAATAAAAAAGTAGACAAAAAAAGGATAGTGAGAGAAATGGTAAAAAGAGTATGAATATAGAGAGAAAAATGAGAGAGAAAGAGAGAGAGGGTGGAGAGAGAATGGTAGAGAGAGCAAAAGGAAAGAGAAAGAGAGTCGAAAGAGAATGATTAGAGAGAATGACAGAAAGAGAAAGAATGAGTAAACAAAATAATAGAGAGAGAAAAATGAGAGAAAGAGAGAGGGTAGAGAGAGAATGAGTAGAGAGACTGGTAAAACAAGAAAAAAAACGACAGTCTAGGTATAGAGAGAATGAGTAGAGAAAATAGTAGAGAGAAAAAAAGGAGAGAGAGAGGGTAGAGAGAGCATGGTATAGCAAGAAAAATGAGAGAGAATGTGGGTAGACAAAAAATAATAAAGAGAAAGAGAGAGAGAGAGAGAGAGTAGAGAGAGAATGAGTAAAGAGAATGGTTGGGGAGAAAAAAGAGAGAGAGAAAGTGGGTTGAGGGAGAATAAGTAGAGAGAATGGTAGAAAGAGAAAAAGGAGAGAGAGTAGAGAAAGAATGAGTAGAGAGAGAAAAAAGAGAGAAAAGAGAGAGAGAGAGAGAGAGAGAGAGATGATAGAGAGAGAATGGTAGAGATAGAAAAAATGAGAGAGGGTAAAGAGAGAAAGAGTAGAGAGAGAAAAAATATACAGGAATAGAGAGATGATGAGTAAAGAGAAATATGATAAAAATGTTAGATAGAGAAAAAAAGGTCGTGAGAAAAAGTATAAAAAAGAAAACGAAAAACAAAATGGAAAAGTTAGTTTTTATTGTTTTCTTAATTTATTTTTTTTCTTTGAAAAACACTTTTAACTTTTCAACAAAAAACAGAAATAAAATCAATACCAAATATATTTTCTGTTTTTTGTGAAAAATAAACGAAAAATAGGAAACAAAATCGTTACCAAATGGAGCCTAAATAAAATTCAATATAACAAATTTTTTTCTCTATTTTGTGGATAAATATTTTTTTTTTCATCTTAAAAAGAAGAGTAAGAGAACACCGTATAAAAAAGCGGCAAGTGAGAAATGAAAGAAGTTCCAAGTCCTATATTGGGAGGGACTAACATATTTTTATTATTTGAAATTTAGTTAATAATTTAGTGTATTTATTTTTTTATTAGCTTCAGTTTGAGTCTTATTACTACATTTCAAATTGTTAGAGATACTATATTCTATACGCTCTAAGTTCTAAACTCATTAATATCAAGATCAAATGTGAAAGAGGTTCACTTGAAACCAATAATATTTAAGTGATAAATTCTTCTTGTGGAGGAAATTGAATGAAGACAACAATAAGTGATCTCTGACCTCAGTCTATATGTGCAATAATTTACATACCGATACTATACATTTTTTCTTGATAAAAAAAAAACCATGTCTTTTTATTAATCCAATTACACCAAGTCGGTAAATAAATATTATTAGATGTTTTTTTTTTTTAATGATTGAAGGGTTAAAAATTGAAAGAAATTTAAAAAAAAAAAAGAGTAACTGAAATAAATTAAGAAAATAAATGAACAATTCAAGATTAATATAAATAAATATTATTTGAGGTGAATGTCAGGTACCAAAAAAAATGTTTCCCTTTCGCAATTTGACCCTTAATTCTTTCAGTATTTTTGGCATCTGTTTCGAATCGTAGATCTGCAAAGTTTCCTTACATTGGCATTAGGTGTTGCTTGAACCCTTGACCCCAAAGATGTCAACAATGTGACTAGACCTCGGGGCCAAGAAGAAGACAAAGTTTCCTTCCTAAATCATGCCCAGCAGCAAAAGAAAATAAGAAAAAGCTGGAACTGAAAACTTGCCCTGCAAACCAGAGGCAATTTGATTCATTTCATTCCTTCCTCTAGATTCTGTTGACGACCCTTTTTTCCAAATTCATCAAGAAACCAAACCCATGAAAGTTTCTTCATAAGAGTTGTATATATTATAGAAAGATTGAGTTTTTCTCTTTTTTATTCATTGTAGTATGTGATGGTAATGGGGCCCGGTAATGGAGCGACCTCTTCTTCTTAGAACACGGAACTGTTAATCCCAGGCAGGCACTTCCCTTTGGCGGCCTTTTCTTTGCATGCTTTGTGTTTAATTAATTTATTTTTTTATGACATCCCCGTTTTTTCTGTTATCGAACTTCTGTGAAATTTTGGATTTTTTGGCAATTCTGAGGTCTTGTTTCATTCATATGTTTAGATCTATAATTGAATGAATAAGTTTCACATCTTGGCTTTTTTTTTTTTTTTCGCTTGTTTTGGTATCACAGCTTTTTGATGGTTAACTGAAGTTTTTTGTTTTTCCTTTTTAACATTGACGAATTTGGCCATAATCTGGTTGCTATCGAGTTCGAGTTAGCTGGGAAAAGAAAGTGAAAAATTTGTATTTCCTTCTTACAGAGACTTTAGCAATTTGAGCATTGCATGTTCTGTCCGGATTCTTCCTGAAATTCTGTTGCAAGTTGGTTTATGAGATCAAATTAGGGTGCTTTTCCTTTAAAGCTAACATCTTAAACTTTGGAACTTAAAATTTTTAGAGGTATTATCTTGCAGTAGATTGTTATCCGCATATTCCTGAGAGGCTAGGTTTGGATGTTATGTGGTGTGGTTGCTGAAGGAGGATGAGGAAGACAAAAGAACTTGCAATTTAGACTGTACAGTCCAGGTCACTCAGCCAGCGGCCGGATTTTGAAGCCTGTGCATGCAAAAAAAGAAAAATAAGAAGTAACATGGCTGTTGAATCCACGTAATCTGTGCTCCTGACCAGAAATGCATTGAGTATCACTTATGAACAGGGAGCCTCTCTGAAAAAGTCAATAGCCACGAAGCATTTAAAAGGTTTAGTTCCAGCAACGTTCTGTATTTTTGAATTGTTGTTATTTGTTATCTACCGTTTAGGGGGAACTTCTATGGACACTCCTTTCTTTTGAAAACCAAGAAGAGAGAGAAAGAACAGCATTGAAATATGAGGAACTTTTGGCTGCCACCAAATTCTTCAAGCTGATGGAATTGCTATGTCCTTTATCTTTGTGAAAGACGTCGGCAGGAACTTGAAAATCTGAAATTGACAACACAAACCTTCAAAACGTTGAAGTTCTTTGCTTTGGCTATGATCCAGTATTTTAAGTCTGTAATTTATCTTTTGGCAAAAGGTGGTTTGTTAATACTGCTAAGTACTGCAATACCAGCAGTTGGAATCCTGGTTGTGACTATTGATGGCCCTCATGAAAAGGTACGCCATTTCTTAGGTAGTTTATTTGCTCTCTGATTCTTCTCTGTTGCATTTGTCCAGACAGTTTTCATCATCTCTGTTTGCAATAATCAACTTCTCAACTGGATAGAAAACGAATGGTTCTGGGTTCTTGGCCTTGTGCCGGGTTTGGCTCCTGCGCTGCCTGACCTCACAGCCAAACTACACGCACTGAGAGACAAATACATGGCACCCATGCCGTCTATGATATCAAATAAGGTATTGAAGAGAGCATATTGTGCATCTATTACGTTCTTGTATGAGCCAACTGAAAACTGTTCCCATGAGGCTTTTAAGCTCTCCCATCAATACCATTACTCAGATTAGTTTAAGGATTCTGCTAATCTACATATCCTCTACGCTTGTTCCCTCCAGGTGAAAAAAGAGAATTTCTCATTTGCAGCAATCCGGAACAAGAATTTCTCATTTGCAGCAATCTGGAACATGTGGTGTGGCTTATGCTCTTAAACTTCTTTCTGTCAACTGTGACCTCAAATGCTGAGAGGCACTCCAAAAAAGGGCAGCACGAACAACTTGCCGCATTGACGAAAAGCAGATCACCTTCTATGCGCTCCGATTAGAAGTCTCACAAACAATACCTCCTCGAATAGGCAAGATAACACATTTCACTTTTTCTTTGTTGCAGCTGATCAGAGAAAGGAAGCTAACAATGACCATGTAAAGAAAATAGGAACGATATGTCCAGTCCAGGGTCATCTTGGGGTGAAGCATTGTTTTGGGTAGCTATTTACCCCATTGCCCACTGTCCAAACACTGCCAAAATTCGGAATATTCAAGTAGGCCAAATGATTGCTAATTTTTCACCCAGTCAATTGTGCAGAAGAGTGTTGTGGGTACAAAATTTTGGATAAATTTGTTGTACAACTGCAATGCATGGTCCAAGCACAGACCATCAATAAAGAAAAGTTTATGACAGCTTCTGATTTCATCCGCTATGGTATCCTGGGTGTGATTTTGTAAAATACTAATTATAAGTTTGTGAAAAGAACGTGGAAGTTTTTTACTTGCATGATGCAACCTTTTCAAAGAGAAAGTGTAAGCATCACAAATGTAAAAAATTGCAGAATCATCAAACTGGGAACCTGAGACACAATTTGATCTCCGATAATTCCAACTGATGGCTCAGCAGTTTTATTGTCAATCTAAGTAGTAACTTTTTTTTTTTTTTTTGACAATAATCTAAGTAGTAACATGAGACCTAATTTTCAATTCTTTAATAAAATAGAAATACTTTCCGAACACGTAATTATAATTATAGATACATTATCAAACACGACACGGAGTCGTGCTCCAATTAATAAATTATATCCTGACCACAAAAACAAATAGTTTTGTGACTTGACTTCACCAAAAGTGACATTACCGTGTAATGCCTTCTTAATATTGACACAATGGACTTCAAAGTAACGATGATTGATGAGTAATGATAGACGTAGAGTTGATGTGGAGTCGTGTCCAGCTGCCAAGTGTGCGACAATTAAATGAGTTCAAGTTCTACTAATTTTATTAACAGAAATCTTTGGTGAGCTTACGTAGTAATATTCTCTTATTATTAATTATATATAATTATGTTTATTATTTAGCTGTTTTTTGAAATTATTTACAGTCATATTTCTTGTGGCAGATCCAAGGTCTGTGTTCCTAATTAAGACGGCACGATTGACATATAGATAAGGGAACATCACCATCTTGATGTTAATGCGATTGATGTTTATTAAGCCTTTGACCATAGTGTTTGATTCCTAAGTTTGACCTAATTAATTTTAGGCCATAGATCCAAAGTAAACTCCTAATTGAAGGTGTAAACAAATTTTCATTTTCCGGAACTGTGCCAGCGTCAAATTTTGACTGTCTAAATATCTTGGATTTCCCAAGAGACACAGTAAGAGATTTTCAGTAATTTATTGTTAGAATGGCCAACAAGAATACTCATAAACATCTTGATTAATAATAAAAAAAATTCACAATAAAAATGATTTTAAAATATAATAATAAATTGATATAAATTATTAAATAATTAAATTCATAAAAATAACATATAAATTATTCGTTGTAACCTAATGAAATTACATTGTAATCTAAATTATCCGTTGCAGAAATTTGGATTCCTAAGTTTGAACTAATTAATTTTAGGCCATAGCTCCAAAGTAAACTCCTAATTGAAGGTGTAAACAAATTTTCATTTTCCGGAACTGTGCCAACTTCAAATTTTGATTGTCTAATATCTTGGATTTCCCAAGAGACACAGTAAGAGATTTTCAGTAATTTATTGTTAGAATGGCCAACAAGAATACTCATAAACATATTGATTAATAATTAAAAAAATTTCTACAATAAAAGTGACTTTAAAATAATAATAAATTAATATAAATTATTAAATAATTAAATTCATAAAAACAATATATAAATTATCCGTTGTAACCTAATGAAATTACATTATTATTTACCAATATTTAATGATTCTCTTCGAAGTTTTTATTATGAATTTATTAACGAACTTTGCCTCTGGAAAATAAACTTGTAGATGATTGGTAAGAGTAATTTGAAATTTGACATAGGCAAATATTTTAATGACCCCACGATCGAGACATGGTTACAACAAAATAAGTTGTGATAAAAACAAAAAGCTTGTTGCTAAACATTGTCCACGACTGAATTAGAATAACTATAGAATAATCAAGCAGGTAAAATTTTTAATTGTTACTTGTCCCGATGCGTTGATTATGGCAGTTGATCTTATTCGGGGCGAATCTTTTGATTAGGTTAATCAGACTTGCCTGACCAAAAGGCAAAAAGAAAAAAAAAACAAAAAAGAACAATGAGACGAGATCACATTAAAATAATCAACATTGCTTGTATAAAAAAAAATATATATATTATAAAAACATTAAAGATAGATACCACCAGAATTTGCTTATCCATTTGCTTTATAATAATCTTATTATCTTTGTTAAACAATTTATTAATAATCCTCTCCTATTCATATTTATTTATTGTTTTTTAAAGAAAAAGAAACGGGAGATCTTTGATTGAGTACGTTGAAATGGAAAATTCAATTATGGCCCCACATTACAGTTTGAAATGTTTTGTCCATTAAAGAAACGATAAATTAAGCAACTTGTTGTATTTAATTTAATTTAATTTGTCATTGAAAGCTCTGGCAGTTCTGTTTGCCTTTTGCATCGGAAATTGGCCTCTCAACAATAATTTGTTGTACTATCTGCCACCTAATTTAATTTAGAAATTATTTTTTGTGCTTTTACTTTAAAATTTATCAGTGATTCGGTTGATTACATGATTTCTGCCAAAAAAAAAAAAAAAAAAAAAAGTATTTTACAATTTTATAATTTAAAATTTTAGAGAAACTCTTTTTTTTAGATACAAATAGACATGTAATAAATTTATATTATCTACATAATATTTTATATTATATAAATAATATTTTATTGTTATATAAAAAGTTTCAGTATAGTATAAAATAATTTTTATATTGTATTAAACTATTTTATATACATGAAATTGTGCGATACATATACAAACAAAACGGCTGAAACTTCGTGGAATCTTCCACAATAACATATCGTACTATAATTTATAAGGGTATTGTTAAATGCTGAAAGGAATTTGTTGAAAAAAATTTTATAATGTAATTTATTAAATTTATTATGTAATTTTATCTATTATAAGTGTAGTTAAAAGAAAAAAATTATTATTTATTTATTATATAATAAATCTATATAATTACTAATTACATTTTAAAAGTTTTTTCAGATACTTTTTTAATTATACAAACTTCTCTAAGTGGCTCTGGCTCCCCCTTTTTTGTGAAAAAATAACACAAAAAAAGAATTTTATATATTCTATCAATTCCACAAATAACGCACGCTTAATTAAAAATTTCTTATTTCTAGTTTGAGAAAATAAATTACAATTAAACACTTGATTAAATATAGAGTCCTACTAAGAAGACATAAAAAATAATCATATCAATAAATTTAGTCTATAAAAAAATAATGAATTCTTTTTAAAAAATAAACCTTAAACCTATTTAGTATTACACTAAAGTTACGTAGTATTATCATAAGTCTTAATTTAAAAAAATATTTTTTTTCAAAAAATTATTTCGGCTAAGAAAGCCTGTCTACTACATATTATTGTACTATAATTATTTTTTATATCTTCCTAATTTTTCCTTTAAGTATATTAGAAAGTTCTTTTTTTTTTTAATGTAATATTAGAAAGTTCTTGAATAATGACATTCTAACAACACAACATAAATTAAGATGTTGGACCCATAAGTAAATTTGATTGTCTTCTTTTATTTCCACTGGTCGTTGTTTTGATTACGTTAAATTGACTCCATGTTTTAGTAAGAGACACAATTTTAGTTTCTTTTTTTTTTTTTTCCAAGCACAAAGACAAGAACAAATCAAAGTATTGCCGTCATCAATTGTTTTTTTTTTCCGCTATGAAATCTATCGTAATAATTGTTGAACATGGAAAAAGAAAAATGAGGGATACGCATTTATCACTCCTCATAGTCATACTGTCGTGGAGGCTTTTTTCCTGTCTATGGCATACAGCTGTCCCCACCATTGTTGGTTGAGCCCTTTATTTGCTCATGACTGTATGTAGCAATATTTCAGTTATGGATGAAATGAATCTCCAAAAAAGATATGCCCTCTACCTCCAGAGTAGTGTGGTGGACTCCCACAACACGAAAAAAAAAAATAAAAGAAATATGGCAGGGGCCCTCCAATTTATTTCATTCAAAGAAAGCACGAACCCAATATAATTAAGACATAAATAAGATGTATGCTGACTTGGACCTGCGTCTGCCATAATACAAATATATGTCTATTTGATACGATAAATTTATAATTTTGAGAAAAATATTGAACACGCCCGTCTAGGACACGTCTGATGTATTTTATAAAATTTCAACAATAAAAATTGAATTTAATAAAAAAATTCCTATTATTGTAAGTAAAGGATTATATATTTATATTTATAACTAACACAAATAATACATATTAAGTAAAAATAATATTTGTTTGAACATGTGTGTGTGTGGTGTCATGTCCTAACTATATTTGTATCTTAATTTTTTTCAAAAATAGTGTGTTAAAATATTCGTGTCAAGTTGTACTCATATTACCGTGTTTGTATTGATGCATCGTTTCATTTTTGTGCTTGCCCACAATTCGTATACGGTGTGAAAACGCTTCAAACTTTCTGACTGTAACATCATAAAATACATTAACGTTTAAATTTCTGTAGAACAAGAAATGCCATTTTCGCGAACCTGTATTCAAGGAAAAAAGAAAAACCATAGAAAAGAAAAGGTATAAATCTCAATTTTACCCAAAATTTACAGTAATTTGTTGATTTTTACTTATAATATTTTTTTTGTAAAACCTGGTACAAAAGATTTTTTTGTCACACAATTATACTCAATCATCAATTTTTGCCAATTACCCTGACGTGCCAACTGACAGAACTCCACATCAGTAAAGTTCTGCCCAATTGGCAGTTGCTAGGTCATCTCAAGTTGATGACGTCATATTTTTTATTTTTTAAAAATCTAAAAAGATATTTTAAAAATATATTAATATTTAATTAAAAATAAATCCAATTGAATTTTCTAACAAAAAAAATTCAAATTAATGAAAAGTTAAAAAAGTAATCCAATCTAAAATTAATTTTACTTAATAAAATCGAAACCCTTCAAAATCAAAAACTCTTCGAAAGTTAATTTTATCCAATAAAATCAAAACTCGTCAAATCTAAAATCTTTCAAGCGACAATTATTTTTATTTTATACTTTTTATTAAACTGAGTAATTATTTTTGTTAAAAAATAAAATTGAGTCTATGTTTAATTAAATATCAACACATTTTGAAATTCTGTTTTTAAATTTTTAAAAATTAAAAAATGTCACGTCATCAATTTGAGATGACGTGACAGTTAATTGAGCACAATTTTACTGATGTAGTACTCTGTCAATTATCACGTCAGCGTAATTGATAGAAAAATTAACAGTTGGATATAATTATATAATAGAGAAATTGTTTTATACTAATTTTTATAAAAAAAATATTATAAATAAAAATTAACAAATTATTATAAATTTTGAATAAAATCGACCTATCTGACAAAAGAAAATGATTTTGCCGGTCTATGTTGATGTAATGAGGTCACATTTTCTACGACGTAATTTTGTTTTGTTTTTAGCAGCCCGAAGGGCAATGAAGGATTTTTCTATGCATTTGTAACTTGCAAGTACTCAGTCCGCAAGTAAATTCCATCGTTTCTGGTGATTGGGTATCAAGTGCGACGGTAGTTCCATACACGAAAATGAATGTTTGAACAAAAGAAGACTTTGGCTTCAGTCAAAAAAAAAACAAGAAGACTTTGGCCATACTTAGCCAATTCGGCGTCTGGTTAGTGCATCTTATGACGCTATCCATAACGGTTGTGCGCGTGCATGTGGGGCCCAGTGTGTAGGTTGCTACAAACTTTAATGGGATAACAAAACGAGTAGGTTCCATTTGAGTTGTTGTTATTACGTGATATAATTGAATGGTATAATTAAAAGATTTAATCAAAATAAAAAAAAAACATAAAAATTAACTAGCATTAATAGATATAGTTAAGAGAAGAATTATAATAATTTTTTCTCTAATTAAGAGAAACAACATGTCCTATCTTTATATTGGTCACTATAAAATAATTTTTATAAGTCAAAATTTTCTCTGCATTAAGTTTCCTTTTGCCTATATTTAGTACTCAATTTAAATAAAGACATTTCTTTTTTTTTTTTTTTCTAAAATATTGTTTATGAGGATGAGTTTAAAAAAACTTTATAATCAACTCGTCTTTGCCATCAAACGTTGAAAGAATGTGCCATACATTATGCAACAAGTAGAGCAACAAAAGTAAAAATAAAAAACCACCATGTAATGAAATTTAAAATTTGTTTTAATCAAAGAAATAAAAACTAAAAATCCATTATAAAAGAATTGAGTCATAGAATTACATCGAGATTAGAATAACATATGAATTGCATTGGGATTTTATCAAATTTTATCTCAAATAGATCCTATTAAGATCCATCCAAATTGTTGGTTTATGTTTAATTGCAAAGCCATAAAATTCCACGATCTGTATTGAAATTTGAACAACCTCGACACCGACATCCTTTATATGAGACTTTGATTTTTTTTTTTTTTTTTGAACAAGTGAGACTTTGAATGCATGAATTCATAATTAAAAAAAAAAAAAAAACACCACAACGAAAAACAGTTTTTCCAAATCAAAGTAAAAAAAAAGAAGAGGAGTTTAAAACACGTGTGCGCGTTCAGCGGAGCATTTTGCAAAAGCCAGCCGTAGTCGTCACTGACAAAGCAGGTCTAGTGACGGTATACGTCCATTCTTCCTTTTACAAAGTGGGCCCGGAGTTTCTCAATAGGAAGCAGAGGAGTGGGGACCATACTTCGGGTGGTTTTTTTTGAACCGATCTCCCGATAAATACGACTCTTTATTATTTTTGTATATATTATATAGTAATAAAGACTCCCACACGCAAAGATAAAGTTCATCGCACGTACAAAAGTGAATGAGCACATATAACGATATATATGGTAGAATATCTTTCAGAATAAAAAAATAAAATATTAAATAATAATATTTATATAATAATAAAATTTAAATAATATAACATATATTATTAAATAATTAAAATTACTGTTCAAAAAATTGTGCGATTAATTGGCCATGCGTATGAAAGGGCAAAAATGTCTACAAGCTCCTCGAGCAGAGCAAAGACGGTCCACGTTAGTTTTCTCAATTGAATCGGACAATCACAGTCACAGCAAGTGGGGTTGCAATTTTTACAATTAATTTTTTGTCCCATCCCACCATCTCTCTTCAATATCGTCCAAATATGATGAACTGAGGCAAGTTTTACGTCGATAAAGAAAATATCATATGCTATCACCATCATCACTCGTCACCACACAAGAAAACAAAGATGAGGACCGGATACTTTTTTCATTAAAAAATTTAAGAGGATTTGGCATTATTATCTGACCTAAGACACATACACGACATAATACCCTCCAACATATATATAAATGTGCGTGTGGATTTGTGTGTCCATATATATATATATATATATATATATATATATATATATATGTCAAGAGGTACTCCCTACTCTTTCAAGAAAACAGAACTGAACCTCCGAACAAAAAATGGAGAGGAAAACAGAAAATTCTAACAAAAAGTACCAAAGAGAGAACCTCCATTACTAGCACCAATCGAAAGGAGAGGGTGGGTCTTTGAGTCTTCCACACCACCATCTTCTTCCCTACATAAACCCTCGGGTATAAACTTCTCAACAAAATCATGCCCATCCTCTAGCCATTAAACCAATCAAACTTTAATTAGAATTAAAAACAATCTACCCAGTCAGATTATAGACACAAGTGTACAGAGAAGAATACACATGGGCGCAAAGCATATTTCCACAGATGGCAAATGGCACCCTTAATATATAAATCTTCACCTCTCCTCTTCCTCTTCTCTTCTTCTCAAGATGCCTGAGGGCACTGAAACGGCATCCATGTCCAGGAAGCCGCTCCCACAAAAAAATCTCAATTTCATCGACTAACCCTCTCTCGAACTTGGTGGTCAGCACACCATCCATGCAGGGGAGGGGGCATGAAAAAGGACTAGAGACTACTCTAATCGGTAGCTGGCTGCTTTTGCTCTGCCGGCTTCACCTGAACTGCAGCAGGGACAGCATGGCCATAGGGGAAACTGGCTGGCACAAGTTGATGCAGCTTCCCAGATGGCTGTGCAGAAGCGAATTGGGCATGGATAATACCTTGTGAAGTTAAGCCACCACCTTTTATGTTGCCAGAGGCAACTGCGGCTGCAACTGCCTTCGCAGGATCATTCGTACTTGTGTTGGAAAGAGTCACCGTAGGGGACAATGACAACATAGCTGTTGAGGTTGCCGATGAACCTTTTGGTTGCTGCTGCTGCTGTTCTCGGTGTCTTTGGAGATAAAATCCACTTGCAGGCGATGAAGCATTTGCCGGACTTGCTACATGTTGGGCTTGGCCTTGCATATAAGCATTTGCATACAGCATATGGGCTTGCTGAATTGCATGCTTTGGTATCTGCTGATGCTGTTGCTGCTGTGCCACTTGAGGCTTGGTAGCAGAAATGGATGAAGTGTTGTTATGAGGATGACCAAGGATTGAAGGAATGGGGGAAGATTTTTGGGCAGGCATTGATGAGGTGTTCTTTGCCTGCTGAGATAGTGTAGACACTTGTGGACCTTTGTTACTTGCAGAGGTTGAAGTTGTCCTTGGGCTTTCTCCTGCACCCTTGGAGATTGATGACGTTGTTGGTGAACCTACCCCCACCCGAAGGAGATGGGGATTGATTACTATTTGGAGATGGTTGGCCCTGTGCTGTGGCTGATGATTTCGAGCTTGCTGCAAAAGATATCTGTGTGTGGCCTTGTTGGTTTCGACTTTGCTGTTGGGAAAGGTTTTTTAGGGATGAAGAAGTTGAGGCAAGAGACTGGGAAGGAACTTGGGACGTAGTCGTCCTCATGGAATTCTTCCACTGAGAAGATTGAGCTGGACTACTGCTGCTTGGCACAAGATTTTGTGGAAAGGAAGAAAGTGCATTGGGGAACTTGGCAGCCATAGATGAAGATGAAACGTGCTCTGAGTAAACATTTCCATTATTGCCTGCTGGTGTTTTATTTCGCGTAGAAGCAGCAGGCGCAGTGACAAATTGATGCTGCTTCTGAAGCTGAATCATTGGCTGCTGCTGCTGATTCCGTTGCAATTGCTGCTGCATACTGGGAGCATTTACGCTATTGATAGCAGTTGACATAAATGAAGCAGAGGTCCGGGGAGTAGACGAACCAAGATTCAGAGTTCGTGTTGAACTCTCGATCACAGCGTTGCCTGGCACCGTTGAAACAGAAGAATCACTTAAATCTGGACGGGAGAAAGCAATTGACTGCACCGCGGTTGCTGGAGTCTTTCCTCCGGCCATGGACTTCCTCTCTTCTTCCACATTTGAAAAATCATTCTCTTTCTTCTTGCTCTGTGCAGCTTGTGCAGCTGCAGCAGCAGCCATGAAGTGATACCCATGCCTTGCAGCCTCTGGGAGGCTCTGGAAAAGAGCATGATTTTGTGCAATTGATGAAATATCAAGTCCTGGAGCAGTGGAAGCAAATGACATGGCAAAAGCCTGAGATGGCAAAGTTTCTACCCCAATCTTTCCACCCTGAGTTTGAGGCTGATGCTGTTTCTTCTCACCAGAAATGCCACTTGCATTATTGCACCACTGCTGGTGCTCATTGATGCAGGATGCATCAAAGCAAAATTTGGCGGGTGCATGGGCATTGTGAAATTCTGCCCATAGATACTCATGTTTGTCCGAGAAACTCGACTATCAGCAGTTGAAGGACTATCTTCGCCGCCTAATTCAGCTTCAAGTTGGCGAGCTTGATGGGGAACATTCTGGCTCTGCATCTGCTGACGCTGATGAAGCTGCAATGACTGTGATGGCGGCTGGGATTTAAGGGCAGGAAACACCTGCAGATTCCCACTACCACCATTAATGCCACTGCCATGTGGCCTCTGCTGCTGATTCTGCAAATGCTTCTGTGACGAAGACGAACCACCGGAAATACTGGGGTTTTGATGACCCTGTTGATTTTGTTGTGACTGAGTGGCCAGTGGTTGTTGTTGCTGAAGTTGTGGAGGGTGAAGAATTTGAGAAGAATAGAAAGGCCCATTAAAAAAAGACATAGGCTGAGGATGGGTTCCTCTATAAGCTGCAGTCGCCCCAACATGCGCAGGAATCGGAATTGGATATGCTCCATTCTGCAAAATTGCCAATATTGGGTGGTTTCATTGCCTGGCATGTTTGGGTAGTTCAAGCTCATGGCTGGAGCACCAGCAATTGCCATCGATGCAGCACTAATTGAGGCAGAATTGGAACTACTTGTTGAAGCTGCAACGCCTGTAGTCGGAGGAGACTTCACCGTCCCCGGACGCACAGAAGCTGCAGCTGCAGCCTGTTGTTGACTCAAAGGGAAGATAAAAGCAGGTCCATGCTGAAATTCATAGAAAAAAGCTGACTTTCAGAAGAAACATTAGAACAAACTACAGCAACAAATACAAATTAGGTAGGCCAAACTATACCAAGATGTTATTAGGCGCTCCTGGTGGTAGTGCTTGTTGAAGCAAAATCTGCTTTCTCTGGGCAGGGTCCACAATGTTGGCAGGGGAACTCTTTTCTTTCCCAGCATGACCAGGAAAGATGGCAAGACCCTGCCCCTTGTCTTGTACAGAGTTCTGTCCCCTACCTGCTTGCATTTCAGGGGTGGCCACAGCATTCACATTGCATGCCTTTCCACCAAACGGTAAAGCAGAACCTGCTGGAGCTGGCCAGAAAGGATTCATCCGTGTAAATTGCTGGTAATAGTGAATGTTCCGTGCAATGTAGAAATGGGTCGCACACCTCTTCGGCCGCGGTTGGCCAAAAAGCAAGTGTGGAAGCTACAAAAGTCAACGAAAAAAATAGAGCTTTTGGAATTTAGGAACGACAAATTTTGGCAAGGAAATTTAATACTAGAACCTGTACAGATCAGACACTTGGAAATAAACAACACACCTGTATAGCAGCAGACGACACAGTGGTCCCATCCATGGATACAACTCCTTGTAGAGGTGCCATATATCTGCCGATTACAAGGGTGTCATTTTTCCCGAGCAGAGAATCTAAAGAAAGGAGTAGGAACAAAGAAGAAGAAACAACAATGAAGAGAAAACAACAATATAAACCGGACCATACCCCATGTGAGGAAGTCCACCAGGCCAGCCAGCCATAGACATTGGCAAAGGGACAGAACTTGATTGAGCTGAAAACAGTAAAAAGAAAAAGAAGAAAAGAAATACACATTGAATCAGACACCCGGAGATGGGGGAAAAAAGAAACAAGAGGATATGAAAAATTCATCTCCAGAAATGGAAAAGGAAGAAGAAGAGGAGGAGGAGGAGAAAAAATTGAAGATCAACAGTCACCAGTTTTTTCTGTGCTAGGATGTTGCTGTTGCTGCTTCTGGACATTCTGCTGTGGTACAGTAACAATTCCACCACCTCTATCAGCCTTCTCTAAATCGAGGAGGAGGTCACCATTCCTATCTTTATTAACGATTGGCTTATGGGATTCAACTTCCTCTGCCATCACTTTCGCCTTTTTCTCCTCAGGTTCCACGTTGATATCTTCCTTTCCAATTTTCACTGCCTTCTCATTCTCTTTGACCATAGACTTCATTTCCTGCACATTAGAACCAGTATTCAACGCCCATTATTAATTCCCCACTCCACCACCTTACCAAACAGGGCTTTTTAAGTCAGGACAAAAAAGACAGAGTGGGTGGGTGGCCCACTCACCGTTTCAACATCTGGGACCATGGGTTTATGATCTACAGCCACAAAATCAACCTCATTGTCCCTTTCCGGAGATGACCTCAAAGGAGGAGGTGCCTGTAAAACAATAACTGCTGTAAAAAAAAAGGCAATGATAACATATAATAATAATAATAATGAACCACAGAACCAAAGATTGAACTTTCTTCAAAGGGACAAAAGCAACGTTGTTAATTGATGAAGATTGCAGATCCTCACCATCAGATCTATCTGAAACTTCTCTTCTCGCTGACTCTCAATCTCAGAAACCGTTGTATTCCTACAGAATCACACCAAAAAGAGAATAAAAAAATAAACTCCACCCCTCAAAGCGAGAGAGAGGAGAGAGAGAGAGAGAGAGAGAGAGTCAAAATCAGAACAAGGCATGACAATTGTGGGCGCTCACGCTTTAGTGGATGCCAAACGCTCCCGATCATCTCCCAATCTAAGCCTGGAAGGAGATTCCTTCCTCGGTGACCTTGGCTCCTCCTTGGCCACGGCCATGTCCTTGCTCTCTGATTCCTCTGTCAATGGCTTTGAATCTGACAAGAGTTTACACTCAGGTTACTCTCAGGCTTCATGGTCTCCGGCGGCGGCAACAGGTCCGTTGGTGCAGGCGCAGAGTGGTTAGCCAACAGATCATAAGAGACTCCTCCATTTTCAGCTGTAGATCCCAGGTTTCTCTCCAAATTAGGAGAAGTATCGATCCTTGAAGGTTGATCTATGTCGAGCTTGGCTGCTACCGAAATGGGGCTGTTGCGAACTGGGAAAATTGATGGATTTTCGTCCTCGTGCTTCACTGGTCGCGGTCTTTTCCTCTTTGGAGCTGAATTGTACCCCCCCCCCCAAAAAAAAAAAACCCAAAAGAAAATCCATCAGTTTTAATCCCAAAAGTGGAATTTTCTGCTCTGGCAAGTCACCATGGTAAACTGAGAAATGGAAGTAAGAGAAGGAACCTTCCCAAATTTCGCTTCCTTTTCCGTCAGTTTCTCAGCAACCAAACAGAGCATTTGAGGGGTAGAAAGAATCAACCTGGGTTTTTTGATAGCCCCAAAACTCACCAATTGCAGACATCGGAGCAGCAGACAAGCCCGAATTATTGGGCAGAATTGAAGATGACTGAGGCATGGTAGACTGGGAGTTGGAGATCGGCGATGAGACTCTGGATTTAGCATCATCAGTGGAGGACTTGTTCAATTCTTTGGAATCATTTCCCATGTTTTCTTGCTTTACAGGCCCCTGTGGCTGATTCATCAACCCATACAAAACTTGCGCAATCTCCATCTCAATTTCGTCTTGAGAAGAGGTAGCGCCCTTGGTGGACGACTTTGGAAGCCTCTGCTTCGGCCCATTAGGCTTCTACAAAGCAGAAAAAAATACTCGTTGATAAGCCGAAACCAAAACAGAAAATAACACAAACAAACAAAGAAATTGGAGGTGAATTGAACTAAAAATCCAAGAACAGACCATCTTTTTCTTAATTGAAGCATTAGAGGAAGAAGGCGAGACAGGAGCCGGCGATGCTGATGCTGAAGCCAACACCGTAGTAACGCTTGGCCCACCCGATCTCACCGGAGATGTAGAAGCTTGCCGGTGATTTTGCTCGGCACCAACTCCACCACCTGAAGTCCAGCAGTCATGTGACCGCTTAGTAGATGCTGCCGAAGAAAAACAACCACGGGAAGAAAGAAAACACATCAATGATCCGAATCCACCAATCCAAGAGCAAGAATATCACTATTGACTAAAAATCTGGTCCACCTCTCTACCTGACCGAGCTTTTCGAGGCACAGCCACGCCAATCATCTCATCTGGAGCCTTCCAAGGCGCCGCCGCCGCCGCCGCCGCCGTCATCGTCGGCGACGTCCTGAAAACTTTGGCCGCCGGCGGAGGGAAGGTTTTCCGATGGTGGGGATTAGACAAGGTAGCGGAAGAAAGAGAGGAAGGATTCGGAGGGAGCATCCTCATGGAAGTCCCTGGACCTCCGTCATCGTCGTCTTCATCCTCCTCGTCATTTACACTCTCCTCAGAGCTGTCGTCAACGACTCCGTCTTCTCGATTGCTCCCGGGAATCATCCTATCGCCTCTCCTCCTCTTGCTCCTGCTGCTCATCCGATCTCTGTCCCGGTCTCGCTCTCGGTCCCGGTCTCTGTCTCGTTCCCTGTCTCTGTCTCGGTCTCTGTCCCTCTCCCTGTCCCTCTCTCGATCTCGATCTTTTTTCCCAGCCCCTCGATCTCGGAGCCTTTCGTGTACATCCACCGGACCATCATCCTCTGCAAAAAAAAAAAAACAAAGCCAAGATAGCTGTTACAAAAACGGCGGCGTATTCAACACAACGAAAGGGGGAGTTAGATCTGACAAAAGATTGGAACCAGGGATTCTTAGATCTGACAAAAAGATTGGAACCTGGAGAGTCCCTGAGGCTGCCACTTCTGACTCTTCTCCTCGACAAGCCATTGCTGGCGGCCATACTCACTCTTCTAGAGTCTCTGTTTCTGTCCATCTATGGTCTGGACTATGCGTTTGCCGTGACAAATCAGCTTCCACTAATCTCCTCTCTTATCACCGGAAACCGAGCATAATTAGCCGGAAACCAAGAGTCTGAATCCACCGGGATTTGCCAAAAAAAAGAGACAGAGACTGTGTTTAGCAAATAAAACGGCTAAAGATCTTCTTGTTGTTCTCCTTCTTGTTCTTGTTCTTCAACAAACAAGAATTGATTTTGTGGCAGTGCTGAGAGATCTTAGCTTTTTCACTTATCTTCTTCTCACCTTACTCTTCTCTCCCTTCGCCTCTCCTCTCTCTCTCTCTCTCTCTTTCTATCTTTCTAGCGGGTTGGCTCTCTCCTTTTTGTGCACTCGTTTTCTCATCTTTTTTGGCTATATGATTTTCCACTTGGGGGTGCGAAGCCCACTCCGAGGCCTTCTGAACGGTCCGGATTGTTTCTCTGTCATACATGGTTAGGATCTAAGCCGTTTGTTTCAGGGCAGATCCAACGGACATGGTTGGGCAAAAACCAACATGGCACAATCCTGACCCCCCGAAATACCATGAATGTCCGCTTTAACTTTTCCCGCATTGCCCCTCCACGTGTCCGAGGGCCTTTTCCTTCCCGATCAAGCATCCCTGTTTCCTCACTACCAATTATTTATTATTCCTTTTAAAATTATATAAGTAATTACAAGGCGTTTAATAAAAAAATATTATATCTAAAATATTATATATAATATATCTTCAACAAGAAGAGTGACGAAACAACTGAACCATTGATGAAAGACTTGGGAAGCTGACCGGAAGTTCCCGTAGACAGTTCTACGTGACCGGGAATAGCCGGTTGCTAAGCAACATGACGATCGCAGCCAAACTTGGAAACCCTAAAAAATATCGTTCCAACCCGTCCAAATTATTATTTCGGATCCACGTCTTCTATTTTTTAGTATCATATTTTTATTTTTTTTTTGAGGTAACTTATCCTATTTTTCAAAAAAAAAGGTAGGTGGTCCCCAAGTGAAAAAAAGCAACCGAATTGGAACGGATGCGATCTGTTATCTCCTGTTACAGGAATATTTTTCGCCGTTGGATGGAAATCTGACTTGGCGGGGCGTCCTTTTTAAAAAAAATATAAAAATCCAAATTCCAACGAACAAACGAATCCAAGCTGGCACTAAATTCTGGCTTGCATTTTGATCAGTGAGCCAGATCTTGACCCTTGATTCCGTACCATCGAACGGCCGAGATCCCCGCAGCAGCGGGTCGGGAGGAAACTCAAGTCGCGGTGACGGAGCTTTCGAGATGTGTGGGGCCCATACAATTCGCTTGCCGATCTAGAAATTATTTCCTCGCGTTGGCCTTATTGTCACGTTCGCGAGGTGGTGCTGACGTGTAGTGGGCCCTAGTGCGTAAAAAAGCAAAACGTACGAAAACCTACCCTTCCGGTCAAATTTCACCACGCAGTTAAAAGAAAAACCAACAATTTAAACTAAAATTAATTAAAACGAATAATAAAAGCGACCACAAAAGTCACCAAATTCAAACAAACTCAAATCGTCTGGTTTCTCGCTTTCACCGCACGCGCCTAAAAAGCGAAGCTTCTTTTATTTGCACCGAATTGTTCTTATTATTTCATTTTTATTATACGAAAACAAGGGGAACAGTCCAGCGCGGCAACGTCGTTTTCGTTACGTGTCACACCGTTATTTTGACACGTAGTCACACTCTCGGTCATTCGTCGCCTTGGATCTCGTTACCTACTTACTCGCTATCCTTCAAAAATATATCCCACGCTCTAGCACAATAGCTACTAGTAGTAGCCATTAAAATATCTTTTCAAGGAAAAGAAGATAGCGTTACATTGTGGTTAGATATTATCCAATGACGTGGCAGGAACCGCTGCTTCTGATTTTCAATCCATTGCGCCACTAGTCCTTGTCCGACACTCCGTTGTTTAGTAGTACATAAGTTTTTGAACCACATTAGGTGATCTTATCACAACCCAGAAGAAAAAAAAAAAAATTTTATTTTACGGCAGACCAAGGTGGCCACGTCACGCTAAGGACCCACTTTTAAAAAATGGTTGACCCACCATTAATTGATCTCTTTCTGCCTTCTCATCCCATTGTCGCTTTTTTACGAAGAGAAAGGGAAATTCCCCTTCCCTAGCCATCGTAAAATCGCCAAGGCGCTGCCACGTGTACGAAAAGATGCCACGTCATCACGTGCACCGATGGCCACCTTTGTGACCGTGTAGTACAACCCTAGCCGTCAATAATAATAGTTCCTGTTCTCTAGCTATTAGAGGGGGACTTTAAAAAATAAAAATAATAATTCGAAAAAAGTATATAAAAAAAAAAAAAAAAAAAAAGAGGAGTTTGGTTCCTTGCGCCCATTAGCTAATAAAATAAAATAATGGGGTCAATAAAATATTGTAGATGTAAGTATATTTTGGTATTTGCAAATCTTTGGGGATTATTATAATGCAAAGTGATTGTGTATGGCTGTCCCTGTTGGTGGACTTATTGGTTTCCCTGCTCACAAGAGTATAATAAAGCATTTGAGTCAATAATTTTCTATGCAGACGGCATAGGGTGCCCTCCTGCTGCTTCTGTTTTTAGACCAGAATATACTCACACGATCCATTGTGAATTCATGAATATTATAATTAAGAATCCAAATTTTTCATTTTTTTAAACTTTTGCCAGTATGGTCTCTCACGTTTGAATGTAATTAATGAAGTATAATCCTCTAATACTTATCATAGAGGAGTAAGCAAATTATTATTGATATCATTGTTATTGGGTGTTAAATAAAAAAAATGTACATACATGACTTTATTGGAAATTTGATTAATTTTTGGAAAACGCTCATTGAATACATGTGTGATGAATACAAATAGACCGTTAATAAAAAGTGAGTTAATGAAGAGAGAAAAGTGAATTAATTGTGTTATTTTTATTAATTGTGTCGAGCAATTAATGAAGAGAAAAGTCAGTTAATTGTATTATTTTTTATTAATTGTATCGAGCAATTTGTATCAGTTTTGTATCTATGAAATTTTTTCATTTTAACTGAAAAATAAAGTAAGTTAATCCTTGAGCCATCTATACAGGGAAAATTATTTTTGGATACAAATCCCTTTGACTCATTTTAATAAATAAAATATACCACATATAAAATATTTTATACTGTATAAATAATATTTTATATAATATAAAAGAGATTTATAGTTCATGTGAAAAAATTTATATTTTGAACAAGTTTTTTATATTGAAGATATTTTTCTTGTAATATTTAGTTTTGTATATAATTTTTTTTTACCAATAATGACCTATATTTTGAGTGGTAAAGAATTAAGTTTTCTTTAAATAAAATTTTAAATTCGAATTTTATGTATAAAAAATTGTGTTGAAAAAATTATCCCTATAAAAAATCTGATAAATATTTAAATTGAATTAATTATCACCTAATATAACTTTTAAATAATATAATCTTGCATCAAAATATAATATCATTTTTTTATCCAAATAAATGTTTAAGGTTGTGTGATCTTGTAGTCGATCGGTACATTGGAAAGTTATTAGTTATCCCTTTTGTAAATGAAAGACATAATCCAAGTGCTTGGTAACAATCAATCATGAAGCTCAAAAAAAAAAAAAAAAAACAATCAATCATGACATGATTGACATAAAATCCAATGAGGAGTAAAGGCATGCCCATCTACGCATAATAAGAAAATTTTGGCAACATTTTGGTTTTGTCACTACTGTAGTGGCATTCTTTTTTCCATACGGAGAATTGTGGGTGCGTCAAAAAAGAAGGATGCAAGAAGAAATAAAATGGATAAAGAAGGCATAATCCAACCCGATCGTACCTAATTTGACTGTTCAATTCAAGCCCATAAATAAGGCTCCTCGTGAAGATTTTCTGTGTCAGAAAGGGAGCATGAAATGTAAGGTGGTAACACTAACATATGGAAACTCCACGCCTTGTTTCCATTTCAAATTGTTATCATTAAATTCACAGACATTTGTAGCTAATTATTTAATTAATAAAAGATTGAGACGTGAGATTTTTTTTGAATTAAAAAAATATTGTACATGTATTGTATGATATTTAAGAGTTAAAGTGGTATATTTATTATTTTTATGTTTGATTTTTTTTTTTAAAGGTTAAACATATCATCTGAAATATATTATGTCTAAATAGACCTACAATGGTTTAAAAATTTCAAACTTAATACTACACTTTTGATATAAATTTTCACGAGAGAGAGAGAGAGAGAGAAATCTTAGCAAAAAGAAATTAGGCTAATGTAAGATATGTTATACTAAATTACCATCCACGCTATCATTTTTTGAATGGTAAATTTGAGGATTTTCAGTCGTATAAAACAGCTAAGAAACATTCATGTAAGTAATTATGTTTAATATATTCCTTACGTAGCCTCTATATCACCAAAGAAGCATGGTGTATGATGCTCATACTCACAAATCCTCGGCCGTGAGACAAGGATATAAATACTGGCATGCAAGTCATTCGTGAACCCCATTATTTAAAACAGTACAGACATTGAGAAATTGTTTTTAATAATTAAATACGATTGAGAATTTTGTTTTGTCTCATGCAGTTCCTGGAGTCCAAGAGCACGAAAATGTGAGAACACCCGAAATTTTGGATTGTCTGTTTATTTTGCTGACTGTGTTATCTTAAAAGAGAGAAAGAAAAATGTAAGAAGAAAAGTCCACAAAGTGGGACAAAGCGTGTGATGCCTGTCATATAGAGACTTTCGCACCACTTTGATGTTTCCTTTATTTTCTTTTTCCCATTTTATTAATCAACGCAAGGTTTTTATCTTAGAATCGAAGACTGGAGCCAGTAAAAGGGGACCTAACCTCTACTTTCTATTTGCTTAGTCCACGGAAACAAGTCTGTATTGGAATTCGGATTATTTTGACCTCACCTTGCCACGATTATTAATTTTTTATTCAGTGGAGAGGATAAAATATAATTTTGATAGTGGCGCACAACAGGCTCTCTTATGCTTTGTGACTTAATAAAATAAAAGGGATACAATAAATAAAGACACTGATTATCTTTGTATTTAAATCACAAGATCCAAGCTTATGCTATGGACAAAAGGTTTAAATATTGTTTAATTGCATGATTTGTTGATGGGGCACGTGTGACGTGCCACGTGGATGTGGAGCCAGGTGCACAGCCTTGAAAGTGCAAAGCCAATTAGGGTTATCCTTCAGGTCAAAAAAAAAAAAAAAACATTAGGGTTATCTTGATCCCTTTTTTCTCTTTGGTTAATGGACTTAAGTTTGCCATTGTTTTTATTTGGGAAAGTGGCAACTAGTCATTGCTCATTGGCGAATTTTCAATTTAATGATTCCTTTGTTTTTAAATATTTTCCGAGACCGAGAGCACAAATTGATAAATAATTAATGCTTGACGAAGCCGTTAGCCTATCATGGCATTAACAAGTGAAATTAACTGAACATAAAGCTTGCATCATTCAAATTAAATAAAATTTGGAAGAGCTCGCGTGTATATTTTAATAACTCATATTCATGTTTATAATTTTTTAAATATATATTTTGACAAGCATTTTAGACTTACCATTGATATAATGCTTCTAAAATTTTTAGTTAGACATTTTTGGTAGTGCTTAAAAACATAATGCTTCTAAAATTTAGTTAGACTTATTTTTTTTAATGAGTAAAAAAATAAACAACAATACAATGACTTAAAGACTACCAAAATCGTTGGCTTAGTGATAACTCAGTAGTTCTCTCCTTTCCACAACTTAAATTCGGGTCTTCTTGGATATGCGAACACCAATTTTTTAAAATTTATACTTAGAATATTTTTTAAATTTAAAATTCGTTAACATTACGGTCAATTATGAATGAGACTCTCTCGGACTTGTTAGTATCTCAATAGTGAATCTACTTTTATAAGATTAGTTGAACGAAATTTTCAAACGAAAGTTACAATTTATAAATATAATAATTAACACACTTACAACATATTTTTTTTGTTAAAAAAAATATAATGACATAAGCATAGTAATTTTCACTCTCTTTATACATTGTCGGTTTTCATTAATAGTTGCTTATCTTGTTAGCTCACTGTTTCTTTTGAGCTGTCTCTCCGTATTAGTCAGAGTTATTATATATAAGCCCATTCGGCCGGAAAAAAAAAAAAAAGTAGATACTAATACTGTGTTTGGCGATGATAGAAAAAAATAATGATAAAATAAAAAATTATAGTAAATAAATATCATTATCACTCTATTATTTTTTCACAACTTTTTTTTTATTTATTTCTAATCAATTCAAATAACTAACTTTTACTTTTTTTTTATCACAAATTACTATTTATTTTTTTCTCACAATTTTTTTCAGTTATAACATCAACATTACTTTATTATTTTCTATTAAATTTTTTTCTCACTATTTTCTCTCAATCCAATCGCACTATAGGTTGTCGACTTCCAGTTACGATACATTTACCATTTAAGGTGATAATCTAATAGATATTTAGTGTATTTTTTCTCGTCATGATTTAAATTCGAGTCCCACAACAGAAAAATTCGCCAGCCTTAATTATTTGAGATTATGTTAGAGCATGATTGTCGGTTCAAGACCCGTTAACACTGCAATCAGTTGTAGGGAAGGCTCGTTGGATTCAACAATACTCGAGTGATGGATTTATCCCTTGGACGTAGTTGAATAAGACTCAAACAAACAAGAATTACTTCGGTCTAAACCCACAGATCTGATAACTGTCATACGTGCAATTGATCTTTTTTTTATCAAAAAAATTACTATAAATTTGATATTTTTTTTATTCAATACAATGTTTGAGATTGTATGTGTACTTTTAATTAATTTAATCTACTATATTTCTCAAAAAATTTAATCTAGTACATAGGTATGTGGTAGTTTTTTAAAATTTAAAATTTTCCATACTTTTTATTTAAAAAATAAGTGTGAAGATTAGTTAATTTCATCCCCTATAAAAAAAATATCGTGCTAATAATTATATTATATTGGTATGTTAGTACTACATGTATCTACTTTAGGCCTCGTATTAGCATCCCAACACATTAATGGGTCTCATCAACCTCAAACATCCCTACCCTTGTAAATAAGAGGGTTTTTACCCTTTTAAAGTTAAGTTTTTTTTTTTTTAAAATCTCTCTACTTTATCTACTTCCTTGAATGTTATAATGACTTATCGTAGAGGTTCGTTGGGTATCAACTTTAGTCCTCTCTTAGTTGTACTTTGTCTTGTAAATATTAGTTTCTGATTACACCAAACATCTCAATCCCTTTTTTGGGCCGAATTTGAGTTGGGCCCGAGAGTAACTCAGATGAAAGTGATTCTTTTCTTAAACATAAAGAAACTATTTATTAATAATCAACAAACATGTACATAAGTCCGACGCAAAAGTATCGAAAATATCTGCATAATGCAGGAAAAAAACATAGCCCTACAGGCGTACAATTCATTAGGTCAAAACGACCATTTCCAAATAGAGCATTTAGCTCATTTGGACACAATCCTCTAACGAGGATAAACCGGGCACAAAACCTATTTTGACACGAACCTCTGACGAGTACGAAAATATCAAACTAAAACTAAATCTACCTAACTCTAATGTGTTAACTAGACTTAGCCTAGTTGAAAAAAGCTGCATGTAACGGCACCTACCGTACTCTGGTAGACCTATGACACGTGTCAATTGAATATTTTTGGTATCGATTTCCAAAAGCTTTAAACTACTATTTACAAGAAAACTACAGCACCACACCTGTGGAACAAAAAGGCAACAACAGATTTCCTTAGGACCAGAGAATACAAAAGAGATAAAAGCCAACGACAGTGATGAGCTCAAACAAACGAGAATTACTTCGGTCTCAACCCACAGATCCGATAACTGTCATACGTGCAATTGATCTTTTTTTTATCAAAAAAATTACTATAAATTTGATATTTTTTTTATTCAATACAATGTTTGAGATTGTATGTGTACTTTTAATTAATTTAATCTACTATATTTCTCAAAAAATTTAATCTAGTACATAGGTATGTGGTAGTTTTTTAAAATTTAAAATTTTCCATACTTTTTATTTAAAAAATAAGTGTGAAGATTAGTTAATTTCATCCCCTATAAAAAAAATATCGTGCTAATAATTATATTATATTGGTATGTTAGTACTACATGTATTTACTTTAGCCCTCGTATTAGCATCCCAACACATTAATGGGTCCCATCAACCTCAAACATCCCTACCCTCGTAAATAAGAGGGTTTTTACCCTTTTAAAGTTAAGTTTTTTTTTTTTTTTTAAATCTCTCTACTTTATCTACTTACTTGAATGTTATAATGACTTATCGCAGAGGTTCATCGGGTATCAACTTTAGTCCTCTCTTGGCTGTACTTTGTCTTGTAAATATTAGTTTCTGATTACACTAAACATCCCAATCCCTTTTTCGGGTCGAATTTGAGTTGGGCCCAAGAGCAACTCAGATGAAAGTGATTCTTTTCTTTAACATAAAAAAACTATTCCATTAATAATCAACAAACATGTACATAAGTCCGATGCAAAAGTATCGAAGATATCTGCACAATGCAGGAAAAAAACACAGCCCTACAGGCGTACAATTCATTAGGTCAAAACGACCATTTCCAAATAGAGCATTTAGCTTATTTGGACACAATCCTCTAACGAGGATAAACCAGGCACAAAACCTATTTTGACACGAACCTCTGACGAGGACGAAAATCGAACTAAAACTAAATCTACCTAACTCTAATGTGTTAACTAGACTTAGCCTAATTGAAAAAGCTGCATATAACAGCACCTACCGCACGCTGGTAGACCTATGACACGTATTAATTGAATATTTTTGGTACTGATTTCCAAAAGCTTTAAACTACTATTTACAAAAAAAAACTACAGCACCACACCCGTGGAACAGAAAGGCAACAACAGATTTCCCTAGGAATAGAGAATAGAAAAGAGATAAAGGCCAACGACAGTGCTGAGATTGGTGGCGGTGGCAGCAACGGCGACTGCAAGGGCGGCGAGGGATGTGATAGAAGCAACTTCACCAGTGACAGAAACATCGACGACGACATCGGCTTCAGGTACAATAGGGACGTTAGCACATCTAGGTAGGCTGGGTGGCGGAGAAAGTAAACGCACCACGACAAAAGCAACAGAATCGACGGCTTGGCTATAGATCCAAGCTCGAGGGGGTCAGATGGGACGCTGGGTGCTTCAAGGTGGTCGGGAACGTCTTTCATGGCATCCTATATGGTGGAGGGCGCGGCAGAGCCAAAGTACACGGGCAGATGGCGGCGAGCTGGTGATACCAATGGCACAAAGAAGGCTTGGTTAGAGAATAGCTAGATCTGGTGCTAGGAAAGCCATGTTAGAGATGACAGTGATTCATCACATACCTACCAAGAAATTTACATTATCAATAGCAAAAATGTTTTTTGTCAAAAAAAAAATTAGAATGATTTATTCAAATGTCACATGCAAATATTAAATGAACTTAATGGATATATTGCTACATAAAAATATTTATCAAGTGTTACAGTACAACGTTATGAATAAGACAATAATTCTTTTCAACGTCTTCCAAATGTTACAGATGTACGCGTTCTTGTTTCGGTAATTCAAAAATAAGAGAAATATTTTCACTAACAAAACGCAAGGTTTCTTCGTATGTGTTTTTGGAAGTTCTTTGCAATGTTTTAGTGGACGGACTTCATGTGAAAAGAAAATTTAGTAATTTATATTTCCAATTAACGAAAACAGGTCCGTGTACAAAAAAAATGTTATTGTTCTCTGTACTAGTTCATATTATTGAATATGACAAATTATACTAAATTGGAATCTTTGTCAAAAAAAAAAAAAAGAATAGAGCCGTGGAAGAAACGTATAGTGCAATTGCCATCCAAACATAACAGTTGTGTGTCCTTTTTTTTTTTTTTTTAAACTACAATACTAAAATTTGAATTCATTCTCATACGTCATAAAAAAAGATTCTCAATACTACTCGACAGACGCTGATTAGTTTGCACGCCTTTTTCTTAATGCAAAAACAAGTCCCTTTCCAAACAATGAAATGGGCTGGAGGGACAAAGTACAGTGCAAACATGTATATGGACCACTGGAGGTGCAGAGCTATTGGGAAAGGGCCGTGGGCAAGCCCATCTCCTATGAGATTTTGTATGGTCAATGGGGTTTTGATGGGTCCGGCCTGGGTCTTGCATCATAGCCTGTACGCAAGCATTGTTTCCTTTTTGGATTCTCAGATTCGACGTCGCAACAATTATTCAGCCATGTTGACGTACTAATTAATTTGTAAAAAAATCTGATGTATTTATTATCCAGCACTACCAGGTCAATTGAGGCCAATTTTTCAACCAATGAAGAAGTAACCAATTTCAATTTGATAATTTGAAGGATAATCCTAGCTTACATGTGCATCGTGAACCACAACATTTATTGCAAAACTTGAGACATTATAAAAGAACTTCATGCCTAATTATTGTCTCATGACTAATTTCGTTAATTTCTGTGTTTTAAGTGTCAATTGAGCCTTAATTACCACATTAAACTCATGTATTCGCACGCGTAGGAGAAAGGGAGAAACCGCGATACCCTGATCAATAGGGGTTTTTGGCCAATCCTTTTACAAGGTAATTGGAATTTATAATCAAACAAAGTGCCCATTTTCATCAAAGAAACGATGGACGCATTGATATGGGGTTGGCACTGGTAGGCGAGTAAGCAAACGCAAGATGGTTTGTGTTAAGAGGATCACACTATGCCACCCACTTTTAATCAAGTATAAGTAAACACGTTATTAATTTGATGTTATATGATAATTTAGTTATTTTTTTAATATAAATTTAATTATTTAACAATATATATAATTACGTGTTCACAATTTTTTAAAAATTTCGCAAGTGTTAATCCTTTCCATTTTGGTTGGCAAGTAGCAAGGACTCGTGAGTTGTGATATTGGGACAAGGATGATTCTCTCTCCAGGCTGTCTCTTTTCCCCACCGAACGAAGATTGCACCCTTAGAAGGCAAATACAACGAAACGCCGTTTGGTTTGGATCACATTCACGACGTAGCGTTGGGAGCTTGACGTTGAAGCGCCGGATGGTGACTTGTGAGTTGTGACAATGCGACATTTTGTTTGCTTGATACGGCATAACATGACCATTTTAGATGGGCCCACGTTCTTGCTGCTGTGAATGAATGCTGAGCGGCTGAAAATAATGCAATTGCTAAGACGTAATAACACGGTCAGCATACTAATGAACATTGGCCTGAATAAAAGGTATTCGATTTTTTAAATAAAATTTTGAATTCAAATTTTTTTTACAAAAGAAATGGTGTTGGAAAAACTTCTCAATAAGAGAGTTGATAAACATTTAAATGAATTAATTGGGACTAATGTGATTTTAAATATCAAAATTTAGTCAAAAAAAAAAAAAACACAATTAACTTACAACGAATGCTATATAGGAAAAATTTTGGAAACGTAGAAAGTAGATAAGATGAGAAATACAATGTCTATTTTATTTCTTTATTTTAGTGGGATAATTTGTCTATTTTCTGTATTCTCCGAACACCTCCTGCTATATAATGGGAAGTATCCACACTACAACCACGTGGCTAGGTGAGAAAATTTTCGTTTTTGGACCATTTCTCCATTTGGCCAACCAACCTTTTACTTCTTGGATTGTAATCGCTATCTTATTAAAGTTAACCATTTCAACCGTCCGTCAGCATTTTTTCGAATATGGCCTGTTCATCATTGGCACAAACGGATTTTTGTATAAAATAGGATATCTAGTTAGGAACGTAACCCGAGCAAATTCATTGGATTATGATGTTATCACCCAATTTGTTCGTTTATGCGAAAATCTGTTTTATTATTATCGTGAATAATGTTACAAGCACTCTCATTTTATACTAATTGACTCTCATTTTATAATAATTCCTCAATAACGACCTAACATTCAGTTTTAAAGGTTTTTAAAGTTTAACAAAATTTTGTATTTTGAGATCTTATAAATAAAATAATTTTAACTAATTCTTATTTAATAAAAAATAATTTAATTTAATTTAATAGTAAAATATTATGGTATGAAATTTGAAAATAAAAAATTTATTTTTTATTTTAATTTAATATATTTTAGTCATCTTATAACTGGTGTCTCTCCCGCATCAAAACAATCATTTTCAGGGCACGAGAGAATTCAAAGCAACACAAGACAGCATATTGATTACTAATTACAATGGCCGCTTGAGAAACGCCACTATTAAGAGCCACGGAATAAAAATAGAAGGGGAAACACAGAAATCACAACCAACGAAAATCGCCACGTGGAAAAGATCAGGACGTGGTGGCCCCACTGCATCATCCATTTCGTGGCTCTTGCGTCTTTTTTTTAAAAAAAAAAAACAAAGGGAAAATAGAAGGGATTAAAGCCCAAATCATTCACACACACTGTGAATCCAAATAGAAGTCCTCACCACAGATACCGAAAAAAAAAAAAAAAAAGCAGCATAGCCATATTTACTAGCAAGACACAATCCACCTCAATGATAAGTCTATCTAAAGACCCAACAACAATCAGACAGCTTAATAAAAGTACAAATTCGGGCTCAAAACTTAAATAAGAAACAAAACTACTTGGAAAGAAATAGGAACACTGAGGCCGCAAAATCCCAGACCTGCTGCCGCCACACGGCAGAACCCCGAATCAGAGAGGACGGCAAGCGCCGCAGGGTCGTCAACGGCACAACCGTAGCAATCAACCAAGTGTAAGCCGACCATGCCAAGACACAAACACAGTGCGTAGAAACCAAACAAACACTGTAGGCTCCATGGAGGCTAGACGGAGGAAGACCGAACAAAACTCAGTAACCAACGACCAAGCGAACGGTAGGTAGGGTTTAGGCGGAAACAACACTAGATTGTATAACGGGCCCTTAATTCCCAAAAAAAATCACCCCTCCCCCCCCCCCACACGAAGGTGAGGAAGACCACCGAAAACTCCTACCAACAAACCAAGCACCACGAACAGAGAGGCAACAATTGAAGAAACCAACCCTCAGACGACCAGCAGAACCCGAAAACAAACCAAAACCCCGAGAGAACAACGGTCCACCAAACCCACAAAAGGTAAGAAGCTCATAGAGAAGCTTTTGCGTCCTTTGGATTGTTAAAAAACCACCTTCACCCCCTTCTCGCACTCTATATATACTCCTCTAGCCTAGCTTGTATCATAATCCTCCACTTCATAATCCATCATTCGATCTTTTTACTAGCAATCAACGTATTTAGCTTGACCAGTTTCAAGTAGATGAGGATATATACTTGATCAAAGAGGCTTTTTCTTGATTTTCGATTGTTTCATTAGGATTTGCCGTTGCTTCGACCGGAGGAGCTGAGTCAGAGACGAAGATAACGCCGATGTCATCATGTTTTACGTGACGACGGTTGGCGGTTGGCTACAATGTGCTTATTTCAGGTAACACTTTCTTTTTCTTTCGGTTTCCTTTGTTTCCGAAATTGGAATTGTATATACTTATTTTTGCATTTTGTATATTTATGCTTTTTAATTTTTTTTAAGAAAAATTGTTGTGTATTTTCTTTTCCTTTTTGAACGCCATTATTAATAGTTGGAGGAGAAAAAGATTTTCAGGACATCGATCGCCTTAATTGCTGCCAAAAGTTTTAGGCGATGAAATCTCCCTTTCTGGAACTCGTTCGTTAATCGAAAAATAATTTCTGAAAGATTAATAATTAATTCTTATGTAGTTTAAACAACTAGAAAAACATAATTAAAATGAGCCTCGGCAAACAATAAGATGGAATTAGCAAGAAATAGTTGGCGTGACATTTAAATGATGTAAATTTATTCATCCACATATTTTCCCAATATTCCCATCTATTTTTTTTTTTGATGGAAGATTTCATTATCAACTTACACGAAACCAAAAATATAAAAGGATCATGCCGCCGACAATGGTCATCATCTGAAGGTTAATGGGTGTTGGGGAAATTTTCAAAATAGAAAAGTCGTGTCCCCTAGTTAATTTGGTGGTTATGGATATGTGTCTATTGATGAAAGGATATGTTGAATAGTCGTGTCCACTAAACCCAAAAGACGCATATCTTGGCCAAATAACTACCAAATTATTCTCTTTATAAATATGTGAATTGGCCATTCACATAGTTAATAGAGAAGATAGAAAAATTCATACACTTTTGTGAGTAATTTTGGATATTACAACAACTTCTCGAGGGCTCGATTTTAGTATTGCAACCTGCAGTCGAGCGTGCTTCATTTTATCCTGTGAGGGAGTTCGCATTATACCTCTGTTGCAATTTAGTGAGGGCGAATTTTGCCTTAAGGAAAGTGGCGTTTGTTACACGACTTGAAGCAATTCTTTCATTTCTAATCTTACCCTCTTTTCTGTTCCAACAATCTTAAGGCAAAATTTTTTATTTAGTTCGTGATTGGATCGTTTGAAAGGATTAGCTTCCGACTTCGTCAATTAAGGTATGTTCCTCTCAATTGTGTGAAAATCATCAATTCCTAATAAGGTATGTGTTCTGTTGAACTATGTGAAAACATCATGTTGTTGTGTTGGTCATGGTGCATAAACATCTTCAACATGAAATTATATCATTGTGGTACTACGTTGGTTACTATGTTTGTCACATTGCATGTATGTTTATAACTAAAAGGGACACATGACACATTCATGTATGAGCTTACGTACATACATGTCTTTAAGTTTTTAAAAAGAAAATGGGTGCCTAAGGATTTTACGTGCATGACCATGCATTTAATGGGTATAAAGTTGCTTAGGTATTAAGATGTAAGTTGAACGGATTTGTGTCAACTGTTTAAAAAAAAAAAAAAAATCGGTGCCGCAAATTTGTTTAAATTCAAACAGCACAAGTAAATTAATTGGACAATGTGCCCATTGGTTAATTGTCCAACGGTTTTATGCATTGCACTTTGGCAGAAAGTTTGCCCAACGGTGAATTACATGAGCAAAAGTTTGGGACCATTGGACAAATTCAATGGTCAATGCTTTGTTGGGTATGCATTGAAGACAATTAACTGGTTAAAATTTAAAGAAAAGATCCGTTGGACAAAAGCCAAAAGATGGACAAAAGCTTTTTATCCTACTAGTTTACATATGCATATGGGTCAATTGTATCAAATTGGTTTCTCGTCGGTTTTTCCATGTGCATATGCATTTTGTCAGTGAGTAAATTTGAAGTCAATTTGTCCATTCGTGAATCATTTTGTCGGTCAATTATTTGTATTTGAAAACTGTCTATATATATATATAAATTAATTATTCATGCATGATAATCATACTCGTGATTTTACTTTTGTTTGGAATAGGATTTAGTTGCATAGTAAATTATTTGTGTATATACACATAATTATATATGTATGGTAAATCTTTAAATGCATATTCTTAACATGACAAGTAAGAATATTTATATCTGACCTTTGTTTGTTTTGTCAATTTTAATCTGATTAAATATGCATGAGATATGCATAAGGCAAGTCAAGTGGAATCGTTCCACGAGAACAGACATAGCCATTGTTGGAATTTGTAATTCCAATCCAAGGAACATGAAAAGAAAAGGGAATCTTCAAAGAAAAAGACGTTACTCTTCAAAAGAAGAATGAGACTCTTCAAAGGAAGAGACATGACTTTTCATAAGAAAAGACATGACCATTAATGGGAAGGAATGCGACCCTTTATGGGAAGAGATGCAACCTTGCATGGAAAGACACGTGACTTTTCATGGAAAGAGATGCGACTCTTCATAAAAAGAAAGGGGAATCTTCAAAGAAAAAGACGTTACTCTTCAAAAGAAGACATGAGACTCTTCAAAGGAAGAGATATGACTTTTCATAAGAAAAGACATGACCATTAGTCAAAAGGGATGCAAACCTTTATGGGAAGAGATGCAACCTTTCATATAAAGAGATGTGACTCTTCATAGAAAGAGACGCAACCTTTCATGGAAAGAGACATAATCCTTTGGGGAAAAGACGTGTTCTTAAGAAAAGAGTCATGACTTTTTATAAGTGACTATTCAAAGTCTTTTCACAAGTCAAATTATTTTTTTCTTTTACAAATAAAAGAAAGTAGTATATGACTTATAGACAACTATGCTGTAGCATAGACAAACAAATAGAAATATTGTGACGCTCGTGGATCGCGACCACTAGAGCAAATGCCTTTAATTTATTTAAAGTTAATGACCCTTTAGAGTGAAAGGGTGAGATGTTAACCGTTATATTAACGGTATCTCTTAGCGTGTAATTTGTGGTACCATAGTAAATACAAAAAGACTTTCGAAAAGTCAGTTGCGTATTAAAAGAAGGTTAATCCTTAACTAAAATGGTTAACAATAACTTGATGAATGAGACATCAAATGAGGGATGAGTTCAAGTCCATAATTATTGATCACCCATGATGGAACCTCGACTCAACGCTTGATACAACGTCAAGTCTTGAGTTCAATGAGTCAAAGTACATCATTAGCGTGATTTGAAGCATTATACTCATTTTTTCTTCATCCGAAGTTTCATAATGCTTAGTACCCGCAGTTAATTGGGAGGTTGAGTTTTAAAAACTCTTAACAGGCTTGAAAGGGTGCTTTATAGCGGGAGCCTAGTCTGCCTATGTGAATGTGGAATGTGTAGGCCGTTCCAATAAGTTTAAGGACTTAACTTTAAAACATTCATGAAAAGGATATGGACACAATGCCTTTAATGTGTCAATTATTAAAAAGAGAAGTATAATGTTGTATAGTCAACTGTGTTGAATATTTCTACAGGATATCAATAAGAATAGTTGGTTCAAAACTTGTCTACCATACTATTCAGATATGTTGTAACGCATATTTCACTACGTAAGGTTCAATCTGTAAGACACCTTACTTATGCAGTTGACTTCCAAAATTACGAAGAATCCGTTACATTTTCTTATTTGAAAATGCGGGGATTGTTGGGGAAATTTTCAAAATAGAAAAGTCGTGTCCCCTATTAATTTGGTGGTTATGGATATGTGTCTATTGATGAAAGGACATGTTGAATAGTCGTGTCCACTAAACCCAAAAGACGCATATCTTGGCCAAATAACTACCAAATTATTCTCCCTATAAATATGTGAATTGATCATTCACATAGTTAATAGAGAAGATAGAAAAATTCATACACTTTTGTGAGTAATTTTGGATATTACAACAACTTCTCGAGGCTCAATTTCATATTGAACTGCAGTCGAGTGTGCTTCATTTTATCCTGTGAGGGAGTTCGCATTATACCTCTGTTGCAATTTAGTGAGGGCGAATTTTGCCTTAAGGAAAGTGGCGTTTGTTACACGACTTGAAGCAATTCTTTCATTTCCAATCTTACCCTCTTTTCTGTTCCAACAATGGGTTGCTCTCCGTTACTTCACACCAATAGATAATTTCTTTGTAGTTTAAAAAATAAAAAAATTAAGAAGACAGAGTTTCCAAATAAAAGATTACAGATCTATTTGTTTGCTTGAAAATAACTTACTTTTATAAAGTATTTGTAAGAAAAAATATTTGTAGAAAATTTTCTCAAATTTTCTATTATAAAATATTTTACATGAAACAAATGTCAAAAAATTAAAAAAAAAATTATAAAATATTTTACTACAAATAAACATACCCTACGTACGTCTTAATTTATTTTGTAGAACAAGCCTTCTAAAAGTATTTGTATTAAAGCACCTCACCTACACATCGAATCTTTAAAAAATCAAAATTATCCTTATATCCTCTTCTCACTGGTTCATTCCTTCTAAATTTGCCTTGCTCTATCTTTTCTCCTTTCCCCACCCTCCATTTCTAGTTGACGTTTTCTCTATTTTGATATTTTCTTTTCTCCTATTTTTTCTATTCTCTGTAATTGATCTTCTAAGTAATGACATTAGCCAAAAGATTTTGCATTTTGATATTAACTTTTATTTTGGACTAACAATAATCCACTTCAATTATTGATTTGTAATAATCTCTATTTAAATGCAAGTGAAAATAATGTCTCACTGATGTGTCGGATGCCCTACCTCTCTGTGTTGGATGCAAGTGACTTTTCTTTTCTTTTTTTTTTGGGGGGGGGGGGCGCGGGGGAAAGACTAGTAGAATTAAATAATCTTTATGTTAGACAAAATATGGTGTTAACAACACATAAGAATAAGGTTATTGTAAAATTTTTTATAACATTATCAGGCTGTGATAATTTTTGTGGTAATCTAACATTATCACCTGGGAATATTACATCAGTAAAATTGGAGTAATTGAGATTCATAAATGTGATATTACACCTTAAACACCGGGATGTAATTACTTGATAGATTTTAAAAATGTTTTCCACATCAGACGCCCCCTAATAAAGGTCATTGTTCGTAAATGCTTTTTCACGGTAAAGGTGCCATTTGAGTGGACTACCACCGAGGCCCTAGACTTTTCCAAATGTCAAGGATTTGAAAACGAATTTCTTTTTCCGGTTTGCCTGTTTGTTTGTTTGCTTGTTTGTTTGTTTTTGTTTTTGTTTTCTTTCTTTCGTTTTTTTTTTTTTTGATAAATCGGCTTCCAATCCCCTTTTGTCACGTAGAATTTAGATGGATAGCTGCAATCAAATCGAACTGTTTGATATAACATGTATAACATGTATATTATAGCCTTTTGACCTTCTTAACCGTGATGGAGACATTTTTTTCGCTTTATCTCATCTTTTTGGCTGGAATTGAGGGTGGTTGGTATCATATAATAAAGATGCTTATCTTGGATTGATGTAGAAAAAGTGGCTGTCACAACTTCACTGCATCTTCCCTATTCCTTCTAGGAATCATTTTCTCCGTTTAAATGAGTCTCCCCAGTCTTTTGTTGAATGCCGCGATGGTCAAGGGCCGTAGGTTGCAGAATCTTTTGCTTTTAATTTGCGAGCATAGTTTGTATGTTCTACATCTTGAATTGTCTACCTTATCCCTTTTTTTTCCTTTTTTTTTTTTCTTTGTTAGAAGGGTTTAAGCCCAAAAAGAATAAGAGGGAGATTTGTGAAGAGGTGAGATTTAAATCTTACCTCTCATTAACCTTTGGTTAAGTCACTAGCCGTGTTAAGTAATTAATTTTTATCTTATCTTCTTGCGTATGTTTTTATACCTCAATTTTAACTATCTACGTAGAAACTCTGCAGCTGAGATCAGTGACATCAACATCAAGCAAGCACCGGACATTAGTTTTTTTTTTTTGTTTTCCCTGTTGAGTTGATGTATTTTATACACTTCAATCATGTCATGTTTTCCAAAATTTTCCGATTCAATTTGGAGTTTAGTACCTTAACTTTTCAATGAATTAATCAGGTGATTATTTTCGATCACGGCAAGATTTTAGGTGGCAAAGTCACTTAAAACAATTACTTCTAGAATTTTTCTGATTTTTAAACACTTTTTTTTTTTTTGGGAACACATCTTTAAACACTTCAAATTCTTTCGAGTCTCATAATCTAATTTGTATAAACTTTATTTTACATCGAGAATATCTCATGTTATAATGAAATCTAATTGGACCCATATGTGGATCACAGGCGTTGTGCATAGCTATGTAACAGAGGCCCAAAGCTGATGCTCAAATATTCTAATTTGGGCTTTTGCATACCAAAGCCCATTACTGGAGATATTGGAGTTCAAGTGCGTAGCCGAAGTAAGCCTGGACAGCACCGACGCCTGTTAATCTGAATAATTAGTAATTCGATTTTTTAAAATAAAATTTCAGATTTGAGTATTATATACGAAAAAAATAAGTGTTAAGAGAATTTTGCCTCTTATTACGGATCCACCCGACTGTACACAAATTAGTTGGAATTTTAAAAGACTTCTGAATAACAGGAATTTCAGATAAAAAAAAAAAAAAAAAAGGCCTGGACGGTACGATTCATGGTAAGGCTTATCGGACCGACCTGAATGCGTCGTCTCCATCTAATATTTGATTTGGAATTGACCGAACAGCTTCATCAAACCAACACTTACTGACATTGTATCTACTAAATTGACCATACCCACTGAGGTGCTAATAAAATTTTTAAGGAGACAATACACACGACGATGAGAAGATGGCCATCGAACAAAGAGACATTGCGAATAGAACAAACAGACTTTTAGTTTTAACACCTAAATTGAAAATTTGGCAAACAGAGAAAAAAAAAAAACTAGAATTTGCTCGTGCTTCCAGAATCTCGTCTTGGATAGCCAAATAAAATTTGTTCTCTTCTTAATAGCTGTGCAATAATTAAGAAAGCTTGAAACTCAAATTCAAATGTTTAGGTTCTAGTTAATAGATATGAGACGACAGGTAAATAACTACTCGAAATTATAGTTTAGTTGGTAATATAATGTTCCCTTGTGTTAGCCTAAATTCAAATTTTTTTATTGTTATCCGCTGCTTTAGTAAACTAAGATTTATACCGAGAATGTGATATTCAGTTTAATACTTACAACTAAGCATGTGGAAAACTTACTTAAGTCTGACAGTGTTTTAATAGTGAATCTTTTCTTTAATAAATGTGGAATGAGAACTTTGACAGGCGATCTTGGCCTTATTAACATACCTGTGATACAATTTTTTTAGGATAAAAATAAAAAGAGAGAGAAAAATAGAGAAAGGCAATGCCTTAATGTATATGGGCCAGGCCTGGTAAACCTGCCAACGGTCTCGGAAAACAAACCACCATGCGAATGTTTGGTAAATAAGTTATAGAACTATGGGAGAGTTTGGTAGAAAGTATTGCATATAACGTGACGTGGGGTAGTTTAGGCTTCAAGTCTCCTGCTTCCCCTACGTACAAGGCTCGACTTGGAGGACTAGCAATGGTGGATATTGTTATAATTGGACTTACCAACATACTAAACATAAAAAGCTTGTAACTAACCCTCACCGGCCGCAGCCCAAACATTCTTCCCTTTCAAGTATTTCAATCACCGCAAACCTAGGATTTATCAAACAAACTTCACCAGAAGGCTGACCGTTCAAAAATTGATGCGGCAATGATATGCCAACAACGATTTTGTAGTAAAACTTCTCAGGTATCCGAGAAAAGCTTTTTTTTTTTTTTTTTTTATTCGTTAAAAAGATACGGAGAAAACTTAGTGAAAAAGAGAATATAAATTGGTAGGCATCTTATAAGCAAGCTTCTTTTGATTGAATGTCCTCTTCATCTACAGTTAGCAACCATAATGAATGAGGCACACAAGGGTGTTGGCAGGTTATGCTTATATTTTTGGACCGTAGGGTGAACTCTAGCAACAGCTAAATATGCTTGGATGTTGCTCTATCTCTTGAGCTAAAAATTTAGATAAAGGATATGGATTTGCTGTGGCTGACCTCCTTACCATATGCTATTGAGTGTTGAGTATATCCTCGACCTAGAATTAGTGGCAAAGCCAAAGCCAGGAATTTTTTCCAGTGGGGGCAAAAGATAAGAGAGTATAAGGAGGTGAGGGTAAAAATATGAAATATAAATTATAATGGAGATAAAATGTAAATTCCAGTAGAAGCAATCCCATTACCTTGTATGTGGCTTTGCCACTGTCTAGAATTAGATGACTATAATTATCTGATCCAATAATTATGAATTAATTTTTTTTGGTTAGATGAGAGCCAAAAGTCAGGAAATTAAAGTATAGTCACTAAACTTTAAATACAAAACCAAGATGGTTCTACATAGAGCCTCAACCAAATGTTTTAGAAGTACAAGACCAAATAAATTTTGAAAATGAACACATTGTAACCCCTAAAAATTGGCACGTTGGAGAATATGTAATCAGTTGTCTGAATAATCCTTTGCCAGCTACCTCGGTAGATCCCAGAATCAAATTAATATGTACAAGTTTAGCTGTTTAGGTACCTTAATGTGACAACGTTTTCTTTCTTGCTTGACTGTGTGTTTCTTGCTGAATTCTTGTTTGACTGCTTTCGCAACTCTCGTTTTATGCTTGTGCAGAAAATCCATACAAGCACGAAGATTTCGAGATGAGATAATTTATTAATCGGTGATTACTAAAAATTTCTATGGACAAGAGCCAACGACCTCTCTAGATATGAATTTTATACCATTTCATACGTTTACCCTGTTTGCTAATAAAGCCAATTGCATTGTATAATAAAGAAAATAAAGCATTATTTGGATAGTAGTTACATGTCTTTAGTTTTCGCTAAAATGGTAAGACAAGTAATTTTTTTTGGTCCTGCTAGTGCAGCGGTAAAGGAATGGAGCGGTGAGGGTCAAGTCTTGCAATCGGAGGCATAACTTTCGACCACTTGGACTAAGTCTAACCCTCGGTAAAAAAAAAAAAAGGTAATTAAATCTCCTCGGTGCACCATTTATTTCCGAAAATTTTCGTTTATCATGCACTAAGTGTTTGTTGTTGTTACTAATTTTTTGTGAGTGTGTCATACATTAATATTATATTCATAAAATTGTTATGACATCTTTTTATGTCAACCAGTTATTATTTGGATTTTTTGTTCTTCCTCGTATTTAGAGTAGTTAGCTCGACTCTAAAAGAGAATCAAATTAGAATTTCCTAAAAATTAACCAAAAGTATAATGGAACCTCCTCAGCAAGCACAATTTGAATACAATTTTACTTATCAATTTTTTTTATTAGAGTCCATAATTGTGTTCATATTTAGATATTATTCTGAATTACATAGCTCAAAAAGGTGACAGGACCAAAGTCTGAATCCACGATGTCTCAACTAACAGCCAAAAGCATAGAAGAGGAACTTTTACCCGTGGGAAGGTGGGCTCAATGGTTAATCATCAGTTCTTGATGCATTATATTTTGAATTCTAATTTATTGATTGTTATTAAATTTTTTTTAATAAATAATATATAAATTTTATTATAAATTTATTGTGGTTTATAATATTTTCCTGACTCTAATATGAGTAGACTCTACTTAAACCTAAATTTTACAAATAAAAACACAAAAGAAGGACTTCTTATTCCCAAAAGAAAAGAAAAAAACTAAAAAATGAAAAACACAAAGAAAAGCAAGTCTATATAATTAGCCCAAAGGCCAAACAAGCCTGCTCGACTCTCAACTCTCTCAAAGTTATCACTTTCAACCAAACACCAAAACCAACCCAGGCAAAGGATCCTTTCCAGTTCAGCTAGCCATGAAGTTCGTGGAGACAGCCGTGGCTCTTGCAGTGGCAATAACATGGTTGCAAGTGATCCATGCTGCCGTGTACAAGGTTGGCGACTCTGCTGGCTGGACCACCATCGGTAATGTCGACTACAAAAAATGGGCCGCTAACAAGACCTTCCAGCTCGGCGACACCATCCGTAAGATGGACTCCCTTAATTTTTTCCCTCTTCGATTTGCTTTCACGTTGCCTATTGAGTTCTTTCAATTGGCATCTAATGATCTGGGACATTCTTAATTTACTTTTTTCTGGGAAATTTTTGCTTCTCAAACCAAAATCCACAGACAAAGTTTGTCTGCCAAACCAAGTCTTAAAATTCCACATGATTTTCTGCGCTTAAAAATGATTTCTGGGTTGTTGAGCATTAAGGGTATGCCTTCTTTTTCTTTGTTTCTCTGATGAACAACAGATTCATTCCAATTTCCTTTCAACATGTTTTCCAGTTCAGTTTTCTTTATCAAAAGTGGGCGAGTTTTGCTCCTTTTCATTTAAGACAATCTTTTAAATCCCAGCTACCAATTCTGTATTTTATTTTTTGGCTTTCTGGAAACTTTTCAGCCTTTGATCTTGACGATTCCCAACTTTGGTGTTATCTTGCACAATTGCATATCGCTGTCCTTGCCTGTCTGCTGTCTCCCTTCGGAGCAGCTTGGCCTTTGATTTGGTACAAGCACGGATCGACGCGTATAATATTAGCCTTCCACACGTGGATGACATTAAAACCTCCAGGCCCTGTTTTTCTGAGCCATTTATTTGTTGGGATGAATACGGTGGGCTTTTTTGCATCCACCTGGTGGGCCCCCCACAACAAATGGTTTTTTTTCTTTTAGCCATTTACTTGTTGGGTGGTTCCTGATGACTACGGTGGGTCGTTTTCTGTAGTCACCAACATTAACTTGGATGAAATATCTTTTTATGAATAAGATTATATAAATATATTTAAGCGATGAGTCAAAAAAAATATATAATTAATTTGATAATTTATTTATTTTTTAAAAATTTAATACATTTTTTATAATTTAACAATTTAAATAACTGCATACTTATCACATATTAAAAATCTCCAAAAAGTTTTCTCTATCTTTCCACTACCCTCCACTTAATCGCATGCTTTCAGCTAATGATTAGCTATGGCTCGCACATTCCCAATGCCATGCCCACTATGTTGCGGCTGCGGCTGCAAACTTTTAATTTCAACCATGTCGTTTCATCAGAAATGAGACACAAGCCAATGTGACTTGTGGGGATTACAACAGACCTTTCTTCTGAGGGAAAAGTCATTTTGAAGATGACCCATCAAGCTAATCAAACATAATTTACCATCTTTTATGTGTTACATTTATTATCTTTTAGTCCTTAAGAGTGATGGGTATTTACCATTGAGGGCCTTCTCAAAGTTATTGTTAATTCGTCACCAGATTTTATAAAACATACAACTATATATATAGCTTTAATGATTTACCATCATGCTATATATATCTTTAATGATTCATCATGCTTGTATGTGTGATGTTCTGATAAAATTCGCTTAATCTTCATTTGGAAAATTGGTGCTGCAGTTTTCGAGTACAACGCTCAATTTCACAATGTGATGCGAGTAACGCACGCCATGTACAGGGCATGCAACACTTCTGCCCCTCTAGCCACCTACACCACTGGCAATGACTCATTCACGCTGAAAGCTCGCGGCCACCACTTCTTTCTCTGTGGCTTCCCTGGCCATTGCCTAGCCGGACAGAAGGTTGACATTAACGTACCTCGAGACAACAGCACGGCTCCATCCCCAGCGGGGCCGGAGCCGGCTGCTCCTGTTCCTGGGTCACCCAATAGTGCAAAGACACTCAAGGCATTCAATAGCAGTCCCTTTGGTGACCTTGCCTTGGCCATGGCTGTATTTGCAACCTTTGTATTTGGATGTGCTTAATTATATAGTGTTGTCTTGTTATTTATTAGATGGCCCATATAAATATATGTGCGGCAAGATGGAGAGACTAATAATTCTGTCTGTATCAGGACGTTCATAATTTTGTTTTGCTTTGTTTTTTTTTTTTTTTATTGGACCTAGTAAACACTATTTTTATTTGAAATTTTTGTGGCCTTTCACGTTTTTTGATTAATTTCAGAGCTGTAATATTGGACTTCGTGAATGTAAAGCACAAACAAAGTAAGCTGCAATGCCAGCGACCAAATGCCCTTTATATTATTACAATGTACTGCAAACTCATTGAATGGCTTCATCCTAAACTAAAATTCAACATTTCTAACTTGTTTCTTGGATAAACGCAAAAAATACCTGTTTTGTGCCCAAAAATGCTACCTTTTCTAGGGGGTTTTTCTTACTAGTGCTTTCAATTCCACAATAAAAAGAAGAAGAGCGAAATGAAAAAACCCAACAACAAAAGAACGACCTCGCGGCTAGTTGGCTTTTTCTAGGCAGATCAAGAGGAAAATTCAAGGATTGTTTTAATTTCCCCCTCCCCACATAATTAAAGAGCAAGATCAAAGGCAGGTGTGCTATGCTCATGTGACGCCACATCCAAAACTGTTTGGCCTTGTATTCTCAGCAATTCGCAGTTAGGACCACTTAGTCCATGAATATCTTTTCCAGACTGGATGCTGCTCCCAGACCCCTTTAGCCATAAGATCAATTGGCACAGTCTCTGTCCAGGCAAAAGGACACCACAAACAACCCCATCACGAATATCCAAGGGGAGCAGAAAATAAATATGAAGGCCCGCATTTGACACAGCATTGACAAGAATGCCTGAGCTATGATGAAAGTGAAAGGCGTGTTGGAGCTAATTGCGAAGGCTAATCATGCAGTCCTGTCTCTCTCGACATATTGATGGTTCTGTCATTTTGAAGCCAAGATCAAGCTTAGAGTTCTGTTCATCATTCCCTAGATATTTGCTAAGTTAGTTGCTAGAAATGATCAGTTTAGTTGTTATTTTATCTTCTTTTGAATTTGTTTAGCTTTATTTGAATGTTTTTAATTTAGGATGAGTTAGAGCTTGAATTTTAAATGTAAAACTCCTTTATATAAGGATCATTGATGATTAATAAAAATTATAAGAAGAAAATTCTTCTCCTTGCTGACATCTTCCCGCAAGCTCCATTTTCTGCTAACTTTGGTTCTTTGCTGCCAAAACCGGAGCATCAAACATAAAACCAGAAAACCAAATTTTCCTAGGCCATTAAAACCAACAGTCTCTACAGGGAGCGTTTCGCTTGGTATCAACCAGCCAAGAGGACCCCATGACCATGCAAAGGACATCACAAGCGCACACACCAGCACCACAACCCAAGCTGCTTGTAGTTTTGTGAGTGTACTTATAGCTGGCAAGTTGTGTTCCAGGATGGATCCGATTGTAATCTGCATGTAGAAGAATTCGTAAATCAGTATATATCGTACATGGCATTGGATTGGAAGCGAAAATTTCTATCATTTGAGCAATGCATTTCCAAGGAAACTAAAGGGAATGCATACCATGCAAATCAACAACTGCACGCATGCTTGAAGGAGCAATTTCCTCCTGCAAATCCTATCCACGGCATAGGTTGAGACCAACGTGCTTAGCACATTTGCAATTCCAGTGATCACGGCAGACAAAAGTGAAGCATCGTTCTTGAATCCAACGGTTTGAAACAGGACAGGTGCATAAAACATTATAGCATTGCTTCCTGTAAACTGTTGGAACATTTGAAGCATGATGCCAATGACAAACGGTGGCACGCTGGCGCGCTTGAAGAGGTTCCCCGTATGGATGCTTGATTTGCTGGGCCACTTCACAGGCATGTTTAATCTGCTTGAACTCGTCATCAACATTTTCAATACCCCTGATCTTCTTAAGTGTTTCATGGCCTTTCTTTTTCCTTTCCATGCTCAATTAGGCTTGTGGGTGTCTCTGTGATGACTACGGATCCTATGAATAGGACTGCAGCTGGCCCAGCTGCAGCTCCCAAGGATACTCTCCAACCACTATTTCTCAAAGTGTGCCAAGGAGTGTCCGCCATCAAATATGGCTCATTAGCAATTTTTCTATCGCAGATGATTTGGGGAATATTTAGGTGTTCCTCTCATTCATGGCAGGCCTACTAGAGCTACTTATGGTTTTCCATTTGTTAAAATCGAACCGTAGAATGGAAATTTTGAGCACGGTTATTGGAATAGAAACGGGTGCCGCTGAGATTGATACCTGTTGCTTTACACAGAATATGATTGTTTTAGATGACTGACGGGTGCAGATAAGGAAGTATAAGAAACAAACACTTCAACAATGGATATTTTTCACTTGTAATCTTGGGCTTTTTCAATTTTTGAACAAAGCCATGGAAGCTCCATTAATGCATATACATATAAGTTCATCCTATTTTCTATGCTTGAAACAAAAATAGTCCTTAGGAAAAAAAACGTATCCTAGTAAAAGAAAAGGAAGGCAATGGCTAAAATGGCCAACAGCCGGTGCCATTTCCTACAAGAAGTTGCTTTGGCTGCCTATATAAAAACAAAATGCGAAGGACCTGTAATAAGTGGAATGGTTAGCAGTTGAGACTTTCAACTCTTAAACTTAGTGTTCGATACTCATTTCTCTTCCTCACCAGTTCCTTTTTTATGATGGTAGACTATTTTTACTTAAAAATAATTTAAAAAAAAAAAAGCAAAAATTAAACAACTCAATTCGTTGATACTCAAAGAGCTTCTCTACGTTCATCAAAAAATCTCTTCCAGAACCAATGCCGCATCCACACTCTTTCGACCATGACGTCCACCGGGACGCCCTTCGTCTCCGGTAGCAGAAACAGGGCGAACAGCCCCATAACCACGATCCATGCGGCGAAGAAGAGGAATATCCCAGCTCGCATATGACAGAGCATGGACAAGAAGGCCTGTGCAATTATAAAGGTGCAAGTCATGTTGGCACAGACTGCAAAGGCAAATCCAGCAGTTCTGGTCTCTAGAGGGAATGTCTCGCTTGGAATTAGCCAGCCTAGAGGCCCCCATGACCATGCAAAGCCGGCAACATAGAGGCACACCAGTACCACCACGACTAATGCCTCTTTACTTGGCAGATTGCCTGTGGTTTTCAAATCCTTCATCAGCAGCACTCCGATGATGGTCTGCATTAATTGCACAATAACATTTAAATTAGATCAATTATTAAATAGATGTCTGTGATCCTCACTTTGAAACCAAATTGACCAAACGGGGCGGAAAACAAAAAGGAGTTTTGGCTTTTTTTCAGACCTGGGTAATGAACATCTGCACACAAGCCTCAAGCAGCAACACCCTCCTGCCGGCTCTATCGACAACTATGACAGAAACTATGGTACACAAAACATTAACAGTTCCAGTTACCACAGCAGAAAGCAGAGAGGCATCATTACCAAACCCCACTGTTTGGAACAGAACAGGTGCATAGAACATTATGGCGTTGATTCCTGTGAATTGCTGGAACACTTGCAACAGTATACCTATGACTAATGGTGGTCTGCTTTCTTTCTTCATCAGCTTACCATACGGGTTAGTTACTTTCTTTGCGATCGCACAAGCTTGCACTATCGAATCAAATTCTGCATCTACATTATCAACACCTCTGATCTTTTTAAGTACACTCTTTCCTTCCTCTATTTTTTCTCTTTCAATAAGGCTCGTCGGCGTCTCATAAATGATAAATGAACCTATCAGTAAAAATGCAGCCGGTACGCCAGCCAATCCGAGCGAAATCCTAAACCCATAAGGGTGAATCTTTCCAGTGAAGTAGTTGATGATATTTGCTACCAAGATCCCTATCGTAACAAAGAGTTGGAAGGCAATGTTAAGTGCTCCGCGGATCTTGGTTGGAGCCAGCTCTGACAGAAACAATGGCACTGCCTGTTGAAAAAGGGCAAAACTAATAATATTAACCTCCTTTTGAAGATAAATCATATATACATATATACTTGTGTACTATTGGTGGCAATAAAAGTTTTTGAGTCCTTACTTGGTTGGCAAATCCAACTCCACAACCTAGAAGAAGCCTGCCAATGATCATCATTTCGACGTTTACTGCACCAGCTGTTAAACCAACTCCCCCCATGAAGAAAACAGAGGCGAGCTGCATGGTAGGCTTTCGTCCAAATTTTGAGCATGTTGCAGAAGCGAAAAAGCTGGCTATGAGAGCAGCAATGTACAAGGAGGATGTGAACAGTTGGAGCAATTGGTTGTCATACTTGCAGTAATTGTTTTCCTGAACATGTTGTTTCCTTTCCCACACGGAATAGAAGAACCTTTTTAAGAAGTCATCCATGGCTGTGACCCCGCCTGGAATCCAAATTAGTACAAAATACAAGAGCATCAGTGATGTATATAATTGCAGGAAGCAAATGCAATGCCTTCTGAAAGGGTGAAAAGAAGTCTTTATGGGGACATTTTAGAAATTGGATTCCAAGTCTATGCCAGAGCATTTTATGGGGACATAAAAATTATTTAATTTTCTGGTTTGTGGGTGACGGGGTTAGTTGAAAACAATTCAATTAAGTGGTCATATATACAAAGATTAGACAAAAACCTGAAACTCCAATGTCATAGCCAAACATCAAACCACCAAAGGCTCCGATGATCACGCATACCATGACAGTAAATGTTATTTTTCCTTCAAACTCTGGCATATCGCCAGTGCTACCCACTACTGCAGCCGGCATGTTTGCCTTTACAAGAAATAAGATTGCAAAGAACTAGCAAGAAAAAACTAGAGACAATGTGTTTGTTTGCCTTCGTGGATATGGCGTTTATGTATAAACTTGAGAGGGCAGAAATAGAATGCTAAAAACAGGCAAAACAGAAATACACAAAAGCAGCGAATGCTAGGCCATGTGCTCAGGAGAGCCCTCAGCGTTATGTCCTCACAGTTTGCCGTATACTTACTAAAAAACCCATTTGTGGATGGAGTTTTGTATAGAATTGAGAGGGCAGGAATAGAATGCTGAAAACACGCAAACAGGAATATACAAGCCACTGAATGCTTGACCTCCTGCTGAGGAGAGCCTCTGACTTAGGTCCCTCGCGGTTTTCAGCACGTGACTGAAAACCACGTGTACTTCCTTTTTCTAACCTGTTTTCTTTGAAAATTGTCCAAAAATTTCATTAAGGGAAACACAACAAGAAGAGTTTGATATCCGTACAAATTAGTTAGTTTACATTTATTTTTTAAGAGTTAATATAAAAAAATATTATTAATTTTATTTAAAATAATAAATTTAGCACGTAATGATTTTATATAAACAAAATCTGTCAGTTTCAATAATAAATTTATAAAATATGTCTTTCGATGACATGATAATCTTATAAATTAGTACCACATTATCAAAACTGATAAATCTTTTAAAAAATTTCACAGCATACTAAATTTATTACTTTAATTTTAAATTTATTATTTTAAATAAAATTAGTATTAGATTTATTAATTTTTAAAATAGTGTTAAATTTATTATTTTAAATAAAATTTATAATATTTTTATATAATAACCTTATCTTTTAACATTACAGAACCCTAGTCTATGGAGGTAATAGAAGCAACCATAGGGCGTTAAAGTTTAGAAAGGAGATCAACGAGGCACTTGCTATTTTTATTCATTTTTGTAAGTTTTACTCAAAAAAAAAAAAAAAAAAAGAAAAAAAAAAAGATGACTCAAATCATATTATGGCCTGTGGTAGAGAGACTATCCTTTCCGAACTCTTAAGGAAAAATGGATTGTGTTTCACATTCACCATACGTATTTTGTAAATTGTTTCAAGAAGGTTAATTGAATAAATGGAATGAATCGTTCAAAAGGATTCGTTCATAACAAGGAAATCACTCCCTTACTGTACACTAACTTGTACATTGATTCAAGTCCCCCAGCCTGTAATCCGTTTCGAGTATTGAGCCTGCAACTGGATGAATGTTCAGCCTATGTCTTCCTTCTCGGTGCAAATAGCAAAGCATAAAAATGTAAATGAATTCATTTTCCATCCTCGCGCGGGCTCATGACCACCTTACTTAATAAGGGGGCCAACAAATAATGGGCGGCGATTAAACCTAGAGCTCAGGAGAATAATTTAATGTGAGGAAAGAATTGGACCAAACGAAAACAATTCGATTTCCACCGGAGATTGGACTGCACCATCAGCCACTTGCTGATCCAAAGAAGAGAGTGGACAACTTTAGCCGTGTGTACGGCCTTGGCCAAGAAGACTATCGAGAAGTGGGCGCTCCACATCCGAATTCTCATTGGACATTCTATTATTCCGACGATGAGCTCTGCCACCAAATATGAAAGAGAAGAAGATGGAAAAGGTCGAAAAAAAAAAAAAGTTACTCAGTCCTCCAGCAACATACATAACAGCATTACTTCTGATAGTAATGGTAGCAAATTTTAGAAACAACTGCAGTGAGAAAAAAACCGTTTGATGCATCATCTCTATATCTATTACCACAAATGCAAACATTTTTTCTCCTCTTTGCAAGAGAATTTAAACAAATAATAGACGTAACTAGTAAGAGACAAATTTTCATTTTCTCCTTTGTAAACTTGTAAAATGATATATTCGAACCAATGTGCCAAGTTTACAACTTGATGCTCGGCAATTGTTTGAAATCAGAATCTTCGTATGAAGGTGATGACTGGACGAAAAGAACTCATTTCAAGACTTATCATGCATGTCTAATACAGCTTAACAAAGGTAACACGGAGAAAGTAGCATAGAGACCTTACACTAGTTGATTGGAGCTCCACATTGGAAGAATCCTCATCGTCCTACAACACAAACCATTACAGTTCCATCAGGCCACTGTCGGGACAAGCTGACAGATACAAACAAAGACAGCAAACACAACTAGAGTACCTCAATCAGCAGATCTTTTCTTGTAATCAAGCCAATCACCCGGGAGGCACGAGGGACAACAAATACATGCCTCAATCCCAGTTGGCGAAACAGATTATATACCTACATGGCCATCAAAATGCAAATGTCATTGTATAGACAGTAAATGCATCATAAACTAATAGAGACAGGCAAAGAAAGTAACCTTCGTTAAAGACATATCTTCGGGGACAAGGTAGGGAGACGGGTTTAAGACTGAAGTGAGATCTATGTACATTTCCATGTCATCGGAATTTAGATGAATATCCTCTATGGAAATTCCTTTACTGGAAACAGGCTTCACAAATTTATTGAAATTGTGCCTGCAGTCAACCAAATTGTTGAGCCCAGGTGAAATTGAAAGATTAAATAAAACCTAATACTCTGAACAACCTCTTGGCTTGAGTTACCTCATTTGTCTGGATCCACCTGTTGAATCATTCGCAAATGGAATATGCTGAAAATCAAGCTTAGACTGAAGAAGCACCAGTAAATGACTGCAATATGAGTTTATTCCATCAATTACTACCTTCAATTCGAAAATAATTTACTCACATGTAACACAGTGAGGTTAGTGATTATGCACTACCTTCGAAGAACAAGTCCAATTATAAGTGTTTCGCCATTTCTCGTGTGATCAATCACCTAAGGGGAGCAAAACACCAAACAAACAATTTAGAAGTAGTAGATACATCCAAAAGACAATAAAGAGGGGAGGAATAAAATCTTACAGGGAAACCATTGTGCTTGTTGCTCCGCAAAATTGAAACTAAATCTGCAACCTTCACGATGCGAGGGAAGGAAACAACCTTCAAAAAGAAAAAGCAAGACAATCAACATGTTGAAAAAGGCAAACAATGCAGCAAAGAGGAACAAAATAACAAGACACTTCTGATGAATAAAAGGGCTCAGTGAATCAGGGCCCTTGTGGCCCATATCTGATTAGAAATGTGAAGCTGTTAGTACTACCTGCATCTCTTCCCCCTCCCCCCTTCCAAAAGACATCCATACACATGCACAGTTAAACAAAAACTTCTTAATGCTATGTTGTTCTAGACAATGCAATGAACAAACATGTCCAAAAACTCAGTCATCAGCTCTCCAAATGGGGATATAAAAATCAAAACTAAACATCTAAACGCCAGAAGATATCTACTAAATAAACAACAAACTATTTTGGCTTAGTTATGAGAAACGCGCCAATGCACTAAAGCTTAATAGGATCCAACCACAAAGGCAACAGAGGAAGCCTCCAAGAAAGTATAAGTTGGCCAAACTACTAGAATTTAAGGCACAATCATCAACAGAATTATTCTAAACCAATTTAACAACACGGTTACACACATCTAGGCATCCGAAGCAAGATGGTTATTGGTATGCAGCTAAAGGTGCGGGCATTTATATTAAATTCACCTTCTGACTTCCACAAGCTTCCTTTGCTGTCATTTTTCTCATCTCATATTTGGGTCTAGATTCGAGTAATGGGATGCCTCTCAATCGCGCCTGTTCTTCATACAGACCTTCATTAAATGCATCACCTACAGCCTGTGGCAGAAAAAGATTAAAGCAATTTCACAGAGCATCCATCAAAAAATATGCAAAGAAATTCAATGCCCACCTTTGATATTAGAAGCACAAGCATAATTAGAGGCAAAAGTTTCAAGTTGTTTGTGATCTCAACCATAACGACACAAAGAGACACTGTCATCCTCATTGAACCTCCAAGAAAAGAAGCAGCTCCCAGTAGAGCATATCTACAGGAATCCATCAAATTTTGCATATGAAATATGTCAGAAGAAAGAAGAGGTATCCAAAAAATGTCGAAATAATATTACACATCGAGGAAATTGAGCAATGAACCCAACATGACTAGAAACACAAAGAGAACATCCATGTTAGGAATGGATTCTTTAGGATAGCCTTTTCATTTTGAAACTGCCGGTTTCAGATGGAACATTGCATAACCTCATATTTATTTCCTCACCAAGTAATCAAGCTTACAGGGTGAAACAAATAATGAGTTGATGACAAAGTGCCACATACATTAGCGTGGTACTTCAGTGACAAGTCAACACCAAGTTAGCTTGGAGCTGGCATACACATATTGGCACCAACATCTATACCAACTAAATCGCGAGGCAATGTCGGGGAGACTAAGTAAGCAGAAACCACAGGTCTCCACTTAAAAATTTCTCCTGGATACCAAATATAAAAGGTATACAATCCCCATAAAAAAAAAACAACGGAGAAACCTTTAAAGGGCAAAATTTTGTCCATGTTCAAATAAAATATTTCACCAGAGAACACAATTTTTGGTCATACAGTATGACGAGTACAAGGCATCGAAAATTTATTACGTTGCAAAGTTGAAATTTTCTGCAAATAAAAGAAAAATATACTCACGTTCCCTCCTCAATATTGAGCTTCGTGTAAAACTTAACAACAAACATGCCAACAAGGCGTCCATAAGTTGACCCTATCATTATCCCAGGAACAAACTGGCCAGCAGGAACTGCTGAGCCAAATGTAAGCACTGCTAAGGCATAAAACATAACCTGCAGACAATATAAAGAACGACACGAAATGATTGATTCAATCACAAGCCATTTTAACAGAATATGGAACATTACCAATCATGTAATAAATCTGATCCAATACAGACATGATGAAGTGATCACAAATTTTTCTTGGTCGAATTTGAAGAGATACTAAAATGCATGACAACAAGCCACAGGCTCCATTAAGTAAAACAAAGATACTGAGACAATTTTAGATATCATCATTATAATAAATTCAAGATAATAACCACTAAAGAAAAGAATGTGTGTGCAATATGTTTTCAAAGTAATGCAGCAACAATTATCATATATCTAAGAAGAACAAGCTAAAAAAATAAAAAGACTAACACAGGGCGATGATGTGTGCGTGGGCAAGAAAATTCCTATTCATATTTCAATCAGCCAAGAGCTTGATTTTATGAAGCGTTTTAAGTTCTAAAAACACCAACTTTGATGATATTATGAAACTTCGTATCCACCACAAAGGCTTAAGCTTGTGAAGCTCATAGAACTTAAAACAAGGAATTGCAAGTGGTTAGAAAAGGATAAATTTTGTCCTTAGAACTCTCAACTTGAAAAGAAGAAAACAGCTAAAAACCCAAGATCAGCTGTTCAGAGGAGGAGATGGTAAAATGCCATCTCAAGAACTTAAAACAGGTTGCTAGATAACATAAATTGTTTTAAATATCTGTTTCCTTTTCAGTTGCACCCATTTCTGATTCATTACTCCTCTAAACAAGCATTCATTTCTTGGTATTCCATATTCCTACAAGCCAAAACAAACAAAACAAATATTGTCCCATTCTTCTTCTCAGATATGCGGTCTAAGCAGTCAGGTGTTGCATTCAAGAGACCAAGGAATGGATAAGGAATGGCTGCCACATCTCAAGTCCAAAATTGAGATTAAAAAATAATCCCAAGGGAAGGCTCAGGCCTCACAAAGTATTCAAACCACACCAATTCAATTACCGATTTCATACAAAATAAAAAATCTTTGCTTTGATGACGAAGTAACAAAGGACATACCAGTTCTCCCCCCCCCCCCCCCCAAAAAAAAGGCATACCAGAAATGTCAGTAGACTTTGGGCACTGAACTCGTGGATAGTCTTTGCACTAAATAGATTCCTTATGGCATCATCCTGGAACAACCAAATAAATTTGTTTAGGTGCGAAAGTAACAGAAAAAAATCATGGGGAAATCGCCATAAAAAGAAAGAGAAGTCTTCAAGAGTTCTAATAAAACCTGAGTGTTAAAGAAAAGCGTCCCAAGATCATTGTATTCCTTGTCCTTTCCACAGTAAAACTGCACATGGCATTAGGTTAGACAAGAACACCAGAGTAGTACCTCGTAAAAATGTATAAAGATTATCATGTTAAACTTCATAGACGAGAATTATGTTGAGTAAATATTTTGGAATATAATAATGTTTCAACTTTTCAAATCATATTTTCAGAATAAAAAACACAGGCAGAACATCGATGTGAAGTCATTTGATATTGAGTACTTGTGCATTATTGAGCGCCGTCAAAATATACCAGCGCCGGAAAGTACTCGTGCATCATTGAGTGCCATCAAAATATACTAGTGCCAGAAAAGTCCAAATTTGGAATAAAAGGAATTTCATGTTCATAGACTCACGTGTTACACAGACAGTAATTAGAAAACAAATTTCCTAGGCACACATTAAACAGTCTTACGTTTACATAATTTCCATACATTCCGGGAGGCCGAGGGCATTCAATACCAGAGTCAGGGTCTGCTTCAGGGCATGGACTGCATTTTCTTAGAAGTGGTAATCCAAATGAAATAACCGATGTTATCACAGAGATGAGGCATGCTTCAATAATCTGTAAAAGAAATTTGTTACACTTTGTAAGACAAGCAAGCAGTCGATGTGTAGACAAGAGGTATGGCATGAAAAAAAAAAAAAAAAAACCAACACGTGCTTGAAAATAATAGTAATAATAAAATTGCATCAGTCACATCCATCCAAGGTCACCATCAATTCCACAAACTTCTTTTCTCATGATAGAGGTTATCATCACCATCACCAGAAAACATATCCATATGCTTACCTTCACTCGGGTCCCTTTCTTGTGCAAGTAGTTACGACGCCAGTAGGTTATATAAATAGTAAGCTGATTAAATAAGGCACCTGTAAAATTATAATTTAAAATAAGGACAGAAATTAGAAAGAATTAAACCAACAAAGGAATTGCATAGAACTCTGAAACAAACATGAAAACCAGGCTAAGGGAAACTACCAAGCAGACCACCAATAACCCCAATAACTGCCATTGGAAGCAACTCCCTAAAAGAATAGTCCTCTTGTGCACTGTCCCAAAAAACAGGTAGACAAATAAATATATTATGAGAGTGTTCCAGGTATGCAGCAGATGCTTATAAAAGATCAGATCCTAACCCTGAAATGTCCCATATTATGAAGCCACCTGAGCCAAAATGCCCACAATTTCCATTCTTACACCATCCCATTGCAGTACGCACCACAACAGCCACGATAGCAGAAGTAAAAAAGACACGCCACATAAGTTGACTCCTCCACCTTAAAGAGCCCAAAAGAAATATATAAAATTAGCATTCAATCTTTTACACATCAGTGTTACATTGACCCAACTATCAATTAGAAAGAGGTAGGACAATGAATCTATAATTCAATAAATACATATTACACATATGGAAATAAATTGCATAAAAGCATGATGCACACATAGAACACATGCTATACACTATAACTTCAAAGCAAATGTTGACTTCCTCTTTTCCTTGGAAATGTAACTGCATAATTGTAACGAGGACCATCTTACCAGGATGTAACCTCTTCTAATGCAAATAGCACACCACCAACTGGAGCTCTAAAAGCAGCAGCTACTCCAGCTGCGCACCCACAGGTCACCTTTCAACACGAAATGAGTAGGAAGAGAATTCTTACATTATTTAGTACAAGACATCAGAGTTAATTGTGCTAAGTTCCATGAATAGAACCTTGGAGATGGTCCCACTTTTATACAATTATATTTAATATGGTGCTCCTAGATATCAAACAGGTAATGTCTTAGGTCCAAAACATTTAATTTTGCCAAAAATTAATAGGCCTGGCCTCAATATAAACCACTATGAAGAACATTCCAAGAACTCTCCTGATTATTTTTAAAATCATTACATAAGTTAGAAGCAATTATGTAATAATAATATTCCATTGCACAAACTCAACCATAAAACTAAACAACAATGGTAAGCTTGAGGATGACATCGAAACAACATTAATGAGAATTGTAAGAACAGGAATTCACACTTAAAACGACACAAGATGGCTATAACAACATCATATTGTGTCATAAGAAAATCTAAAAATAATGACTCTTACACCATATCAACTTCTCAAGGTATCACAATTGCTATAATTGCGCTAAAAGATGGTAATATGAAGCAGATTACTTGTCCTAGTTGAGCAGTGCAAAATGATTTGGCAAGCAACAAAGCAACAGAATCTAACGATAAGCAGCAAACATAAAAAACAAGAGCTACTACTGCCAACAAGCCCAAGCTTCAGTCAGTAAAATGTTTATGGTGTAAGTCACTCACGAGATCACGGCGATCACGATCACTTTTAAAAACTTGAGGCCATCTGGAACTCAGATGATATTTTGTAGAGCCACCCTACAGTTGAAGAGATGCTAAATTGTCAGAAAATGCCAAAAAAGATGCTAAAGATGGTGAACTTTGAATGGCTCCATGCAAATAGTTCGTACTTGTCCAAGCAAGGAGGCAATACAAGCACCAGTATGTACTAGGGGGCCTTCTTTGCCCAATGCAAGGCCACCTCCCACTGAACCGATGCTTCCAAATATCTACAAGTTAAAGGAGGATAATAAGCTCTAGGCAAATTGAAACAAAAAATGCTCACCAACATAAGACTTGTGTCTCAAAGTGCAATCATACCTTTCCAATTAAGGTTCTAAAAAGCAAAATACCACGAATGTCAACACCTGCCCAAAGAACAACGATCAATAGGGCTATAAAAGACACCCGAAAAATCCATTGACGAGTAACCACTAAGGAAACCAAATTGAGGCGCGGCAGCTTACCATTAAGATAACCCTTAATCTCAGGAATACCAGATCCTGCTGCAGCAGGAGCAAACTGAGTGACGATATATACAGAAGAAAATACTAAAGCTAGGTTAATGAGTGCATATAATACGAAGCCAGCAAAATAGGACTTCTGGATCAAGTTAAATGTTAGTTCAAACTTCCAGCCGGCAAAATTCTCAACTGCTATATTGATAAAAACAGCAGCCAATCCAGTACCTGAAATTAATATCCAAGAGAAAAAAAAATGATATCAAACACCACTAAATACATAAATCTGTGCAACGAAGATAAATGAATGTTAAAATACAGGGATTCCAACTCACAAATTCCAATAAGCAAGGCAACGAACCACTTCACCGCCACATAATATCCAACATATAGCTTTCCTCTATTAGCCTGAGATCCCGATTTCCAGATATAAGAAGAAAAAATAATAATAATAAAAAAAAACTAGAAGAACAATAAGAGGAAAGAAAAACGGAAACCTGCTCCTCTCGATAGGCATAATTCTCAATAACTTCGTAGTCAAGGCTCTCAACCCGTTGCTGCCGTTACTGGTACTCAAGAGTGGAGCTCCGTCGACCTCGCCGTCGTCGGAGTTCGGAATCCGAGACCACACCAGCTTGGCCGTCTCGATTCCGTTCTGTAGATGATTCGAAAACATTATCGATTGCCCGACCTCTCTCTCTCTTGCTGTCTCTGTATGTTTCCGCACATATAAGTTTTAAACTCTAATTTACCTAAAAGTAAATTCGAAGAAGAATTCTCGGTCCGTCAGACGGGCATTCAAAGATCAGGAGAGAGCGAGAGAGAAAGAGAAAGAGAAAGAGTAGACAGAGAACGGGAAAGGTCGACTATAAGAAGGACCGTCGCGACCCTTTTTTGTTAATGAAAACGTAGAGAAGTGCCCCACAGTGTAGCTAAGAAGTATAAAAAATTTTTTGTCTACTGCACCAAAAAAAATATATAAATAAATAAAATAAACATATAATAATTTAAATTATTAAATATATTAAATTGAAAATAAATAAATAAATTATTATGTATTATTAAATTAACTAAATAATTTTTATATATTTTACTTAATTTATTCACGTAACCTTTGTTGACCCAGCATACTTGGTAAATTTAACTACACTAACGCCTTGATTCGAAGGAGGGCCCACGTCACCCACTTAAATTTTTTTCGCTTTTTCTGTTTTTTTCTCTTTCTGTGTCTTGGTTGGTTGGGTTGTTGACGCTTGTAGCCCAGGGCCAGAACCAGGGAGACGGGCAAGGGGGTTTTTATTTCCTGCAGGCTGCTCCATGTGAAATCTTGGGTTTCGTAACTTTTTGTGTACGTTTGAGTAATCGATATGTTTATGAAAAATTTAATAATTTAGTTTAGTAAGAGTTTAATTTGCATTTATTTATTTATTTAAATAAATAATACATGAGATTAAAATCAAAACTCTGAATTTGAAAAGTAATAAATTCGGTTCAGTTCAGACTCATAAATAATTAATTTAAAATTCATTTAAAAGTTTGATCAATATATCATAAAGAGATCATCTAATATATATCATTATAATTATAAGCATGTTAAATGTATTAAATTTTTAATATAAAAAGTGATGAATTTAAGGTTAGCATATTTTATGAAAGTTGCTTTCCCAGCCTCTCTCCCCAAACCCGTTGCCCCCAAGTCAAACTCTCCCTCAACTCAATCTGATTCTTTACAGTAAATTGCTCCGTGGTAGTTAACACATTAAAGTTTCATTTTGCAGAAGTTACTTCTGCTATCCATGATCTTGGTGATTTTTCCTCTGCCACGGAGATGCAGCAGCTTGCTTCAAAAGTAGTGTCTTCCGTCGACATCTCTTGCTATCCACCCTTGGTGTTACAGGTAATTTAACAGTGTATATTTTTCTAACAAAATAAAATCATGAAAGTGAAAAAAAATTAGTGAGCATGCTTTATATTTTTTTTGTTGTTAATAGTGATTTTTTTTTTTTAGCCAAACTCAGTGTCAAGTCCAAGCTTGATAACGAGCCTAGACAAAAAAAAGCTTTTTCGACAAAAAAAAATTTTTTCAACAAAAAAAAATCAAGTTGAGCTCAAATAGAACTTGAATCTCAATAAAATTGTAACGAACGAGTTCGACTTTCCATCTCTAAAACTCTAACCAAACTTAGCCAAGCTCGACATGAGGAATTCCTTAAAAAGCCGAGTTTAAGTCTAACTAAAGTTCGACGAGTTCGACTTGACTTGACTTGATTCATTTACACTTTAATAATCCCTGACACGCATAATGATGGACGATTTGGTGGTGTGATGGGTTGGCGGTGTGTGTGCATGCCTGGGGACGTGAACGTGGACGATAAATGATTGCTCGCTCGTCGTAATGGAATGTCTTTGTAAACTTTTGACTCTTGACCGACCGTTGAGATTAAATTAATCAAGAAAAATAAATAAAAACTTTTTTTTTAACAACAATAAAACCTTGGGCCTGTTTGGAAATTTTCTAGAGGAAAAAGACAGAAAAATGAAAGAAAAAATTTTACTATTTATTTTTTTTATTAAATTTAAATAATTATTTTTTACTTTTTTTCTCACAAATTACTATTTATTTTGGTTTTCATAATTTTATATTCATTACTTTTTATCAATTATAATATCATTATAACTATACTATTTCTTTTTCTTTTCATTCACTTTTTATTCAATTTTCTCTACTATTCAATAACAGTGCAAATGTTGCAACTCCGTTTTTCGCCCTTCAATAGACGGGACCATGTGTGGTTGGATTGATAGAGCTAAAAAGAGAAAAGGGCTTGATATTATGCATTTGAAAGTAATTAAGAATGTTTGGCACAAAAACTATAGGTGTCTATGATTTTTTCTTTTGACAAAAAGAAAAAATCTATCAAAAAAAAAGTTGATCATTGAATTTACAGATCAAAACTAAAATAATTATCGTTTGTCTATCTTATTCAACGCAAACTATAAGAAGAGATTCACTACCTGAATATTGTTGCACTCGAGTGGACTTCTCACAAGCCGACCAAATAATATTAACGAGTTTAAAACTAATGACACATTGTCATAATCAATCCAAACAATTTTAGAAATCAAAGCCTATCCGTGAGACTAATATATGATTTAGTTTTTTGTTTTTGTGTTTTTCGGTACATCAAAAGGAGACTTGGCAATTTTTTATAATTGAAAGATTTCATTGTATTTTTTGGCTGCCCAAAAGAAATTTTACGCGAAATAGTTTAAAAGCTTTGATATTTGAAAAATTAAGTCCAAAGTTGGGCACTTCAAGAATCATACCCCAACCAAGTTTAATAGTGCGTTTGCATTCAATGTATAATGAAAAAGAAAGTTATTAGAAAGAAAAAATATTGAGAACAAAAATGAAAAGAGATAAAATAATTTTCTTATAATTGTTTGAAAAAGACAAAAGGAGGGAAAAACAGAACAAACAAAAGTATAATTTATTGATTAGATATGATAGAAAGTCAAAAAAAAAAAGGTATTTGAAAAAACTCTTATACCCTCATTCTATAAGTTAGTGTCTTTAGTGCTTATGACCAAATGGATAATGAGATCATTTAGTAATAAAAATCACAAAAAAAAAAAAAAAACCTTCTTTCTTTCATTTTTGTACCGTAGCCTAGGAGAAAAGTTATTCAGTTTTACAAGAATTTTCTTTCTCATGGGTTTATCAAAACAAATAATAAAATGCAAAATGACAATGCATTAGTCACATTTATCCAAATGCCTGTGGTTTTCTCCAATTATTAGTTGGAAAGAAAAACAGAATTATTAAGAATAAAATAACCTCACAAACATGGGAAAAGACAACAAAGAAGGAAAAAAAAAAAATTGCTGTAACCTTACCTCATTCTAGAGAACAAAGGAAAGGGTAAAAAGTAGCATTAAATGTGCATTAGCCTTCCAAGGATCCTATTACCAAAATGAAGTTGCTATGAAATGATTAGTCCTGATTCTATGCCTCTTTATTTCCCTTGTGAAACAAATTCCCTCTCAAGAGAAGGATCAGAAACAGCAAGCTCCGCATACATGTTTGATATTGCTTTCTCAAAGTATGCTTTCGCTTGAGGTCTCTTAATCTGAAATAGCCATAATTGAGTTAGCAACTGTCAAAAGTTAATTTTTCCTTAAAGGTTTTGATCTCCACAAGGATGTAAAGGATGTAAATGCCAAGCGCTTGCCTTGAATGTTGGAGTGAGAAGGCCATTTTCCACTGTAAATGGTTCCAGCACCAGGGTCACAGCTTTTGCAAATTCAAAACCTCGTAGCTGCAGGAAAATTGAACATTCAAAATTTTATTTAGTGCGAAAATCTTAACGCACAGCTACAACTGCTGGAATGTAATTTAATCAGACCTCAAGCATACCTGAGCCTGTCTTCCAACGGCATTGAGATCTGCAAGGGCAGCAGCCCTCACTTTTGGATCATTGCATAGTTGCTCCACACTTTCATGCTGCACTTTTATATGGAAATTAGTATCTATTATGTCCTCGAGGAACTTCACAGAAATTAGATTGAGTAATATGTGGAATAGATTTCTACTAAAACTCAACGTAAATTGGGGGATGGGAGCAGTCCTGTAGGATGACTTGAAAAGCCATGTCTGACAACAGAATTTTTTTTTTTTTCCCTTACTTCAGTATTGACATTTACGGCAGCAGCAGTGGTCAGTTGTATAATTCATTAGGTAGATATCTACAGAATTACTTAAAGTAATTTGACCATAAAAAGGATTCTCCTAAGTTTGCAATGCTGGAGAGCAGCTGATTGTCCTTACTCCCAGAAAATGGAAAATGAAAAGGAGGAAACATAAAGACCACTGGTCTCATTAGCCTTTGAAACCTCATTGGATTGAACTTCTCAGTTATCCTTTTCTATCACAATGGCTTTGGAGTAAAGGCCATTCGTTCTCAAATGAAGCAGCATACAGATGATATAGCAAATTGCATACCGCAGAATCTCAAGTCTTTTTTTGACAAAAGTGAAATCTTAAATGCAATAGGGAGCAGATCAGAAGAGACCAGGCTATCAATTTTCTGAGGAGGCAGAAACAAAGAAAACGAGGTACCACCTTGATTCCTTTAGATGATGCCCATGCCTTCAACACAGTCTGGTCAATTGACACAACAGCCACCAAAGAAGATTTCTGGCTGTCCCCTACCAGCAAAGAACTGAATAATCAGTTGCGGGGGCCCCAGGGGTGTTGTGGGGGGGGGGGGGGGGGGGGTGTGCAAAGCATTGCCAACCATTATCTGCCTACCATACACAAAACATTGGGAAACAAATTCACACTTGGCATAAACATTCTCAATTTTCTCTGGAGCAATGTACTCTCCCTGTGCAAGTTTGAAAATGTTCTTCTTTCTGCACCAACATAAAAAAGCCTGTTTTAGTATGCTTTTGTAGCATTAACCGCATGCTCCACAGAAAACTAACCAGAAAATCCTAAAGAACAATCTCAGTAGAGACATGCAAAGTACAAATCTCTAATACTTTCACAATTGTAATTTTGAATTCAAATTCTTGATGCAACCTAGGTAAGGAGATAGATTATTTCTAAACTCTCAAAAGTGGTAAAGAGAAAAAATGATTGGCGTCAAAAGTTCAAAATTAGACATATATCCATAAACATGACCCAAATTGCGATAGAACAGAGTAAAAAAAAAAAAAAAAAAGAGAGACAACTTCGCTACTTCTATAAATTAAATGGCCTAATGGAACCTTAAATACTTCCTATTTCTATCGAGATTTCTATGGAGCCATTGCTTTTGCATTTTATCAAAAGTTTCTAAAGTGTAGATCTGATCAATCAACAAATGATTATCACTAGCAGGGAAACTTCACCTATCAATAATCTTTAGACGACCTCCAGGTAGCCATAACCCTATGTCACCAGTGTGAAGCCATCCATCTGCATCAATGACTTCTCTCCTGCTCGATGTCATTTTGTTATCACAATATTTGATTTAATCAATGTCAAAAAAAAAAAAAAGAAGAGTCAACAAGCAAGGTAAGTACGTCTGTGCTTCGTCTTTATAATACCCTTGGAACACAATGGGGCCCCTCACACAAATCTCACCACGGGGATGTGGATTATCCTCGGATGTGTAGTTCATCTCCGGTACATCGACGAGCTTTATTTCTGATACGAGAATTCATTAAATATTATCCCCAGATAGAGAACGCATCAACTTCTTAATTATGTAGCACTCATGTCAATAGCTCACCACATGCAGGATTAGGAGAACCAACATGGCCACCCAAGTTGTCGGCCTCATCCATAGCACTTATAGCAGAAGAACTCTCAGTCATTCCGTATCCTTCAACTACAACTGCACCAAAACAACTGCCAACTAAACCAGTCATTATGAAATATCATGCATACCTTTTTTCTCAAAAAACAAAAACAAAGAATAAAAAGAGATCCACTTACATCTTCAAAAACTCTAGTACATCAGGAGACAAGGGTGCAGCACCTGACACTATGTAACGAATTCGTCCTCCCAATCTGTTTTTTATCTTGTTGAATACTAATCTGTCCCACACTGGAGACAGCTTCTTGCCTGTAACAATAGGACATAGAAAACCAATGAATGGCTACAAGAATTTCAATCAATAGGACAGGTGAAGTGAATCCCTCATAGCACAGTGTGCCCCAAAACCTTAACCTTGCCATTCACGTCAGAGATTTCTTCCTGAAGTTGGTTGTTTCAGATCAGTTGGTCACAGCCAGGATCATGGACTTAAGTCCGCCTCAGACTACAGTTGCACCCATGGGCTAATGGTTTTCAAAGGAGGGGAGCCTAACTTTGTCCTTATAATTAGACTCATGACAGAATAAGTGAAAAAACAAAAGAAGAGGATAGTTGCAATATAACATTCTTAAGCAGCAAAACCAATAGGAAAAGTCTCTGCATTGATGCTTGCAAGGTTTGCCTCAAAATCACAAAGCTACAATATTCCACAATTATCCACAGTTCAGTGGTTGAAGAATTTTACAATGCGAAAATCATAGAGGATATATGTAAGTACCATGGGCTAGGTCTTTGCTGAGATACATAAAACTACGTATCACCTATGTTTCTTCAGTTCTAAGCCTAGTTCAAGCATTTATAGTATGGATAAAATTTTTTTGGTTTTGAAATGAACATTTTGCAACTGAACTGGGAACAAGAATTTGCTAAATCTAGGTAAAATAAAAAACTTGCTATGAAAAAGGCGTTGTCAATAATATTCAGTACCATTCAGTAAATCCTGCTTCTTAGCATTATAGGCAGCATTGAATATCCTCTCCCTCATTACACCAGATGTTTTAATGGCGTTGGTAACACTGCCAAGCAAGATATGTAACTTCTCAAACGCACGAAACAGTTGTGACAACTTATTCAAATTGAGTAGCTATGGAAAGTAATTTCACCCAGCATAGAGCCGATTATAAACCCGAGGAACACCACAAAGTATCGTGGGTCTTAGGGCAACCATGTCGTCCAGTAGTTTCATAACATCCTGCATGCAAAGGAAGAGATAGTTTTTAATGGCCTCAGGAATCATCAAACGCTATCATCAGACTGATCTGCACATGTCACTCCCAAAGCTAGGCCTACTGGTTCACAGATATCAGCGATGCATCAGCACTTCAATCAGTCAGGACACCAAATATTGCAGGAAAATACATGCTCTGTCCTGTAAATAGTCACCATTCACTGATTTGGACCAGTCAAGAAACCTAGAAGGTAAACCCTATACAAACAGCGTTTATGTCCCAAAAAGTGACGGCAACCCAATTTCCCAGGAAAAAATATCTATTCAATACATTTTAGTGACAAGAAAAATTTTTACTTTGCTCTCATACCCCCTGGTAGAATCCAACAGCAACTCCAAAATATGCCATTGCTACCTGATTTGTCCGTTCATATATGTGTGCCAGAGGTAGGAATGATATGTAACTGTCAAAATAAGAAAATTGGAATGAAGCAGCAGTTCAGTGCATGTAAACAGGATCCGGCATTTAACCAGTGCAAATTAGAAGATGACGATGCCAATAATACTTGCCAATCAGAGGGCTGAGTTTCACAGCAATGCTGGCCCCAGCAACATTTGCAATAAAGTTGCTATGGGTTAACACAACCCCCTGATAGAGCATATAGCAACAAAATCTCTGTTAGCCTCTAAAAGCACTCAAAAAATTTCCAGATTCAGAACACTGAAAACAGTGAGAGCACAATTATACCTTTGGTTTCCCAGTTGTGCCACTTGTGTAGCATATTGTAGCTATATCTTCAGGTTTTGGTGGGCAAAAGGGCTGAAGGTTACTGCAGCCCTAGAAGTCGAGGCATTAGCATCAGAAAAAAGTTTTGTTGTTGATGAAGAAGCAACATGAGAAAATATATTTGTTAACACAACATTATCTTGACAGAAGGAAAGGAATTGACTATTGAAAAACGAAAATGTATTTTATGTATCTGCCAATAACAGTTTAGATTTCTCTAAATGAAGCTACAGAGTTCGACATCCACGAAATTCCACCCGTTAGACAGCAAATATTTTTGTTCCTTCTTCATTTCGTGATTGTCAATGGTGTGGTGCCTACGAAGGTCCACATCAAAAAATACACACACACACACACACAGCTCCACCCTCTTCCATCATCATGTTCCTGTAGGCCATGTCCTTCGCTAAACCCTAAAACTATCTACGTTTTATAGGCCTAACAACTCTTCACTTCACGCACAATAAATTCCCACCTTCATGTGCCGTTTAGCAATGCCCAACATACCAAATTCCATCCTCCACAAAGGCAATTTGAGCTTATTCCGAAAAACACCCATGCACTCAAAAAATGCTAATTATGCTACCTTTCAGTTTCGTTTAAAGGAAGCAAATGGTTTTTCATTGAGCTCATGAGGTTGAAAATAACCCAAAAAATTTAAACAGTATATACAAATGAAAGTGAGTTTCCATGACAGATGTATCCACTTAATTACCTGAATTTGCAGCTTTGTGTACGTCACAAGCTGAACTCCAGCAGATGATGGAAGCGATGGCAAATGATCATCCATCCCTCCAACAACCTGATTAAAATGATCGGTAAAAGCATATCACACTATATCAGATTGGCTATCACTTGTTTTCCCTTCTTTTTTCCCTGGTCTTATGTAAGCCTGAAACCCTTTTCACCATATTCAAAGGAAGTTCAGAAAGATTTTCGTACCACAATTAGACGTACAGTTGTAATCTCGGACAACAGGCTCAGCAACTGCAGATTCATGACGAGTGTCACCAGAACAAATAAGGATAACTCAATTTCATGGATGGGAAATTGGAAGAAAAGGAAAGATGAAATAACATATGGCCACGTGAGTAATGGTTTAGCTTGTACTTACAATAGGGATTTCATATTGATTACTAAATACATCGGAATGTCATTGTGATACATTACACGGATAATAATAAGATGCTAACGACATATAAAGGCATGAAGAATCCAAAGTTCTTGTTTCAAACTCTTAAAAAAAATCACATGTTCTCGGCACCATATTGCAAAAGTTTCTCAGCAAGTACAATAGTTCCTAGAAGATGATAATACTGAATTTGAAATGATTGAAGATGTAAATTTGACATTCCATGTCCATAGCTTGACATGGCATATTTTTATCTTAAGGGCAGCCTGAGGAATGCATAAAATCAACTTACCGAATTCAACATTTGGGGCATAACAAATACAGCTTCCACAGCAGCATGGTTTAAATGTACTTGACAGCATCTGGTCCTGCAAGGCAAAGAATAAACGATTTTAACATCAAAGACACAAACAAATATCAAACCCAACTTCTTGTTTAGCCATAGACAAACCAAGTGTATCATATAGGGGAACCGATACAAAAGAGTATGCAGAGCAGGCATGATCAACAATAAGCCATTCTGGTCTGTTGATAAAATACAAGCCAACACGGGAACCCTGTCATTAACAAGCCATCAATAATCACACGTCAAGAAATTATGTGAGGGAACTTGTGTATATATTTTTATGTATCTCAGAGCAAAACAAATGAAGGCAGTATTCAAGTTAAGTTTTGATCAGATACTCACCTTTGTTATTCCATAATGCCATAGACCAGAACCTATTTCTGTACGTGCATTACCTGCTTCTCCATATGTGATCCACTTGTACCTGTGACAAACAAGCACAAATAATCTACACAACCTAAACAAACAAATTACATCTTCATTTTGGTTTAGGGGAACTGACTGGCCAACTTTTCCATCAATCTGAATTCGTGTACCCAGATATTTGTGGTCTTGGAAAGTTTCAACTGAGCGCCTATTATAGAAAAAAGAAAGTTAGAAGTCTTACCTTCTGAATACTAAACAGAGAAGGATGAGTGCTCTACACAAGGAAAAAGTTGTGATAGGAATTAAGAACCGTAAATAAATTAAGTGGATGCGGATTCTTACACAAAGTTATCGTGCAATGTACCAATTTCAGGGTGATCAGTGAATCTACTCACAAGTTTCAATGGAGAACGAGCAGACCTTCCAATCAAATAAAAAAGAAACATATAATACATAGTTTAGAATGAACAAACAAAATCGAACGAAAGTACAGGAGTAATGCAGAGAGGCTTCAACTGCATTTGCAAATGCCTACCTGTGTACATTCCAATTTCCTGTCTGCAATTTCTCTGGGAGAATTACGCTATAGCCTTGCCCCGCATTCCAGTATTGGCAATATTAATGCATAGATAAATGGGAAAAAAGTTGAAGTAAAACAAGAGATGCATCAGATTGGAAACATAGGCAGTAAACCAAGCAGCTGAACCACATTGATAAGTAAATTTGGACTTTTATTTCCTGTCTTTTGAAGGCATTCCTACTAAACGACATGTCCTACGATTCCTCACAAATGAAAGAGGAGGCTAAAATCTGAAGAGAATTTCAATCCACACAATTGCTGCTGTCAGCAACTTAAGGCTGTCGGTAAAGCAACACAAACAAGCAATAATAAGAGATATAGTATTCATTCAAAAGCATTGTGCAACCAAGGATGTTTGAACTCCGCAACTACGAAAAACAGGCGAACAATAGCAACTACTTATATCAAAACATCCTGCTACGTAGAAGACAGAAATGAACTCATGCAGCCTGTTAAGGAGAACACCATGAAACTACCAAGGAAACTTATAAAAACCAGAAAGCACTATCACGATCAACACAACAATATACGGACAATGAAATGATATTTCATTTTTCTCCTAAAAATTTCTGAACAAATGCCACAAGCCACCAGAGATTTATAGAGACAGATGGATCAAAATGATGGAACCTAAATCAAGATATGATATTTCTGTGAGGCCCCAAAAAACTGAAGGGAAAAGAACAGAATTATTTAGTCCTTAATTACTTAATCATTCAAAGCAAGAGTGAAAAATAAAAATTTAAAAAAGGAGATCAAATGGGGAAGAAATAAAGTCACCAGAGGAGAACTCTCCGGCAGTGGGATTGTAGCAGAGCTGAGATGGAGAGCCGCTGGCAGCGATTAGGTGGCCACGAATAGTTTTGATGCGGTGCTGAGCCCGAGCTGCCCTCGACTCCATCCTGTTAATTTGATTCAGTCGCTTCCCTCAGGCAGTAGTAATTTTAAGCTCTCCACAAAGGTAAATGGAGCGGCCAGAAAACAAGATTGACGCTCTCTCTTCTTTCTTGTTGTTTTTATTTGCTGTCCAAATTAGGTGGCAATGTAATATCTCATCTTCTTCTTTTGTACGCAAGCCATAAATAGGCCTTCTGGAGGAAGTCTCTCATGATATCAGTTTCTTGGACAATAGTTTTTTTTTTTTTTTTTGAGGCCGTTCAGTATTAAGTTTAATAGACTGAATAATCTAAACCGACCTAAACAGAATTTCAAAGGGTGAAAAAAAGTCTTCCAGCAAGTATTTAACGCAACTACATTCTCAAGAACTCAAACTCGAGAACTCTAATTAAGCGGTGACAGATTTTTACCATATGTACCATCACTTATTTGGACAATAGTCTTTCTTACGTAGTTTCATCCACTTGCCTTAGAAAGAGTGACATTTTATGGAATTTATTTCCGAAAGCAGACCCAAAAAAGATACTGGAATCGGCAGGGTTAACAAAAAAAAAAAAAAGGCAAGAAAGATCAAAATTAGCTTTAATTCCTAAATAATGGCGACGGATGAGGATAACAATCTCTTAAATTGAATTTAAATTAAATTATAAATGGTTTAATGACAGACACAATCAAACACTAACAATTAAAAACCAAAAAAAAAGGAAAAAATAACAACAACAGAATCTAATTATCAATCAAAGAAAAAAGAAAAGGATAAAGAAAGTCAGAAGAAAGAAAGAAAGAGAGACGTAACGGCAACATTAGGAGGAACGCAAGGCAAAAGCTTGTCTTCTCAAGTGATCAACCCGTCGGCGTCACCATCCACCACCACCACCACCTCCTCCGGTTTGCGATTTGCGCCGCTCCGTCATTCCAAAAACTGATGAGAACGTACAGTATTATTGGTGGATTTCTATTTTAATTTTTATTTTTAAGTGTGCGTAAAATTTTGCTTGGATGTTATAAATGAATATAAATTATTTATAATTTTTTATTATATAATAAGTAAAATTTATTTTAATAAAAATATTAAAAATAATATTTAAATATTATTAAATATTAAATTAATTTTATTTTAATAAAAGTAAAGTTAGTAAAAATTATTATTATTATTAATAAAAAAAGAAAGACACGAGGCATCCACGTGGATGGAAGGGTCACGTGGAGGAAGTTTATTTTTATTTTTATTTTTTTTAGGGAAGAAGGAAGCTTAATTTTTTTTTGTTTAGAAAAAGTTTAATTTAATAGGTAGAAGTTTATTTTCTTTTCTGCCACGTGTTTTTGGTGTTGTTAGTTGTCTGTCGGTGCTGATCTATATCTAACTGTACCTTCATATATACGAGTGTAAGTCATTGAATAAAAAAATGTGTATTATTTATAAAACTCCCAATAATAAATCATCAATTCCTTCTTCTTCTTAGTCAAATGTAATCTCGTCTCAGTTTCTCTCCCAAATCTCTCTCCTTTTCCATGATTTGATCAAACTTGAAATCCATTCTCCGCAATTTACCTCGAATCCTTGTTTGATTTCCCTTATGAGTTGTTGTTTAGGAAAAAAATAATGTAAGAATAAGAATTAATTATTAAATTTTTATTTTTATTATTTGTTTTATATAAAATACATTCTCATTCTCTTAAAAAAGAAAACGAGATTCCCTACTTTAAGGTAATCATAATTTTTATATTTACTCTATTAATCATTCTCATTCTCCTCCTAGTTACTTATAACTCTTCAATTTTTTCCACTACTCCATGTTTTTATTTTTATATTGTTATTATATTATTTTTTAATTTTATTTATTCATAAAATAATAATAATAATAATAATAATAATAACATATTTTTATATTATAATAAAAATGAAATATTTCAAACCTCAGGATAATAATAAAATTAAAAATAATAAATTATAGTAAAATAATCGTTTATTTATTATTAATAAATTATTTATAATCTCTACAATATTATTTCATAATAATAATAAGAATAATAATAATATAAATATTATTCTTATTCTTATTGTTATTATTGTCATTACCAAACACTATTAATGATCATATGTCATAGTATTATAATGAGAAATTTTAAATTTCAAAAATATTTAAATTATCAATTAACAAATGATTAGTATTAGAAGAACAATAAATTTTATTTAAGATTTTCTTTTAGATTTTATATTTATGGTTATCACTGTGAAGTATATTATTGTTATATTATTATATTAGTTTTTATTATAATTTTTAATTTATTTTTAGGAGAATTTAATATTTTTAATTTGACATTACATTAAATATTTTTTTAAATTTATACTTTTAATTTGATATTAATAATTTTTTAAATGTTAATTACATTTATCATATTTATCATGACATAAATATTATCATATATTTAATGTTTCTGATTCCGAAATGAAATAAACATTTATGAAGGGGCCGTTTGGAGTGGTTTAATTTTTCTGTTTTCTGTTTATTTTTCACAAAAAAAACAGGAAACATGTTTGTTATTGATTCTGTTTTCTGTTTTTTGTTGAAAAGTTAAAAGTGTTTTTCAAAGGAAAAAAAACAGATTGGGAAAACAATAAAAATAACTTTCCGATTTTGTTTTTCACTTTTTTTTCTATACTTTCTCTCACAACTTTTTCTCTCTCTATCCACCCTCTTTATCATATCTCTCTTTACTCATCTTCTCTCTATCCCTCTATATTTTTTCTCTCACTACTCTTTCTCTCTCTACCCATTCTCTCTATACCCTCTATCTCCTTTTCTATCTCTATCATTCTCTCTCTACCCTCTCTCCCCTTTTTCTATCTCTATCATTCTCTCTCTACCCTCTCTCTCTCTCTCTCTTTTCTCTCTCTACTCATTCTTTCTCTACCCTCTTTCTCTTTTTTCTCTTTCTACCATTATCTCCACCAATTCTCCCTCTACCCACTCTCTCTCTCTCCTTTTTCTCCCTCAACCATTCTCTCTACTCATTCTCTCTGTGCTCCCTCTCTCTCTCTCATTTTTCTCTCTCTACCATTCTTTCTTCTTTTTTTACTCTATCATTCTCTCTACTCGTTTTCTCTCTGCCCTCTATCTCTCTCTTTTTTTTCTCTCTATCATTCTCTGTCTACCCATATTCTCTCTCCTTTTTCTTACTCTACTATTATCTCTCTACTCTCTGTTTCTTTTTTTTCTCTCTCTACTCATTCTCTCTCTATCTAGACTCTCTCTCTTTTTTCTGTTTTACCATTCTCTTACTCATTCTCTCGCTACGCTCTCTCTCAGTTCTCCCTTATCATTCTCTGCACTTCGTTCACTCTCTCTCGCTTTCTCTCTCTTTCATTTTCTCTACTCATGCTTTCTCTCTACCCTCTCTCTCTCATTTTCTCTTTCTACTATTCTATTTACTATTCTTTCTCTACCCTTTCTCTTTCTGTCATTCTCTCTACTCATTCTCTTTCTTCTCTCACTCTCTTCCTTTTCTCTCTCTACCATTCTCTCTACTCATTCTCTCTCTACCCTCTTTCTTTCTTCTCTCTTTATCTCGCTCCCATTTTTCTCTTCATATTTATACTTTTTTTTACCATTTCTCTCACTATCCTTTTTCTATCTATTTTTTTATTCTTATAAAAAAACAAAAATTGACAGTAATAAATACAAAAATTCAACAAACAGTAAAAACAAAAAATAGAAAATGAAAAATATAAACAAAAAACTGACAGCGTCTCCAAACGGACCCAAAGGGTTTTAATTCCGATTCCGGAGTAAACCAAACATAGTATAAAATAAGTGATTCCGTTTCTCATTCTACTTGATTCTAATTTCGATTCCAATTTCAATTCCAAACCGTAAAATAAACAGCCCCTTAGATTCTTGACAGTGCATCAAGATAGCATGGAAAGATTGGTATTACAATTAACTCTCAACTAAAGAACATGTATCCAAACACAATTTGGATTAGATTATAAATGTAACGGCTAGTAGTTTACATTAGAGGCGACGGGCAAGGAACAGCCCTTTTTATCACATTATTTATTATTTAACTGAAATGGAGAGCAGCAAAATGTCGAGACTGCCCTCATCACTTCATACAAATAAATATAAATAAATAAAAGATTTTCAAACGGAGTAATAATAATAAATAAATAATATGCTGATTTTGCTTGGCAAGCTTATTATTCTGAAAGTCCAAAATATGTGAATGGGAATTAGGAATGGAGCGAGATTCCTAATTTAAAGGTATTCCGATTTTCACCCTAATTTTATTCAAACGAAATAGGCAAACATCCTTTTTAAGTCTTATATTTTTGCTTTTCATATAATTAGAATGAGCTATACTTTCCCCAAAAACAAAAAAAGAAAGAATGAGCTATACTTAACTGAGGTGATTGAAAGAAGTTAAAAAAATCAGACGAGAAAGATATGATCAGAGAACATGAGAGCTCTAAAAGTGAATCCCATTCAAAAACGAGGAGACGAGCTCCCAAATGACTAAAGTAAAATCTCAGCTCTTTTTTTATCACCTCCATCCTCAAAAAAACAAAAAAAAAAATTATTTATGTTTATTATAGATTTAACTGATGTAAAATATGTTTGGTGTGGTATTTTATTTGCAAATAATATGAAAACGCATATTAAAATTATAGAAACATACTCTAGAATTTTATGATTTTGGACTAAACTGCATAAAAAGAGAATATATATATATATATATATTATAATTTTATGATCTCAGTGACAGGAAACGCCATTAGATAAAATAGTGCAGAAATTTATTAATCTCTATTATTGCAAGAGGCAGAAATTTCGTTAACATTTCCTCCTGCGCATCACAATATGCAGTCATCTGTTGAAACAAAGAAAAGGTTAGATGAGAGGTTCAGCATTAGCTCAAATGGTTAAGGGAAAAAGTGGGAGCTTCAAGCCCCACTTAGTCTCATTCTTCTTCTCTCAAAATGCACAATAAGACCCTTTGTAGGCTAAAAAAAAAAAAAGAAAAGGTTAGATCAATGGCCTCTTCGCTTAAATATTTTATTTCTATTTTTTCAAAATAATTAATTACACGTGTAAGAGCCTCCACGAGTAGAGAGGCTCAGTAATAAATAAAATAAAATAGCCAAATAAAATTCTACTGTGAGGTTACTCAAGAAACATACACGGTAAGGGGAACCAACAAGGAGAAATGCTTTCACTATCTGCCACCTTAGAGATCATCATCTTATTATCAAATTAATGCTGCAACGAAAAAGCTTACTCCCTTGAGACTCCATGCTCCTCTTCTTTCTTTGTTAGCTTCACAATGCACTCTTAGGAGACGGATCCGCCTTTGAGAGCTCTGCATACATGGTTGCTATCACCTTCTCGAAGTATGCTTTTGCTTGAGATCTCTTAATCTGAATACAGATTAAAACACGGAGAGATAGAAGCAGTCAAGTTATACTTTCATTGTCAATTTAACCTCCTTACAGATATATATATATATTTTTTAAGCCGAGAACTTACCTTGAACGTTGGAGTTAGAAGCCCATTTTCCACCGTAAACGGCTCTGGCACCAGAGTTACAGCTTTTGCAAATTCAAAACCTCGCAGCTGCAGGAAAATCATTTGATCGATTAGATTGCTCACAAATATAAAAATCCACGTAACTCCGATTCCAGTCCGTTATTACACCATGTATTGTATTACCTGAGCTTCTCTTCCAACAGCATCCATGTCAGCTAGAACAGCGGCCTTTGCTCTTGGATCATTGCACAGTTGCTCCAAATTTGCATACTGCAGCCATTCATTGTCACAAAATATTTAGTAACAGAGTGGCTTATGTACAAGCAATAAGTTGACCTAGCATTCTCCTGTACAAAGATTACAACGTCAATGTTTGTCCAGCCATGATTGTTTCTGCACTGCAGACCAGCTCAACAGAGCCAAGGAATACGAGAACGATTCAAAAAAATCAGTATCTAAATTTTGAATGAATTCTCACACCTGAAGCTTCTTTGCATTTCGCTTCCCAATTTATTACCTATGATCTCGCCTTGTGTTGGACACATTATCCACAAGGTTATGTTAATTATGCACGTTACTGATACCAGACCAGCATGAAGTACTCAACGATTGAACAATAACAACAACCACAACGTTATAGAGGATATTTTCGGATGCAACATACGATTCTATTCAACTGGAAGTCAAATCACTAAGGCAATCAATTCTCTCTCATGAAACATCAACTAAGAACACAAAGATAAGACCTTAATGCCTTCAGAAGCTGCCCACGCTTTCAGCACATCTATGTCCACTGCCACGATGGCTACCAAAGATGAATTGAAGCTGTCCCCTAACAACAAAAGCCACCGAGAATCAGCAAGCAGAGAGAGAGAGAGAGAGAGAGACGGGTGAAGTGTAAGGCTTTGTCAACCTACCATACACAAAGCACTGAGAAACATAATTGCATTTAGCATACACATTCTCAATTTTCTCTGGGGCTATGTACTCTCCCTGTGCAAGCTTAAAGATATTCTTCTTTCTGCCCATCAAAATCAGCTATTAAAATACTGTACAGAATATGCATGCAAAACAGAAATTCCAATCTCCAACCAAAAGCATCCTGAAAATCACTGAATAGACATTCAAAGGGGAAAAAACACCCACGTTTCTAGAAGAATTTAATATATACGAACTATAGTGCTTAGAAATCACATCGAAGATTTTTCCAATATTTCTGAAAGATGGTTAGAAGGCCAGTAGCAGCGGAAGAAATGGCTTAATTAATGGCGGCCAATATAATAAACTCGCTGACCACTTCCACATCATAATCTTTTCCAGTTGCAATCTCTAATATGGTGCTTCCATCGTTCATAGAACCATATGATGCATAAAATTGAATCAATAATTGTGACCAGACTTTCGAGAGAGATATCATCTGATAAACCAAATCCTATTATTTAGGGCTGTAATTTAACCTATCAATGATCTTGAGACGACCTCCTGGTAACCACAATCCTATATCACCAGTATGAAGCCATCCGTCTTCATCGATTACTTCTCTCCTGCATGACATCATACTATTAGACTACTACTCTCTGACAAAACAAACAAAATAGCAAAACAGAACCCAAAATTCAAGGAGGTTACGTCTGTGCTTCATCTTTGTGATAACCTTGGAAAACAATTGGACCCCTTACACAGATTTCACCTCGAGGATAGGGTTGGTCATCAGATGTGTAGTTCATTTCCGGAACATCTACAAGTTTAATTTCTGAAACACAATGAAAAATAATTACTACTTGCAATGACTAGGGTTTAAATCCTGACACTGACAAACCACAAAAAAAATAAAACTAGTTGCAAACCAACAGAGCACATCACAGAAAAAGTAGGCCTTGAACATGAATCACTGGTGTCAATAACTCACCACAGGCCGGATTAGGAGAGCCAACATGACCTGTTAGGTTGTCACCCTCCTCCATGGCACTTATTACACAAGAAGTCTCAGTCATTCCATATCCTTCCAGTACATATCCACCAAAGCAGCTGCCAAGTGCCAAGTAACCCATTCAATACAATTATACAAAAAGACCAAAAATGTAAAATATATATATATATTCCTAATTTCCAGATGATACTTAAACTTTCAAAAACCAATTGACTTACATCTTCAAAAACTCTAAGACATCAGGAGACAAGGGTGAAGCACCTGATGTCATGAAACGAACTCGTCCTCCAAGTCTGTCCTTTATCTTATTGAAAACCAATCTGTCCCACATTGGAGATGGATTTTTGCCTGCAAAAATACACAAAGCCCACAACATCTCAACAGCATAGTTACCATAACAAGAACATCATTCAACAGAAATTATGATGCAACTAATAATTTCAGAGGTATGCCCATTGCTTGTCGCTAAAACTTAAAAGTCACACATAGCACAGCATACCCCAAACTTTAAGGCACCACTTATGTTGGAGAACAATTCATTTAATCAAAGTTTCCTAGCGTGGCCTGATTTGGATTTTCTCAGCACTGAGATGTGAAACATGAGATTAAATCCAGCTCAATTTCAGGTTAAGGTGCAGTGTGGGGGTGGGGAAGCTATCCTCTGTCACTAAACCACACATTAATAAAACACATGAAAGAGAAAAAAGATAGGAAAAATATAGGAATGATGTCTTTGTTTTAGAGTTAGCATGTGGTTTAAGTGCAATGATCATAAATCTATTCTGCATCATCTAGCAAACTTCCTAGGAAAAGATACAGGAGACCAGGTACCAGTTATTTTTTGTGCATTGTTAGTTTTATATGGTTCAGAACAGCAGTAAATGTTCTACGCTGGTGAACAAATTCCCCAGCTCACAGAACCCTAGGTAATTGTAATATTACTTTAAATGTTTATTATCAACTAAGGAAAATAATTGCAGAATTAGAAGACTAGCAAATGAAGCTTTATAATCTAGATGCAGGAATTCATGAGAGCTAAAGTAACTCGTGCAATAAAAGAAGCCATTTCAATATTTATACATACCATTCAATAATGCTCTCTTCTTAGCATTGTAGGCAGCATTGAATAATCTCTCCCTTATCCCACCAGATGCCTTCACAGCATTAGTAATACTGCAAACCAAGGTTTTTGGCATGACCATCATGTGAACAAAATAGTTATGACAGAAAATCATATTCAGCAACGACAGGCAATAGGTTTACCCAGAATATATCCTATTATACAGCCGAGGAACGCTACAGAATATAGTGGGTCGTAAAGCAGCCAAGTCATCCATTAGTTTCATATTATCCTGAACACAAAGAAACAAATATAGTGTTCAAAGCTCCCATAAATAAAGTCAACCCTTAGAATATGTCAGTATGTGCCAATCACAGCTAACTACTTCACAGGCATGGGTAAAATAGGGTGCTTCGTTCTGGCAGAGCAATCATATATTGAAAATCACAGTAAGGCACAGAAAGTTGATATTGATAGAGTTCTTGTAATGGAAAAAAGCAACTGATCAAACAAGGAGAAACAACATTAACCCTCCAATGAAAACAATTTGACTCTTTACTGCTACCCTTTGGATCATATTCTTCATATGAATGCTGTCGACTCTGCTCTTTTCCTTTCCAATGCTGACTATGATTTCAAAACTAAAACATCAATGATTTCATTATTTTTGCATGCTTTATAATACACAAACTTACTATAGGTTTTCTGTGAAGGAAGGTTTTTACATCTCCCAATATTTTTTTGTAGCCTGAATTTTTTAATGAAGGGTTTCTTTTAGACTTCTGGTACACGTAAAATGCATTACTATTAGTAAAACAAATTTGAGAAAAATTATATTTTGCCTTTCTTAATCACATAACCTAGCCAAAGCTACATATATCTCATTAGTTCACTTACAATTTTGCAGGACTTGAACGGAAAAGGGGGAAATTGAATATCTTCAATAATGATGCTAATTATGTAATTTCATGAAGAATGGGCTCCAAGATAAAATAAAAAAACCGTGTTTAGTTCAGTTACATACCCCCTGATAGAATCCAACAGCAACTCCAAAGTGCGCTGTCAAAACCTGATTTACTCGTTCATAAATGTGCGCAAGAGGCAGGTATGATATGTACCTGGCAAAACAACAGGAAATTCCAGTGCAAAATTATAGTTCATTACAAATAAACAGAAAGCAATTGCACTTTGCCAAAAACAGATTTTGTGACAGATAAAAGTAGTATACTCACACATCTGATGGGTAAAATTTAGTAGTAAGAGTTGAACCAGCAACATTTGCGATCAAATTTCCATGAGTCAAGACAGCACCCTAGACATTTTGCAAAGATTAATTCCTCTCAAGCGCTAGAACCAGTAAAACCATTTCTGGCAAACCCCACCAGCCTCATCCGAATACCAAAATTCAAGGAGGAAAATTGTACCTTTGGTGTCCCAGTTGTGCCACTTGTGTAGCAAATTGTAGCAACATCTTCAGGCTTTGGTGGACAAAAAGGCTGAGGGTTACTGCGGCCCTGTACAGTGCCATTCACATCTTGTGTTAGCAACAATGCAGCATGGAGTTGTTTTCATTCATCCTTGAGAAAGATCCCTTTGGGACTCTTGAATAAGAAAGACCATAAAGCCATCATTGAAACAGATAAATTTGCATGCAAGCCTTTCCTAGATTGCCCATTCATGGGGCTCTAAAAGTGATCTTGCAAATATTGATATCAAGGACGGCACCAATTTTGAACATAATGTAGCTCCATAATATAGTAACAATGCTCATTATCTGAAAATAGGTAGCATCGTGTTTTTGCCACCGAAGATATTGAGGCCAAAAGTGGCAGAAAAATGGAACAACCTACCTGACTAAGTAGTTTCGAATATGATACAACTTTAACACCAGTTGATGATGGAAGAGATGGCATTTGATCATCGATTCCTCCAACAACCTGTTCAACAGTAAAAAAGTGAGAATATTTGGGACTGAATGTGGTATAATATTCTGAATTTTTCATATTTTATTTTTAAGCGGAGAATAACAGCCAAGTCCTTTTCAACTTTTGTAACTGAAAAAAGATTAGGTGGGTTTGGTACCACAATTAGATGAACTGTTGGAATCTCAGATAAGAAAGTCAACAGCTGCAAATTGCAAAGTTAGACATGATTAGTTACTGCAAAAGCTTCAGAATCATTCAAATCCATGGGTTCAAAGAAGGGAAGGGAGTGAACTGTTTGGCAAGCAACTGTTTAGCATGTTTATCTAATACGGATACCACAAGAATGCATAGAAATTCTCACTCGAAAATATTTTGCTGTCATTGCTATACATTGCCACTGAAGCTAAAATGCATGCAACGATAGACAGATGATTTTGGGGGGAAAAAAAAAACTGCTTCAAAGGAGAAAAGGGACACCCTAATATGCAAGTGAAGTACAGAATCACACAACAAAAAAAGAAACAAGTAGGATATCATAATCAGCTAAGCAGTGAAAGTACAAGATGGAAGGGTACACGCAATGATGATTTGAACAGTTGCACGGGGGAAAATATCTAGATGCAAAATATGCACCAAAGAAGCCTAGGCATGGAGTTCTAAAGTTCCTCAGCATGATCAAGTTTAACCTCGTAGAAAATTTTAATATGAGTGGTTTGAACCATAATCACAATCACTTTTTATGACAAAAACTACACCAAATTTCAAGGTCACTTTACAAAATTAAATTTAATAATTCAAAGATTACCACCTCCAAAGCCTGATATAAAAATCTTTATCTACCTGTAAGAAGGAAATGATTTCAACTCACCGAGTTCAATGTCTGAGGCACACAAAATATAGCCTGCACAGCAGCATGGTTAACAATGTACTTGACAGCATCTGGACCTGCATATTGGGAAAAACCTGATTACCTTCAATATCTAAAGCCATAGGCAAAAATCAAATGGAATTACTGTTTAAGCCTTGACGAACCAAGAGTGTCATATAAAGGAACTGATATGTAAGAGTATGCAGAGCAGGCATGATCAACAATGAGCCACTCTGGCCTGTTGATAAAATATAGACCAACACAAGATCCCTGCCATAAACCAGAAAATAATAATAAGATGTCGAGGATGGACGAGAGGAACTACATTAGGTTTCTTTGTAGTGCAAAACAGAAAAAGGTGATAGAACCAAATCCAACAAGGTTAATTTGATCCAGAGTTCAGGTTATTTACCTTTGTTATTCCATGATACTTTAGGCCAGAACCCACTGCTGTTCGTGCAGTACCTGCTTCTCCATATGTCATCCACTTGTACCTGAGGGAAACGAATGCAAATGGATGATGCCACTTCAACAAGGAAAGAGCTTCATTTGGCTTATGGGGCCTTACCCTCCAACAGTTCCATCAACCCTAAGTCGTGTGCCCAGATATTTGTAGTCTCTGAAAGCATCAACTGAGTGACTATAACCACAAAATTGAAGAGAAGCATTTAGAAGCTAGACATCTAACCAGAAATATGGCAAATATGGTTAAAACGGAACTTAAGGAACTAAACTCAGTTCCAAGTTAAAAGATGAATTCTTACACAAAATTATCATGCAAAGTACCAATTTCAGGATAATCAGGAAATCTACTCACGAGCTTCAAAGGAGAGCGAGCAGACCTTTCATTAAAAAATAACTAGGAGTTTAAAGATGATCAACAAAATTCAATAAAAATGTAGTACTATTGATAAGAAATCCCAAAAATACCAGCATGTAGCTACCTGCATACATTCCACTTTCCAGTCTGCAATTTCTCTGGAAGAATAACACTATACCCCTGCTCTGCTCATTAGGAAATGCCACACTAACAATATCAACATATGATTACATGAAAACAAACAAAACATGCACAAGCAGAACAGCAGACAACCAACAAACTAAACCGCATTGATTGACAGATTCATGGGATAAATAAAACACTAGTCCTAACCTTTCCAATTTATTCATGTAGTCCTCAATGTTTCACTTTTTCATTTCAGTCCTAAACATTACCAATCCCTTTCAATGTGGAAAAATTATGGATCAAATGTGAGTTTAACATTTAATTACACCGGTCAAACATGAGAAATATGTATTCAAGATAATTATTTTATACCTATTTCTCACATTTGACCAGCTAAGTAACCAACATTCACTCAAAAAACCAAAAGGTTTATTCAATATAATTGTCTTATAATAATTATCTGTAAAAAAAATATATATATCACGATAATTATTTTATACATATCTTTCATGTTTGACCAAGTAATTTGACATTTGACTCACTTTCCGTCCATGAGTGTACCACGTTGAAAGATATTGGTAATGTTTGGGACTGAAATGAAAAATGTGAAAGGATTAGAACTACATTGCAAAAATTGGAAAGGTTTAGGACCATTTTTTTGTTTATCCTGACAGATTCATACAATTTTTTCATGGGTGCCTAGCAAAACAGTATGCGTCTTGCAGCTTCCATAAAACAACAAAAGGAATCAAGTTCTAAAGACACATTATGTTGATATGATTGCAGAACTAGACTGCTACTCGTTTCTCAAGTTTAAAGCGGTAATGTAACCATATATACAATTCAGAAACCATCAGAACTCTTTCATTCCCACAAAAGATCCAGTCCATAACTGTTTGAGCATTGCAAGTGCAAAGAAAATTAAAGAAATAAACCAAATGAAACAATGCTCTAATAAAGCCCTTCTCCAATTTATAGCAAATCATTTCCACTTATAGACAAACCACCACCCCACTGTGCGCTCTTTCCATCCCTCTCTTCCATCGTTTTCTACTTCTTACTGTTTGACAAGATTTCATTCCACTTTTTAATCTTTCAGACAACACCCCCCCCCCCCCCCAAAAAAAAAAATGACAAGAATGCAATGTAGTATATACCTTAATTTCATTCCAATTTTTACAATGTCAGTCAGAAGTTGAAGGGTTCCTAATCTGGGTCCAGCTGCAACACTAAAGTTATTGGCATCTTTCATCTTACCATGATTGTTCGTAACTTTTTTTTTTTTTTTGTTTTTTACCTCATCATAATCATTAATTCTTTAATCCTGAAAACAATTAAAGAAATTAGTTCTACAACTTTACAGCTGCTTGCAACTTAGCAATCTATTTGCGACTTGTACTTAGATAACCTGAAAAGGAAAAAGTCAATTTGCTACAAAACCTCCTAAGTAATAAACCTTGTAAGTAATTTTTTTTTCTTTTTTTTTTTTTTATTTTCTCCAGTTCTCTTGAAAGGGACAGAGAGGGGGGGTAGATTTGTGTCCCTTGAAACAGCATTAATGTCCCCCAAGCATGACTTTATATACAACAAATCTTAAAAGACAACCCAACAAGTCACATTGAGACTTGTTAGTTGATGACAAGCCCATATTTTCACCATCGGAAAGAAATAACTATACAAGGTGAAGTTTAACAAGCTTTCTACTCTTTCCAGTCCACACAATTTTCCTTTTTCCTTGTTGATATTACTGGTTTCCCAGTAAAGGCTTACATGGCCATCCTCCTATTTTTATGGCATATAACCGTCATTTATAACCACTGACAACAATATATCAGGATGTAGTTGACATTAAAATGACTCTAGGGACCCATATAACATTTATTTCTCATCATTGAACAAACAAAAATGTACTCCCCAAGATTCCCAAAAAAACAAACTGAAAACCAAATGCGCTAACTTTTCTTTGAAACCAAGCTTCCTAATATGTATCTGCTACAAAACTAACAGATACAAACTTGGCAAGATAACACATACTTGTGGTCCTTTTTTTTAACCTAGTGGAGATGGTTTACCATCATCGAGAAGGGGACTAGTGACGAGGAGAACTGAGATCGAACTCCAGATCTCTCAGTTGGCAGCCCAATACTACCTAGGGCGGGTCCTCACATCACATACTTGTGGTTCTAATAACTAGTACCTGGTTGATTCACTGACGAAATTAAAGGCGACGGTTGCAATAACTGCCCTTAAAAATGAAGGACCCGAACAATTATTAAATGTAAAGATTAAGATCATACTTTCTTTAAGAACACAAAAAGAAAGCAACTTTGAGGGATATATATGTTATTCCGATTCCAATTTATCAAAAGAAACGAAAAAAAAGGACCCAAAAATGTAATGGACGAGAAATAAGGAGGCAAAGATCCCATCACTTAAAAAGATCGCCATTCCTTGCAAGCACAAAAGAAAAAGGCCACCCACAGACAGAAAAAGTACCAGAGAAAAACTCGCCGGCGGTGGGATTGCGGCGGAGAAGAGAAGGGGAGTCACCGGCGGCGATAAGGTGGTCATTGATGGCTTTAATACGGCGTTGAGCCTGAGCTGTGGCGGTTGAGTCCATTCCGTTGGAATTTTTTGATGAAAAGTCGAGGGAAAGCTCTGTAACAACCAATACACTTTCCGTTTACTGTTTGTTTCGCGGGAATTCTTATTTCTGTGGTGGGCAGAGATAAGCGAGTATATAAAACGGGCGGCATTTCTTTGATGATGATTGATAGAGATTGATAAATCGTTTGATCATTGTTTTTCTTCATTTTTATATTTTTTTTCCTGTTGAACAATAATTATTTTTTCACATCCGTGCAAATTTTTGTGGGTCCAAAATTTTAAAGTATAGTTTATTTGGTGTTTTATCCTTGTCGTTAATACTAAAACAGAGCATCTTCAATTATCAATTCTCTTGTATAGAAAGATAGTTTATGTAGTGAATCTCTTAAAGAATAACTTTCATTTATTAAATTAAGAAATGATATCTCGTAATCTTATTGAAAACGTATATAAATTTTATGCACTTTAATATAAATTTAAATGCATGAAAAATAAATTTTAACATAAATTCTTTTATTGCTAGAATATATATATATTATTTGTGAAAGATGAGAATCTTAATTCTGTGTTCACTTTTGTCTTAATCTTAATTTACTCACCCAAAAAATTTTGGGTCATCCAAAAATAATTTAATTAGATACAAATAGCTACCAATTTCATGAGCTAGTTCATTGGCCTAAAAAATTAAATAAATAAATAATTATCAAAATTATGTGCGTTGATGAATATATATATCCAATCACTTTGAGCATGTATGCACGTAATCACTTTGTGTTTGTCCAAATTGGTTTTCAATTAATGTTAATTATCTAAGGTCGGCCTACTATTATTTTGGTATTTACTACTTAGTTATAGACGGAATCTTTCCGTTCTTGTCTTAATATATGGAATGATAAAATGGCTGTGTTAACGAGTTGTTCAAATCATGCTATATTTCAACCTTTACCTAATCAATTTGGCCGGCTTTGATCAGGAGCTTTAACTGACGTGCTGGTGAGAAATTATTAGTCTAATTTTTTTAATGGTAGTTTATGAGGGATTTTGACTTTTTTGCGTCGTCTAAATTCTATGATTAAGAAAATAAATATTTTAATAACAAAATAAAAAAAATATAATCACATAATTTTAAAATATGCAGTCTTTTAAAATATTTTAAAAATATGGTTAAAATATGTTTGAAATATTCTAGTTAAGTTTAAAAATCATATGTTCTCCAATTTTTTGGAATGTTTCTTTCTCTAATAAGTCTTGGGTACCGTTTTATGTCAGAAAAAATTGGTTAAAAAATAAAAATCAAATCATTTTATTTCTTACCAATTTCTTATCTTTAAATAATTAATTTTTTCTAAACTTTTTATCTCACAACTTTTATAATTATTTTATTTCTCAATTTTTTTCTCATATATTTCTTACCTATCCCAATAATTTTTTTCTCATAATTTTTTTTACAACTTTATTTCTCACGTTTTCTTGTAAACTAAATAAACTATAAAGGTTGCTAGACTCAAAATTCAGTTCAGCTAAGGATGAAATCATCCGATGTCATTGGCAATAAAATTTTCTTTTCTTTAAAAAATTCAAATTTTTTTGCCAAAGATAATTGAATATGAAGATAACAGTTTCGATAAGTACAAAACTACTGTTTCTAACGAGTGACAAACTACTAAAAAAATTGAGTAAGGCATTATTAAATATTTGAGACAGTCATATAACCAAAATAATCAAATGCACAGTCAGTTACTTATGACATACGATTTGAAGATTCAAAACGATAATTGTTGGAGTATAGGCTGTTATAGACTCTACACTTACACAAATTTTTACAGTAATAATGATATGTCATTTGTGTCATAAACTGATGCTAAATACTTAGTGATTGCCATTAATTACGTAATATCAATCCCAATGAACTTATCAAAAGCATTCATAAAGCCTAGGTAACAATAAATTTGAGGGAAATGCTTGATAAATATAAATTAAGTAAAATTACAGTTAAATTAAAGTTAAATGAACTACTGAATAATTAAATTAAAATATATCAATAAATAAAAAATAAATTATTAAAAATTATTTAATAGATTGTGTGTTTATCTATATTATTCTAAACTGCACCTACATAATCATGACCTAAGTTTAATTTTGAATTCTGACACATAAGCTCTAAACAATTTATTATCACGAAGTTGACGTGTCTATTTTTTCACATATTTTTGATTTATTTTATGTATCAACTTTAGTATTATTATTTATTATAAATTAATAAAATTAAAAAATTATAAAAATTTATAAAATTTATAACTGAAATTAATATGTTAACAAACACATAAACATTATATATAACGGTTAATGAACCCACTTTTCCGTCCACTTCATCCGCCTCAAGCAATCATTTTCTTTTAATTTTTATTTCACTTGATAGGACAAGAGAATTCAGAAAACCGTCAAATCTTCTCCGCAAAGCTAGCCGGTCAATTTGTCAAATATAATCATTCGTTTGTGCCCGTAGATATTGGGTCAAAAATGGTTATTAAGGCATCGAATTTGAAAGCCGACACATTTGATTGTTTTGTTTGACCTCCTCCCACCAAAAAGGACCTTTGACCACCAAGAGTAGATACAATCTGATTTGTGTACACAGACACGAGCAAATAGAATCTGATTAGTAAGTATTTATGTATATAATAGAGATTTAATTAAAAATTTTAAGTTTAAAATTTTAAAAATATAATCACATTAAATACTTATTAAGAGATTTTTGTCACTTTTTGAAATTCTGTCCAGGTCGATTTAAATTAATTTAGACGGTCTCAGATAAAAAATAAAAAGAATCGCCAACCTGAAGCCTAGCACATTAATTCTGGTATCTCACAAGAACAGCTCAATCAACTGCTGTGCAACATCTGCAGAATAGTAGGAATTACAACAATTTAGAGCCCACCAAAATCAAAAGAAAAAGGTTGCCACATCGAGCATAAAATTTGAAAGAGAGAAACTATGAAAAAAGCATTTACTGGTGTGCGCAAACCCAAATCAACTACCATTCAAGTAGAATTGGGAGACGTTAAATGGCCTGCCTGATTATGTACCGGACTATAGACACAAAGTTTGAATTTATCTCAAATATCGAGCATCAAATCATCCTCAACCCTGATCCATTCTCTCTCTCTCTCTCTCTCTCTCTCTCTCTCTCTCTCTCTCTCTCTCTCTGGTGTTCCCAAAGTCTTAAATCTACAATAAGCTTAAGAAAGAGAACAATCCATTCTTCATTCTAAATTGAGATGAAAAGTTGTTTATCTGTCATTTAGGAGATATTTTAGTGGTTGAACTCAAGTTTTTATTTTAGAAGTCTTGAGTTCAAATTTTAAAAAGGGAGGAGAGGAGTGAGATTTATGGGAGGAGAGAACTATCTCCATTGTATAACTTATAACTTAATAAACTTTTAAGTTGACAAAAAAAAAAAAACAAGAAAAGTTGTTTATGTCACTAGAGTCAGAAAATTAGCAATATTCTATAGTAACGCCAACCAAGAGACTACGAAAAACAATGCCCGTGTGACATCTTACCTCGTAGAATTGATGGTGTTGTCTGAAATTCCTGCCCAAGATTCTGGCATGAAGCAAGATCCAAATTTAAGAACCTGGCAGCAAGGTAGGCAGCACCAGCAGCAATGTGATGGGGTTTAAACTGAAGCCACAGTGAACATCGAAGCCTGCACACAGAAACAAATATCAATACCAAAACACAATTGCTCAGGGGAGATAAGTGCTAACCAACCAGCTCGGAACATAATGTATTAACAGGCCAGGTTTCATGCAACTTAGCATGTATTGACCAATTGATAGAAACCAGATCAGCAGCAATTCTCGACAAAATCATAAAATAATAAAAATAAAAACAAGAAAACAATGTAATTAAGCATTAAATTCAAGCAAAAAAAGCAGATCATTTTATCTTACCAACCAAAAAAGCAGGAACCCAGGAAGAAAATTTTGCAAGAATCTCTGCAGTATTGTTGACACGGTACCATACTATATTGTCCATGTTACTTTCATCTGATAGCAAACCAACTCCCAGGCCCAATTCTGCTGCAGGGACTCTTTAACTCCATGAACAAACACAATTCAATAACAAACAAACAGAAACTCGTTGCACAACTCAAACAACTGAACTTGCAAGGGCACAAATCTGCAGTATCTGCTTGACAACTTGATCTGAAGAGGCTTGTCAAAGCACATGCATTAATGCCCACGAAGCATTTTACCCAACTTATAGGATATTGCCATCCCAAATCAGTTAGGAGACATGAGATAAAGCTACAGGAAACATTGATAATCCAGAAGTATAAGGATGCATATCTTCAGGTGGTTTGTATACACGGGGAACCATACTGCTACATGAAAGTTCTGAAAGTTAGAATATGAAAATATAACCATAGTCATGAATGGGACAAAACCTACAGCTAACAAATTTAAACAAATGTTATCAGTAAACGCCTGCCTGAAGCTGCCTAAAATTACGAGCTAAAGGGGTGAAGGAGTAACCATGACTAATAAAATGTCTGGCGACAGCTGTGCGGGTGAGCGGGGTTTGATGAATGTAAATAGATGTGGTACTATATAGCCTTGCCGCCATCCAGTCAAGTAATAAAAGAAGTCCATTTCTCCCTTTTCTTTTGCACATTAATTCTGATGGACAAAAGGCAACCTCAACCTCCCAAAGTTTTCTTTACTTTTCACATTTCACAATTGTGCAAACAACGTAAACTTACCAAGAAATACTCACATCTCCAACTATTCAAGCAGGGTTCAATGTTGGGCGTGATATTGCTGGGTCTAACCAACCTAAAACAAAGCAAGAATCCCAGGCCCAAGCAGATTAAGTGATCAGAAACATCTTCCATTATAGAGTCATCCTCCCACCCAAAAAAAAAAAAAGTCACCAAGAAAACAACATACTTAAAAACTATGGGAAGGGGAGAACGGAACAGGTCTCAAGCCTTATGACAACCAATTCCAATATGGCCGGTCCTCATGCTTCATTAGCTCAGATCTCATACCAACCAAACAGAGGAGAGTTAAAAGTGGGCTACATATCATTAGACTTCTTAGGGGACATCTAGGAAATATTTTCTTACTTTGTGTATGTCAGTCTGCTCAGAATGTAAAAGAATATATATAGCCACACCCTTGGTCATTGATCAGGTAACAAAGACAGATGAGCCAGGAGAGCAGGTGCTCCCTACGTAAGAGAGACAATAATAAACTTTGAAACCCCAACCTGCCCTTCCCCCAAACTCCTTCAAGGGATGGAAATGGCCATCAAGTTAACAGCAGATGGTTGACAAAAGACATTCTATATGTTATCTGCGATCATACTACGGAAAAAGGTTGATGTAATAACAATAATGGTAAAAACTATATTATTAAGATTAATACCAAAATTACCTGTCATATTTGTTTCAAGGGCATGTTGCACATGCATTCTATATGGCTTATGTTTTCTGAATATTTTCTTATTTTCTTTGTCAAAGTTCAGTTTATGATGAAACACTCACCATTTTTTAGCAACTAAACTCAAAAGACAATTGTTAGTCTGCAAAATAGAGGGCATTCAAGACCAAATATCAAAACTTGTGGTCAACCATAGCATGCAGCGACACGACCTGTTGATGCTTATATGTTATGCTTGAAGTCTCATTTGCAAAAGGATAATCAACAAATGAAAGAATGACAAAAACCACCATATTTTATTTTTTTTTAAAAAAATCTTAGAACCACTAACCACCATTTTTAAAAAGATCATCGCTGATATCCTTTAAACAACTTGCATCGGTGATTCTGGTTTTCCAAAAATGGTTCTACGCAAAATTTAAGTGTAGACCAATCAAAAACAACTTGTGAAATGGTTTTCCACTAACCACAAATGTGATTCTGGTTTTCCCAAATGGTTTTACACAAAACAGTCGTCCACGGTTTTCCTTAAGTCAGTGTGGCCCTATAAGACATTTAAAATCATTGTCAACTCAGTAGTTTCCTCCAAGTAGTATGAATGGACAGAAACACTATTAGGTATCCCAGATAAAAACATGAAAAAAGAGTGCACATTGACAAAAAGAAATAGGTTCTAGAGGACATGAGGCCATCTCTTATATAAATTAAACCAAGTTGGCAGGGGTACGGTAATGTGATCTACAACACATCGGCAGTTCAACTTTAGAGATAATAAAAACTTTCTATGTACATCATATAATCTGCCAGCTAACAATACCATACAGGCCAGCACGCTAATCTTTCTATAGATTCTGCAATTATATGTCAATGCCAAAAGAATCGATATCCATGCCAGAACAACTACGCAGAGTAGTTGCTCAAAAGAAGGAAAAACTGACTCAGGTAGCGAACGGCACAGAATTTTGGACCTACAGAACAAGAACAAGGAATCCCACCAGCCAAATTTATAGACACATGCAGACCAAGATTGCTGCCAACCTGCTGGCTGAATTCTAAATCTTGCCATTAGCGGAAGTAATTAGAGAATTTCACATACATGTATTTATAACAGAGTAGCCTAAACCAAACTATTTCCTGGAGAGAGGAATAGAAAGGACCATAATCAGAAGTTTGTCCACTAGTCACCAAATTATGTGGTTAGCATAAGCAGCACCTATAGGCATTTAAGGTACACCAAAACATATCGAAGTAATATGCTTACCGTTCGCAGACCAAGTTTAGTGCCAAATTCACCAAAACAGTTCGTGAAAGTCCTAATTTGCCAAGGACACATGTAAGAGGATCATATGAATGTTGAACATTGAGTTCAAAATTTAGAGTTGTCAGTATCATTTGTTCAGCTCAATCACTCCCTCCCGGTACCGCTTAAACCAATGCGGTTTAGAACAAGTCATTTCAAGTCAGCAAATGGAAACCTCAAGCCCCACAATTTTTTTTATGCAAAGATTCAAATTTCAAAGATACAGATGTGCCAGGCAACTCAAAATGACCTGCCAGCGATAATGTCCAAAATGCTCAAATGACCTCATAGGACATCCAAACAAGACAAACTACCCAAATGTTAAGCTTTACCATTACATTTATTGAACGACAAATCCAATTAAAAAATAAAATTAGGCAGTAAAAATAGCCAAGAAAATGTCCATCAAAAAGAATATCCTAGAAAATACAATTTCACCCATGAAATAGTTGGACAAGTGCACAAGCTTTTTCCATCTATTCTTAACTGGGTATGAGGAAATACCAACTAAAGCAGTTGAATTTTCTTCTTGAACAAGAAAGACAAGCAATGCTCCATCAATTTGCGTGATACTCACAACAGGGAGCAGGTAAGTCAAACAAGTAACATCCAGACTCTCAACACATTGTTCAGAGGACACAGTGTCTCCTCAGACTTCGCAGCAAGAAAAAGGGCAGCAGTAGCAATTAGCTGCAATAAAAGGCAGACATCACAATCAGAACAGCCGCTGTAAGGACGGCTATGCCAGTTTGGCTTGGGGCAGAAAATATCCATGGCATATCATAAAAAACTAGGAAAATGAACACAACTGTACCTCAACATAACAATAAAAGCACAACTGGAAAGTGGAAACACATTATGGAATAGACTGACCAAAAAAGACACTGTAAATTATTTTCCATATCGACAGAATGTCCAAGAGCCACACTTCCGAAGGAATAGATGGTCAACCAAAAGGTCGGCACAATTAAGCATATCCAATGTAACAAGAGCACGCTGGGCTTCGAACAGTACCATGCCCATCTTCTTGAGATATGTGCTAAATAGGTAACAAATATCCGTACTCCTAAAAATTATAACCTGGTAGAATTTGCAATGAAATACAAGGGTACTAAATCCCACTCTATGAACTTATTTTGTCGGCATAGATCATCCTTCTATGAGCTTCTAACAATGATAACCAAGAACTAAGTACCAGGATTTGTATCTTACTTATCTGTCATGGCATGCATGTGATGGTCAAACAAAAAACCGGTGGCACAAAACCATGGCAGTGCCAATAGTGGTTTGAGGCCTGTAAGAAGTCAGACAACTCATCAATTATATGAACCAGATTGGAAAATTTTGCTTGGGGGGGACAACTGATAATATTGAAAATTTCATTACTTAAAACATAATCTTTCCGCGAAAAAAAAAACAAAACAAACAGACAAAAGAATTCAGAATGGAAACAACATGATATAGAATCTCATTTGAGATGGATCACTTACAACTCAAGCCACATCCCAAGATTCTGAATGAAGGCACAATAAGAGTACCGCAAATGGGTTTCACATTCTAAATCAATCCCATCTTTTCTTGATGGTGAGTATTTCTCAATTTCACCCCTCGACATGAACCGAAGTTCATATTGTTCTAATTTTGAACGGTCACGTTTGTTGCTGTTAAATATAGATGGCTCTGCATAGCCTCTAATAGGATGAATGATTGAATTATTGTAGGTGGATGGAGCAGCACTTTCATATGAGTTGTGCTGTGGATAGTATCTCCCACTGTCTTCCCAAGTATTAGAATTAAATTTTCTCCTTTTCAAAGGTGGCACACCACTTGGATAGTTAACATAACGAGAACCATTGTTAACATATTCTTTGCATCTCCCTGAGAATTCGGGCAAATTATAGGGATTCCAATTTTGGCTATCATTGCAGTTCTTATATATATGCATGCCCCTGAATCTATTATTTCTGTTAAAAGAAGACCAACCCTCATCATGTAGAGTGCAACCTTGTGACCAACAATCCCGGGCAAAAGGATATTTTCCTATCAAATTACCACATAACAAACCAACTCAGCAAGTTAAGCAAACAAGCCCTTCTAAACCTCTACCCATAATTTGTACGTTTATTTCGATGAATATTAATGCAGCGATTTTATTGTGTCAAAAAAAAAAAAAGAAATTCAAAGACCAAAAATAGAGGGAAAAAAAACAACTGTATTCCATGTCAAGCAGGACAACTAATCAGAGGATGGAATATATTGTATGTTGGCATATTATAGGGCGCAGAGAATTCTAAGTTGCATAATGCATATAATTAGTGTGAGAGATCAAAGTAAAAGCCCTGATTCTGTTTAGCAAAATTACTTACTAAGTTAATCCATTGCCGATGGTATCATTTAATTTCGCCAAAAGAATTCCTATCAACAAAAATAATAATAAAAAATTGGCAAAATAAAATCAATGCACAAGGAACCAGTTAAGTGATAAACCCAGATCATTTAGGGGAAAAATTTTCAAAAAATCAAACAACAAATAAAAGAACACAACCATCTTTATCAAATTCCTCGAAACAAGAATCAACTTAGCAAAGCAATAGAAAAAGAAATATAAAAATCAATTATATTAACCATCCGCGTTAATTTTAATCAAAGATAAAACATTGAACAATCAAGACCCAATAAATAAGAGCAATTTCAAGGAAATTAAAAAAAAAAAAAACCTAAGAAGGAAAGGAAAATAGCCGAGGCAAAAGAAAGGGCAAAAAAATAAGGAAAAGGAAGAAAAATTAAAACAAAAGGACAGAAATATGTACAGTTTTTACGTTTTTAGTACATTTGAATTTAATTGAATAAGGTAAATTCTTATACAAATTAATATTTCTGTAATAATTTTTTTTCTTCCTCCAGAATGAGGATTTATAGGACGCGCAATGCTTTCCAACGTAATCTTCCCTTAAGGTTATATTATTTATCCCCTTATTTTATAGCACAAAGGTTTAATGAATATCTTATTAAAAAAATAGAAATCATAATTAATAAAAGCTGCTATTGATATTTATTAATTAATAATTTTAGCTAGATCTTGTCAATCTCAGTTGGTTAAACTTAAGCTAACCTATACAATAAAAAATATTTTTTTTGCAAAATTATTAAATGAACCAAGTTTTTATCCATTTTTTGATTTATTAGGAGGCAAAACTTTTTTTATTATATATAAATGAACAATTAAAATTATATAAAATGCAAAATCTTAATATAAGAACAAGGTTGTTTGGACACGAATGTGACAAACACAAATATAACAGACAAGAATACAACAATATGCTAATCTTAAAAAAATTATTATATGGACACACTATAGACATGACATTATATATATATAATTTATTCAAGAAAATGTAAAGACAAATTCAAATAAATATTATCATTTAGAATATGTATTATTATTTGATATTGATTATGATGTTATTTATAAAAATAAATACAGAATATTAATTTTTTTAACACCCATAATATGAACTTTTATTTATAGGTGTAACATTAATTTTAAATTAAAATTAATTTTTATTATCAAAATTAAAAAAGAAACACATAATATACACAAATACAAGAAAATATAGTATTTGAACACGAAAAACAACTCTCTCCTCTCTCTCTCTCTCTTATTTTTTTTATTTTTGTACTTTTTTGTCAAAAAATTTTCCACAACTTGTGCTCAATGTGTCGTGGGCATATCCTTCACAAATCCAAATCGAGTCTAATTTTTTTTTAAAATTTGTTAACAGACATATTTTTGTGTGTCCAACATATATTCATACCATATTTAATACGTATCTATATTCAACACGTTTCTGACATAAACACAACACCTAAATTGTCGTATTCGTGCATCTTTGTACAAGAGATGAACTAACTACTGTAAGAGAGTTGTGATAGACCGAATATATCCAATAAGTTTTTGGTAGTGGCATGGGATACATGTCGGTTAAGATGTGTGTAACAGTTTTTTTCTTTTTTCCTTTTTTCTTTTCACAAAAAAAAAAAAAACAATGGTGGCACATTATAATTCTACTGAGGAGTGTTGCACGTATTAGAAAAATAAATTTTATAAGTTGTCACCATAAGATTCCTGGATAGAAACTCAAATGAAGACTTTTGATATAGATAAGTTAAGATTCCTGGACAGAAATTCAAATTGAAAACTTTTGATATAGATAAGTTTCTTTTTAAAGATGTGTGTAACCTTTTGTTTTCTATTTTTTTTACCTATAAAGAACTCTATTAGACATTTAAAGAGAGAAAAATGAGATTAAATAAAATTTAAATTCTCTATTTACTAGTTGAGAGGTATTTCCTACAACTAATTGACCTAATATTCAACCTTTGATCACTGTTCTGCACTCTCCCACTCTCGGGCGTCGCCGTCCATTAAAAATTGATGGTTCAACTCCTTCCGGGCCAAGTGATGAGTAAACTAGGCTGGATTAGGATCCCTTCAGTGACAACCCCTAGGCAAGGACATTTGATTTTTCACAAGATTTCCACGCTAATTTTTTGCCGTAGTTTTTTTTTTAACAATTAAAAAAAGATATTTACATATATATTGGTAATAATAATTGTAGGTCGAAGTTGACTTGGTGACCGTTAAAAGTCTATATTTAACTATTTCAAATGACAGATTTATTATTCAAATACTGTTGGTCAGAACAGACTTTTTTATACTTGACTACAAAATTAATAAATTTGAAATTCACTGCCTCACTCTCAACATAAATCTCTCTTTTAATTGAAAGCAAGCATTTACAAAAAAAAATTCAAACTTGAATGAATATAAAAAATATATCAGTTTACTACTAAATTATTATTTTAATAGTACTTTTTGCGGTAGCTTAGACAAACCGTTTCATGAAACTTACATTGATCCTTTGCAAGTAGTTGATTTCAAGTAAGATTATCAGAATCGAATCGGTCATTAAACTGGAAAGCTGAGAGGTTCAAGGTTCGATTAGTAAAACTGCGATTAAACCGGTAAAACCAGTATTTAATATTAAATATATAAAAATTAAATTTTTATATAACTTATATAATTATATAAAATGTTATATTGTATAAGAATGATAATAAATATTTAAAATAAAGTGTATTTAAAAAATTATATTAATATTTACATACATTAAAGATATTACAATTAATACATTTAACAAAATATAATTTATAAAAATTAATTCAAAAAATAATATTTATAAATAGTAATTAAATATTAATTTTTAAATTTAAAGATTAAATTGAAAATTTTAATCAATTGAGGACTAAATTAAAATTTTTAGTTAAAATTAGAGTTTTAATTATAATTTAGATAAAGTTTTGGGTTAAATTATAATTTAAAATTTTTTGGTTTAAATTGAACCGGTTCAACAGGTCCCCATTTTTCTCGGTTTTCCCGATTTTTGATCGATTTTTTCATTTTTTGACCGATTTTTTCCAGTACGGTCCGAATTCTATTTTTATACTTGAACCGGACTGGACCTAGGACCGGTTCCCAATTTTTTCGGTTGAACCGGCCGGTCCGGTCCAGTTCTTAATTCCATGATTTCAAGACGATTGACGTGCAGCCGCATGAAAGGGGAAAAATAAAAGCAATGGTAAAAATAATTTTTTATTGTATCAATTAATATTGAATTTGCAACACCTGCAATTTTCTTCAGATGATTTTAGTTTGGTACAGCTTTGGGGTCCCCAAAAAAAAAAAAAAAAAAGAAACCAGTTAAGCTGTTTCGAACGCTTATTAGTGAAGTTATTCTATATTTGCAGCAGATTAATTAGTTCAAATGTTCAATATTATGAACCTGCCAGCTTACGCCTAGCCTGTACAGGTGCGGGGATTTGCACTAATTCTATCTCTTCTCGGTGGTACCCCATCTCCGTACCATGGAAACGATAATCAAACGGGTAATCCGTGTTTGGAAATGCAATTAAACCTCTTTTTTTTTTTTAATGTTACATTCAAATGCTATCAATGGTTAACCGTCGTCCGTGGCTTCTTTCTCTCATGGCGTCTGTTATAATCTTAATTGTTTTCCTCCAGAGTGAGGTCCTGACATCCTGCTAATGCTATTAATCAAAGCAAAACTTATCAGGCTACACACCAATGTGATCGAGATCTTTCTGATAAGTAATTGTTGTTTAGGTAATTGGGTCGATGGTAGAGATCTTCATCAGGTGAACTAATTAGCAATCTCCACCCTTTTATGTAAAAAATAATAAACAAAAAGAAAGTAGGGTAGTTATCTTATAGTTGTGCTGAAGAGGATTGTACTAAGTACACAATATAGTGGGTGAGTCAATACACCAAACATGTGGAGAAACAAATTCTTTGATGTCAAGCAAAAATTACCAACTACCGTAAATTTTTAGATCAAACAGCACTGACAGTGTCAATAACTATGAGGTCGGGAGTTCGAATCCTCAACTTCTTCAACTGTCTCATTCCCCTCAGCTAAAAAAAAAAAAAAAAACAAGAATTACTAAACAAGATTTGTTTCAATGGTGAAATTTGAAAAACAAATAATAATAATGATGATGATGATTTGGAGGCCGGTCTAGATGAGGAATTGGGTTTCTTTCATCAAGTATAAACATTCATCAAAGTAATCAATTGTGAATGGTTTATAACTAATCGGCAACAGGGTAAGATTGAACTACTTTCATCGATCTCCTGCATGCTGGGGCATATTAGGAAGACAGATACAGAAACACCGAAAATTAGCTTACTGTTTCTGTTAAAAAAAGAAAATTAGCTTACTGTTGCCAGGAAAGCAAATTAATATATAAAACATTAATTAGCCCATCATCATTGTAGTCCTTAAAATAATGATCACCATAAGAAAGCATAACCTTTACACAACTTGGAACCCAAACAGCTGTGCATATTAGGTCAAAGCTGGTAAAATAAATCGAAAAATGGGCTGTACAACTGTTGTATGACTCAGCGGATACTGCTTACACTTTATGACTGCATTCTGCCTTTGTTTCCAGAATCCAAACGCAAAAATCGGAGGAAGTCCGTTTTATGGTTTATATTTTTCCTATTCACTATTTTTTTTTTATTTTTATTAAAGAACCTATTGAATCGTAAGTCTAATTATATTTATTCCTTTAAATCCACACTCTTCTTTTTAAAATTAAAATTTAACACTTCTAAACTAAAAATTTTAAATCTTAATTATTAATGTTTATCTAAGATACTTTTCCTATGCACTTCCTGTTCATTCTCGCACTGTCTGTGTTCACTCCTGTCTTTCTTCTTCTTTTTTTCATTCTCTCTCTCTCTCTTACTTATCTACTCTCACTCTTTAAACTCTCTCATATTTTCAAAGAAATTAGATGTACATAATTTTCCCTCCTTTAATACACAAAAATAAATATTTATGCGACTCAAGTATGTGTTCTCTCTATTAATTAGTAGCTTTACTCTATATCAAGTCTCCACCTTCATCTCAATTGTTAGTATTAGAGTGTTGTACAATAATAATTTAATAACAAAGTTACATAATTGTGTCTATTAAATTATGTACTCATGGGTCCAAATTATATGCCCTCGTCCAAATATGCGATCTAAAATTGTCAAGTGGTGATCGAGCATGTGATCGGATAATTCTGACACCAGTAAGTTGGAACGAAAATCATTTCCAGCATGGTAATTACACCAACATAAAAAAATGGAAAAAGCCTCCTTCATCGTGGCTTGATTCCAGTTGTTAACCTTAACAAAAGCTGTTAGATTAGATGCTTTTACTAGAACGGTAAAACCAGTCAACCATGATCCAACCCCACCTTTCACGTTTAAAGCACGTGACCCTTATAGCATATGCATAACGCATCACGAATCACAGATCACAACACATGTCACAGTCACAGAAGCAGCAAGGAGAGAGAGGAGAGAAAGAGAGAGAGAGAGGAACACAGAGAAAGAGACATAGCAAACTCCCATGTGACCCCTCCTGAGTTACCCAGATCCAGGAACTAGATATCCAACCAGCTATATAACGTACAGTACACATTAACATGGACCACACATTTAACAGCAAAACTTTGTGGGCATGTAACAATAAAATTTCAGTGACCACAAAATAATCTAATTTATTTAATTATAAAATATGTATTAAATTTAAAAATATATATATTAATTATGAAATATAATTAATTTAACTACATATTTTTTACATATACTAAATTTATCAACGTAATCTTACATTCAATTAACAATATTGATAGCCATTGTCTTTCGTACCCTTCGCCACCACACCTACAAAGTGAGGACAAAGATAACTCCGTAACCAAACCAAAACCAACAAGTCATTTATAATAAGAAGCATCCTCTCTTATTTACCCGTCATTTATCTCTCTCTCTCTATATCTCTTTCTCTCTCTCCCACTCTCTCTCTCTCGCGCTGTGTTTATGAACTGCAGTTAAATCATGAAATCTATAAGCCAAAAAAATTGATCTAAGATATGGGAAAGAAAAGAGAGAAAGGTTCAAGATCATCACAAACTCTACCATCATCCCCATCCCATTCATTCTCTTCATCGTCTGCTTCCTCCTCTGACTTCGAGTTCACAATCTCCCTCTCTCCTCGCAAATCCTCCACAGCTCTATGTCCCGCCGACGAGCTCTTCTACAAGGGCCAGCTCTTGCCCCTCCATCTCTCCCCTCGCATCTCTATGGTCCGCACCCTTCTCCTGGCTTCTTCCAGCGCTTCCTCCTCCTCCGACACCACCGCCTCCCGCGACTCCACCGGCAGCTCCTCCTCCACCTCGTCCTTTGCCAGCGACGTTGTTTTGCTCGGCGGTGGTGAGTTGACTCGTCGAGACCCAGCTCCGTCACCGAAGACGAGGAGTTCAAGCGGCTTCATAACAACGCTAATTACTCTCATCTCAATACCCAGATCAAGAAGAGCAGCAAGTACTTCTCTTTATCCAGATTCTCTTCTGTGTTCAAGAAGGAACCCAAGAATATTAACCGAGAAAGCGACGGCGTACTGACTGGCTCTTCATCTTCATCAGTGAGAAAAATGAGCTCCAATGCCAAAGAGGTGATAAGGAAATATCTGAAAAAAGTGAGGCCATTGTACGAGAAACTATCCCAGAAACATCACCAGAAGATGGGAGGAGGAGGCGCACAGGCCATTAATTCTCCACAGAAACCAGACTCCGATGTTGTTGCCTCGCTCAAGATTAATAATAATGTCAGAAAAGAAAGCAACGGAAGATTTTCGTCAATTTCTCACTCTTTCTCCGGAAATTTGAGACACCCAAGAAGGAGAAGCTGCGTTTCAAGCTGCCCATCTTCCATCCGATCATCACCAAGCCACTCTGGTGTTCTTTCCAAAAATGGGTTTTTTGGTTCTCATGGTACTAGTAGTAGTAGTAGTAGTCGAGTTCATGGTGGTGGTGGTGGCATGTACTGTGCAGCAGATACTTCATCCATGGAGGAGCTGCAGAGTGCAATTCAAGGTGCAATCGCGCATTGCAAGAACTCATTGATGCAAAACAAGGCCACCATCGCCAGTAACGAAGTCTAATGTATTTGAGGGTTTTTTTTTTCCAACTCATCAGCAGTGAGAAATTAATTAATTAATCTAAATGACGTTGGTTCAATCATCATGACATGGAAATGGAATTAGATGTGTAATTGTGTAACTCTTGTTTGGAATTTTCTCAGATTCGGCCTGAAATTGCAAGTTCATTTTTTTTTTTTTTTCAATTAAGATGGAATCTGGGGTCTCTTTTTTAGGTTTTGTTTTTACGTAGCTTGACACCAAGTGCTTAACTTGTTTTACACTGACGGCCGACGCTCCCATTTTGTCCGTTTCTTTCTTGTTTTGTTTTCTTGACATTCGAGTTAGCATTTTTGGAGGTGATGACTCCGTTGCTTATTTTTCATATTACAGAAAATGTAAGTGGACACATATGAGAAGTAGTATGGTGAAAATATAGTAATAAAAATTGTTAGATCGTAAAAAAATGTATTAAATTTTAAAAAATAAAAAATAGATGAATCGTTCATTACCGTTAGATAGATTGTGTGTCTTCTACGTGTCCACTCATGTGTATTTATGCAGTCAATTTTTTTATATTATAATTATTGATTAATTTTGGCTATTTTTTATCTTTGTTATTAGTTATTGCTTTCTTTTTTTTTTTTTTGCCTGACTCACCGAATTTCCTTTTGTCAAGAAATTATTATACCGTTGAAGAGAAAAAAAAAAGGATTTTACTGTGAGGAAGAAAAAAAAAAAGGAAGGAAGAAAGAAAATTAATTTTGGTTCCCGAAATGACCATGTACATTTATAGCAAATGATGCTTCGGGACGTCCGAATATCTGATTGCATAAGACGGTGTATTTATTACACGGCGTCGGTTGAAGCACCAATGCATGCAGTTTCTCTTTCTTATTTTATGAGCTCAAATTCAAATTTGAATTACAAGAAAATAAATAACCAAAATTCAAAATGCTTCATTGCTCAAAAAAAAAAAAAAGAAATTCAAAATGCTCCATTACTCAAGACGTGTTATCCATTGTTTAGCAAATGGTACTATAAGTATAATTATCTTCAAGTTTTCAAAATTATCGTGTTTTTCTTATCGTATAAAATTATGGTGTTTGAATCGAGCGAAAATTAATTTTAAAAGTAAAAATGTTTAATAAATCATATTTGATCACATCTTTCAAAGGTGAAACACTGGGGGACGCACCAATGAACTTAATGCTTAGCTTGATACTAATTAATAAACCTTAAGCTTAGATCCTACATTTTTGGTTTTTTTTTTTTATGAGGAGGTTCATTGAGTCGTTAAGTATACAATAATATTAGTTTTACTTATTTTTAAAAACCTCATATTCTTTTTATTTTAAAATTAAAATTTAAGATTTCTAAAATATAAATTTAAGTTATTAAGTATTTGATTATCATGTGAGAAACAGCATAGACTCTACATTTGATAACATGTTTAGAGTTTGATATAAGTGATTTTGAGTTTAATCTCGATCATATAAGAAAAGGGTAACGAAGTTTCGCACATGTTTTTCTATGTGTAAAGAACTTTCCGGACTTACCATCCAAAGAGTTCCATTGGCCTTTGACATTCTTGATAACATGTTTCTTATTTTTCAAGGACAACAAACGACCGGTAAATTCGGTCATAAACATCTTTCACATAGTTAATCGCATAAATTCATTAGTTGGCGCAATCCTGACTTCCTGAGAGTCACAAATTCAAGTGTAAGATTGTGTCAAGCAGCCAAGAAAAATTCTATTTTATATGGTAAGAGTGTGTTTCTGAGTGAGTGGAAAGACGAAGAAATGAGGAGAAAAAAAAGAAAATAAAGAGAAAATAAAATTGTTTGGAGTGGTAGAAAAAGTGAAGAAAACTAAAATATGATGAAAGAAAAAGTAAATAATAGTTTGTAAGAGAAAAAGTGAAGAGAAAATGAAATTATTTGGAGTGATAGAAAAATAAAAAGAAAGAAAATATGGTAAAAGAAAAAATAAATAATAATTTGTAAAAAAAAAATAAAAAAATTAAAATTATTTAAAATAATATAAAAAATAAAAAAATATTAAAAAAATACATAATAATAATTTTTTTTTCTTTTCTTTCTTTTCTATAACACATCAACACACCCTTATACAATTTTGTTGGTTAGCATGACTATACCTGGCTCATGTCGGCCGAGAAATCAGAAACGGATAAAATGGGCAAACTATCAGCCGATAAGCCTGTGGTCCACGTAGCTTCGTGATTGATGATTGATAAGATGGGGACATTTGTGTGATGAGTTGTCCCTTTACATTATTTAAAGTTACTGTGCTTTTGGAGATGGCTATGGATCGGTACTGATAATCATTAATGATCATTATCAAATCGCCCGTGGGCACACTAACACTATCAATGGGACTTCTGTTGAACTTGCATTTTCAACAATCTCATATCCTTTTGAAAATTGTGTGCAGCCTAGAACGCATCACACTCATCAAATTTTCTCTCTTTCTCTTTAGGAAAAAGTTTGTGCAGCCCGAAAGATTTTGTAGTATGATAAACGTACAAAAAAAATAATAAATATTAAATTTTTAATAATTATATTCAAATTTTTAATAATAAAATTTTATTATTAAATTTTATATTATTAAAAATATATATATATTATTACTAAAAATTTTTATATTATTACTCCCGAAATAATCTCTCAAACTGTTTTCTCAGGCATCGAAACCAAGCTCTTCTCTTTATCTGTCAACCCTCCGCTACCTAGCCCCTGTGTAACTGTCATTCCCCTTATCAATAAATTCTTTAAAATCGTAATAACACAAAGGTTAACTAACATGCTGGTCAGATAAAATCTTATAAGCGTGTGAGATTGATCGTAATAATAAAATTTAGTAAATATCTTAAGTGTCAAGCTTAAGAAAATAAAAAATTAATTATAATTTATGTTAATTAAAAAGAAAATTTATATTGTGGAAATTATAAAAAAATAAATACTATTCAATTAAGTAAATTAAATTAATTAAACAAAACTAAGGATACTTTAGAGGTGACTCAAGAATAAAAACACTAAGGTTATGAGCTTTCACCTAAATGGAGTTGAACTATACGAAATTTTGTGAATAAGCGATTTGAATGTTAATTCTTATTACTTATTTAGTGTTTTCGTCAAGTAACTGTAACCATATTTAATCTAACTATAATCTTCTCTCGCACTTATACAAAGTAGATTAAATTTATTAAGAACAAAAATTTTTTAATGACATCATACAAATTTATCTAATTTTTTATTCAAAATTTATATATTTATCTATTTAGTGCATGACTCATATCTCATATGTCGATTTTAACACAAATTTTATGATTACTTTCATTGTGATCATGCACAAAAGTATGATGAATAAATCAAATATGGTTCTCAACATGAAATTGCAATATAACCAAAAGAATTATAAAATATCTACAAAAATCATATAATCTAATACTAAATTAGATTACATCCCTTTCACCCTAATTAGGGTTCTAACTACTCATATTAAAAATAAAAATAAAATAAAAAAATCAACATCAAAGAGTTCATAAGAGGAAGAAAGTAAAGGAAAAAAATTAGAAAACTCATGGTCAACGTTTCAAGTTTCCCCCTTGCGTTCTTCTCTTTTTCGCTCTTTATATTTCTCTCTTTATTGTCTTTTAGAATAGCCTCCCCCCAAAATTCTCCTTTATGTTTTGTAACTTCAGTATATATGATCCCCCTGAAATAATAAGAGTGTAAGTCCTAAAGCATCTAAATTCAAGTCGGAAAAAGATTTGCAAAATTTATGTACAATTTTAATCCTGTATTTTCGGACTTAAATTTCCACCTCTTCCAGGTAGAATCCAAAGTCAGTCAAAACAGTAAAGTTGTAACTCTCACTTAATTTCGATTTGATTTAAGAATCATCCAACTCTGAGTTATGTAAAGGAAGTTATGATTGAAATACTAAACATTATACAAAAGTGTGAAATTCTACCCAAACTGAATATAAATCAACTTTCTAACCAAATTATAATCTAATTTTTTAGTACTTGACTTGTTTTTACTCCTTCAAACCCGACAAATCCCCTTTTTTATATTTCAAATAATTCAGTTAAGTCTAATTATCGTATAAATATAAAACAAGCAACCGAAATAAAACTTATCAAATTTACAATATTTACATAAATAACTATAAAAAATATATATAAATATATATATAATTTATGTAAATATAACTACCACTTACTAAAAGTAATCCTTCTTAACTTGGTTAGGGATCGAGGTTAATAGCAAAAAGCGAATACAAATACAACCTGTGGCTTTGGAACTGCTGTTCGACTTACCCAAGACCCAACTCATCTAACTGTTTGGATCTCCCAGATCATCATTGAATTGAACAGGACATCTGTAAATGCTACTGCAATTGACTGGGTCCCTCTCTTTCCTTCTCAACTCTCACTGAGATTTTCACGTGTCGTCTGGCAAGAAGACCCGAAAAATGTCCAAAGGCAGATGCAAACGGGCGCTGAGAAACAGTAAGCCTTTTATCTCTTCACGTCACCTGAGAAATCAAAAATATTCTTTCAATTGAATTTTGAGATTTTCCACGTTGATGATGACCTTTTTTTCTTAGCCAACACATTCACGATGACCTGCCCATTGGTCTCGACCAATGTACATGTCAAATTTCGTCATAAATTTTATGTCTTATTAAAAAATAAATATTAAAAATATCTGTTTAATTTTATTAAATATTTCAACAAAAATTTGAATTCATGACATTTAATATGCCTCTTGCTTTTACTACTTATTAATCCTAATTTATGATAATAATGGCATTGTTTCTTTGATCAAACAATGAAACTAAGCTTAGGTTTATTGCCCAAAAAATTGAGCTAGTGATAAATTACTTCTTTCAACAATGTCGCCTGCTGGTCTACTCTAGTTCTGTCAAGTTGATGATGAAATTGTTGACTGGACCTAAAGTTATATGGAATCTTCGTTGGTCTTGAATGCCTTGGCCAGTTTCAATGACAGAACTTACGGAATTTTGAAAAAAATAGAAAAAAATCAACAAATGGTTCGAACCATTTTCATGATGTCGATGACCTATTTGCATTGCAGCGAGCTTTTGTTGACTAGCTTGTTTAATGGAAAGTTCAGGAGTATAATATATTAGAAGTATTTACTAATCCTACTCACATCTGTTGTAAGTATGATATACTTGAATCTTTTACTTTTTTTTTTCAATGAATCTTTTACTTAATGGGGGGTCATAACTCATTAATACTTGTCACACAATGACCTACTCATGTGTTAAAATCATATCGAAAAAAGCCTAAAGATTAATTATATTGATTGGCAAGTCACTTAATAGAAGAGTCTTAATATTATTTTAAAGGGCATAACATTACTGATCATATGGATTTGTTGTATTGTTAAGCGCTAAGATGGTGAGCAGATTTTATATGTTTTGGTATTAAAAGGGTTAGTGGAACTGTAGATGGACATATGCCTTCTAATTACGTGTGTGAACGATGAGCGAATTACCATGCTAAGTTTCACAATCTCGACTGTCGAATGATGTTTATCACACTTAATATGTTTTTTCAACCAGAAACTAGAATTGGCTATTGGAATAAAAGAGAAGGGTAATGCGAGGAGGATTTTCCCTTCTTTTACTCTCTTTGGAAGGGTTGGTGGCCTGATGGATTTGGTACATAAGCCCACATTACCGTTCCTCCCATGGACGTGGTTAGTATTATTTAAAAGAAAAAAAAAACAAATCCTTTATCTTTCTTATAATTAATATACATAGTAAATTGTTATTGTCGGAAAGAAATGCATTAATTGTTAATGGTTGGATAAACTATTTAACTTAAAAATTTAAGTTATTTGATGAATTTGGTAATAAATCATACGAATCAAATTCTAACTCTTAACACATCTTATCATGTGTTGAGTCATTGGACTTAATAAAGGACATAAATTGATTCTCCACCGGCTCCACAAGAATTGCTTACGGTGGCTTGTCCAGCTTGTAAGTTGTCGGAGATAGTTTGTTTGTTACGAGAATCAAATAATTGGTTTGTGCGTCTAGCTGCGGTGACATTCTGTGACAGCCTGAAGGGCACTTATTTCCAAGACATGGTCGTAGAGGGGCCACTCCTTCAGAGTCTAGTTCAGAGATTAATTATGCGGATTTCTGAAGAGAAAAATGATGATCGATGCATTATTTTTTTTTTAAAAAAAAATTAATGACTTTATTTAATTAATTTTAAAATAATTATAAAATTATATAAATTAATAAATAATTAAATTTATAAAAAAATAATAAAAATAATAAAATTTTAAAATCATTAAATAAAATTATACAATTATTTATTATTATCTAAAATTACGTAATGGCATTCTTTTTCTTTGTTTTGGGGGTCAGCTAATGAAGAGATGAGAGATGCTTTGACGTGCAGAAGTGGACGAGTGAATCTGAGGAGTTGCTCTAATGCCTCGTAAAGCCAATGTTTAACTGCCATCTTCCCTAAACTGAAACTTTTTAGGTACCCTTCAACAGTAGCTGTCAACATGGAAAATCCCAATTGAATGAATCTATTCCCTCTAATACACACAAGCAACATTACCTAATTTAATTTAAAGACACAAAAGAACATACAATTTTTTAAATAATATCTAAAAATTAATTTTATTTTTAAAAAATTCAAATATTCAATAATTTATATCATGTCTCAATATATATTTTACAGTGAAAACAAGCCAGCTAATTTTTCTCAATACTAATAGTACCTTGGAAGCAGAAAGCGTCAGCCAAATGTCTGATCTCCTGTCAAGCAGTAGAAAGGTAGACGTTGGGCGTAAGAGTCTGTTTAGTACTCGATAAGCGTCCCCCACTGGAAAATGATATTAATAAATGACATGGGTAAAATAACAGTTATGTACATTCTCAACAAAGTGGTCCTGCCCATCTAATCCTTCTGCTCTCGCGACAAATGTCCTCCCCAAAGCTCTTGCTCTTCTGATACAATACAGTTGGCAAGTACTTTCGGTAGAAATTAAAGAGAAAACACTCAATTAGATGGCAGAGAAGGACACATTAGAGTTTTAGACACAACTAATAAGATGATGCAAATAGTATTATAATAATTGAAAAAAAAATTAAATTAATAAAAAAATTAAAAAATTGTAATTTTTATTAATTGCATCTAGTTACATTCATTACCTTTCGTTTGATTTCATCCATCTCTCTCTATATATGTAACAACCATTGCATCGTGCAGTGCTGGAAGCTGCAAACATGTTGCAGTTAACAGCTAGGCTTTGCACGAAAACACATGCTTTATTCAATAATACGAATATCTTCTGGTCCCCTACTTCTTAAAATGCTGAGGCACATTGCTTTGCCCTAGAGTCCTTCTCTGGTCAATCTGCCTTCCCATTAAAAATTTTGCACACTGCCTTCATTCCAGTCCAGTCCTCTTCTCCTTAAATTGTCAAGACAGCAAAATTTTGTGGTCCCTTCTGCTCAAAAACCAATATTCACTAGCTTATGATTTCTATCTGTCTTTGGCAGGTTGACTAAATCTAAAATATCATAATAGATTAAGCCAATCAATGTACCAATTCTAGATCTGATTATTAGTTCTGACATTTCATCACTTAATGTCACGTTATTGGTTTGATTGAATATTGATTTAGTCCCTCGGATGTTTCCTTTCCACTTACTTCTTCAGCGTAAATATGTACTTGGTAGTACTGATTATGAAAGATAAAGATTGCTGGTAATGGGTTTAGCCAAGAATGATTAACAGAGTTCGATTCCTTGCTGTGGATTTGCAAATAGAACAAAAAGAAACTATGGTAACAGTATAGGGTATTGCAACTTGGTTTGGTTTTTTGTTGTTTATTAATCCTCTCAAAGCATTAATAGTATTGTCTTCCTCAATAATGGAACTGGGAGGGCCATGGAATGCCTGAAACAATGTGCTTGTGAATAGTCAAATCACAGCGCAAGTTACATAACCCCGAAAGATTACTCCTATGTTTATTAGCTGTCAGGATTTAATTAGAGCTGTCTAAATCTTATTTAGAGTTTTTCAAGAAATTAGGCATGATATCTACCACCACCACCTGTAACTTCTCCACATGACGAGAAAACCCACCCCAGATTTGGAAAATAAAATTCTATGCCTTTAAAAGCCAGTTTCTATCAAAGGGCATCTTGGTCATAGAGCTCCATCTCGAATCTTTGATTCAGCTGTCACATGGCTAGAAATTTACTCATGTGACCACATGCTTAGGACTCCTTTCATGTTCATGCAAAAGAGTCAAATACAAGAATAAAAAACACTTATCTTTAACTGATCCAAGTTTAATTATCAATTCCCACTGAGCTGAAAGATCACCTTCCTTTACTTTCGTTCTTCCCACTTTACTATCTCTCTCATTAGATGCATCAAAGCTTAACCATAAAGCTTTCTCTACAAAATTTAGCATCTTCCGTTTTTTCCCCCCAAATCTTCCAAATGTAATTAGCGCATAAGTACGAGGCTTCGATTACGCATGAAAATTCAGTTCAACTTAACCTAATTGTGTCCCAAACAACGAAAGGAACTTTAGAAAATGGCCATTTACTGGGATTTAGAAGAACAGAATATTCTAAAAGACAGTTAGAAGTGCATCTAGGCATTGAGTATAATAAATTAATTAATTTGTGTAATTAAATAATTTTTATTTATAAAAAAAAAATTAATAAAAAATATTCATTTTTATTATAAACATTAATTTTTGATTATACAAATTAATCCGTAACTCTTTTCTGTTTATATTTTTTCGTACCTATCTATCTTTTTCTATTTAAATTATGCTTGAAAAAAAAAAAAAGACTTTTGTCTTTAGTTCCCGAGGTGTACATGTGCTGTCCCCATATTCTAAACACAAGTATAGCTGACTTGTTTCTCGATTAACAGACCACTTAATTTTTATAATCACACCGTCCAAAGACTTACTAACGAGATTAAAACATTTACAAGACAAAACAAAGAATCTCCTCCCTTTATATCTCACAAAAAATTCTTTTATCTTTTCTCACACAACCCCCCTCCCCCCTTCAAAACCAAAACTCTATAGCCAACTTCACCATCTTCTATTCTTGAACAGATATAAAGAAAATGGTATCTCTGGAAACTGTTCAAGCAGCCTCTAAACCGGTCAATCAAGCTTCAAGTCCTCGAGTTTCTTTCTCTGCTGAATTCCTTGACGAAAATGACTTCATTTCTATTAGTCCAAACCCACTGCAGGGCGAGAAGAACCAAGAAATGGAACGAGAAAAGGGAAGAAATGCAGAATTTGAGTTCCTCTCAAGCAACATGAGCAGCCAAAGCATGTTAACCGCAGACGAGCTTTTCTTCGAAGGAAAGTTGCTGCCTTTCTGGCAAATGCAGCATTCTGAGCAGCTCAGCAAAATCAACCCCAAAACCAAAGAAACTGATCGTCCGGAACAAGAAGAAAAGGTGGATGCAGAGATGGAGGCGAACAAGGAAGAGCCTAAAATAAGTTGGTTTGTTGACGATGACCCATCTCCGAGACCACCAAAATGCACTGTTTTGTGGAAAGAATTGCTAAGGTTAAAGAAGCAGCGTGCTTCTTCTCTCTCACCCTCATCTTCTTCTTCTTCTTCAACATCTTCCTCTTCTAGCTCCCTTCCCGACAATGCGACTGCTGAAGAAAGCAAAGAAAGCTCTGGGAACAGCGAGAAGAATGTGAAGAGGATAAAGAAGGACTAGAGAGAACAAGATCAGCCAGTATTAGAATAAGGCCAATGATTAATGTGCCCATTTGCACACAAGTGAAGAGCAGTGTATTGCCACCTTTGTTTCCCTTAAAGAAAGGGAGGTTGGAGAGATGAAGACGAGGAAGTGGTAGTTGATCAAAGTTTTCTGGATCGGTAACTAGGGATTGTGCAATACGTTTGATGTATTTTCATCAGTCTTTAATTTCATTTTTAATCTTCAATATTGCTTCTGTTTGCGCTTCTTTTACATCTAGATTAATATTAATTACTGTGGATCTCAGGAATTATATAATGTAAATGCTAACAATTTCTATTGTTGGATGTTATTTGACAAAACAATCTTTTATCTTTTCTGGGAAAAAGTGGTCATCGGAACATATTTTTTCCGATTTTTCGTTTGAGGAATGCATTGAATTGCAACTAACCTTCCTCTTTTCAATCACATTGATACTTTCTACATAAAGAAATGAAGCGTTTATTTATTTATTTTTTGTTTCAAATTTTATCAATGTACTTAAAAAAAACAAAAACTTATTACAATTTGATGAATCATTTTGGAAAAAATGGAGCAAAGCTACTCATCTTTTTTTTTTCTCTTTGTGTCAGCTAAAAAAGCACCGAGTTTCTGTGCTGTGAATTATGGGTAAGAACCAGTTAAGTGAGGGGTCATACCACATGCAAAGATGCAGAGACCTGAAAATCTGGAGGGTCCACGTGGAAGTATTGGCCAAACGAATCTGATCAATCATCTTGAAACTATTAATGCATGTCTTTAGATGAGAATGCTCTGTCGTGTACTTCTGACGATGTCCGTTAAAATCTATGAATTTTTTATCAAAAGTCTGCAAATTTTCACATTCTTTAAGACCATTGATAAAAGCAAAAGCTGAAAGAGGCAGTTTTGCTTGTTACTTTCGCAGTAGGACAAAAGAAAAAAAAATTGCAAATTGACAAGAATTGGATGTATTTGTGAATCTAATCAAGATCATGATTCTTTTGTTAGATGGGATTTAATATATTTAACACTACACGCTGTGGTGTGCATCTCGTAATAAAACTAATTTTCAGTTTAAACATAGAAGTTAAGTTCACGATCATTTGTGTAAAACAATTCGTTTCAACGAAAAGAGATGTATATTGTAAAGCAAATTAACAAGGGTCACCAATATTAGAGGTTAACAAGGACTTTTTGTTCGTAAGAATGCTAATTTTATTCATATTTGTTTTGTAAGTATAGTTGATATATTACAATACACAAATTGTTTTTAAAATTTTTTCTTTTAATTTCAATGGAACACCACTAAAAATTTTGTTTTCACTCAACCTTAAAACAGTACCAATGAAAAATTTTACATAATATTTACCGAAGCTTGCAGATAGACAGTGGGCATGATCCAATCACGCGGGTCCAAACTCATAAAGAATCAGAGTGTGAACAACATTTGGGAGCATACAGTTGCGGAAACTCCATTGAATTCAGGAGCTTGTTAATGGAAAAGGCAGAGAAAAGCCGGCATTGGAGCTGACAATGGCAAAGCTATCAGCAAAAATTTCCAAAACTATTACTTATACAGCTATAAATATGATAATTTTAGGCATACATAAATGGCCCAAATCAGGTTCAATGGTAAATATAGCTCTGCCATCCTTGCCTGGGGTTGCAGAAACTTTATTCTGTCGAGAAGGTGCCGGGGACAAGAACGGATTGCCAGAAGTCCTATCGAATTAATTCTAAAATTAGCTTAAAATTGCAATGTAGAAGTGATTTTTCAAGTAAACAACAATTGGGGAATGCCACAATATCTGTGAGTTCAAATGTCTACCTAATGTGCAGCCCAGGTTTTCCACTTAAACTAGTTGGGATCTGACCAGTAATATTATTGTTCTGTGAGAATCTGAAAAATAAGAGAAAACATGTTACGAACATCAAGAGCCAAATTAGAAGCACTAGGCTCAAAATTGCAGTAAAATAGGGTTACATATGGTAAGAATTTGAAGATTCCTGTTATGCTATGGCATTTCTGGCAGAATGGTTGGAAAACATGTCTCACTTCATAATCTCTATAGAAAAATAACAAAATATACTGCCTTATAGGATCTTTTCCTGTCCATCACCTCAGTATGCTACATACATGGTAAACATAACAAATTTTACACTAGAGGGGTGTTGACATGTGCAAGAACTGGTATAAGCAACGATGAAGCAAAGTAACTAATGCCAAAATTGAGCAAAGCTGTATAATTATGATATGTAAACTTGATGAAATCACTCTCCGTAGTGCATAAGGTGAATGAGATATGTTCAAGAAGGGGCAAATGGTAGGCGGATGGGATGGAACAAAAGTGTAACTATAATTGTTAAATTGAGTTGCACATTTATAATCTCATCTGTGTGCAACAGAAATTGATTTTGTTACTACCGAATTAAAAATTCCCGCATAAGTATTAGAGAAGGAAGGAAGATAGTGTTTTGATCACTATCAATTACCGCCAACAAAGGAGACACATCACCTGCTATTAATCAGTTATATCAGTCGATAGCACTGCAATCTTGCGGCTGTAGAGGAAAAATGATAAACTAGCTTAGACATTCTTCCTTATAAAGACAAGAAGTCATTAACAATAATTTTTGGGGCCCATGACTTGACATTGAAAAAATTCAAGGTTGTTGCCTAGAGGTGACCCAACACGTGCTCTTCTCCTGGGCTTACTGAAATAAAAATGACATGGTCTCGCCATATGTTGGGCTTACACCGTCTTACGAGTTTTGAGATAACTTAGGCCTTGCTTGGATGGAGGAATTTTGGGGGAGGAAAGGATTTTGGGTGTAAAATTAAAAGAATAACGGTAAATATTTCCAAAACTATATCATAAAATATTTTAATTATTAAATATATGATTTATCTTTTTTTTATTCAATGATATTAAAAAAAGTTGTGTAATTTTTTTCAAAATAATAACAGTCAAGATCATTTATGATACACAATTTATAATATTTATCATTACTCAATTAAAAATTGATTTGTTCGAATAGAGGCAGAGAGAGGGAGAGAGGAATGCCCACGAAAATTTTTTTCCTACGCCTCACCTAAAACTAGTTCCCCTACTATTGGGAAGAAGACGCTGACCAGTGCAACCAATTCCTTTTTTTTTAAAAAAAAAAAAGGAAAAAGAGGCTAGATAATTGCTTTTATATTGTTAGTTGATCACCATGAGAAAGCAAAGCCTTTACACAATTTGGAACATAAACAGCTGTGCGCATCAGGTCAAAGCTGGTGGGTAAAATAAATCCACAAAGAAAAAAAGTGAAGAGACATAGAAAATTTATCTTAAAAACAGTCTGTAATGCAATAAATTTTTAATTTTAAATAATAATAATTATATTTTAAATAATAAAAAATTTTTATTTTATATTTTATTACGTAAAATATGAATATTATTATTTAAAATTATAAATGTATTATACTACAGAATTTTTTTTTTTAGCTAAAATCTCTAGCTCCAAATCGATGCTCGTCGAGCAAAGGGGCATTACAACTGTTGTATGACTTGGCATTTAATTTACGGTGTTTGTTACATTCACTTATTTTCTTCAATATAATTTACAAACAATTTTATACTATACCAATGTAATTTATTATTTTTTTTTTAAGTGAATTCTACATATTATATAATATAAAATAATAAATAAATCATACTAAAAAAATAAATTAGAAATTCCCTTAACTAACAGGATGTCAGGATCTCGAGGAAAATAACTAAAAGAGATGCCATGTGATGCGAGAGAGAAGCCAGGTTAAGCATCAATAGCATTTGAATGGAACAAAAAAAAAAAAAAGAAGTTTAATTGCACATTCGAAACACACGAGTTAACCGCTTGATTATTCAAATCCCCAGGCTATGCTATAGCTGGCAGATTCATTATATTGACCATTGGAACAAATTAATCTGCTGCAATTATAGAATAACTTCACTATAAACATTTGAAACAGCTTAATTGTTTTTTTTTTTTTGGACCCCCAAGCTGTAACAAACTTAAATCATTCGAAATAAAATGCATATGTTTTTTTTTTTTTTTAAGGAAAGAAGAAAAAATGCATATGTTGCAAATTCAATGATACAATGTAACAATATTTTTTAAGGAAATTCTCGCAAACATGACCCACGACAGCATTATTATTTCCATTCATTGCAGTGCAATTTTTTTTTTTTAAATGCTAGTTACAGTCATTTTTACTTTTTTTTTTTTACAGTTACTGTTTACGTGGCAGGTATTGATTGATTGTTAAAAAGTTGAATGTCAAAAATATTACAGAAATGACATTGAAAAGTGTTGATGTGTTAATTTGTAATTGGTATCTGTAAAAGAGAAAGTAAAAAGTAACTGTCCGTAGTAAATTTTTTTTTTTTTTAACCTTTAAGGCTGGGATTTGATAATAAGATTTTAGTTAGAAAGTGAATTGAAAAAAAAAAGAAATAGAAAATAGTACAGTAATAATGATATTATAATTGATAAAAAGTAACAATTGAAAAAAATAAATAATAATTTGTGAGAGAAAAAATAAGAATTAGTTATTTGAATTGATAAAAAATAAATTAAAAAATAAATAAAATATATTTTTCTTTCCATTTTCCTTTCCTTTTGTTTTGTTTTTTTTTTTTTTTGACTAACTTTCCTTTTGCTTTGAAAATGTCCAATCAGAAGTTGGCATGCATTCTCTTGTTGACGCATCGTAATATGTTTCTTGCCCGAGCCACAAGGTTGTCCAAGAATGGATCTGGCGATACAGACACGACAAATAAGAATGCGGTGACATGTTGTTTTTGAAAGAATTAAAATATAGACATAATATAAATATGACTATGTATATAATTTTTCAAAATAGAATACACATTATAAGTGAAATAATTTTTGGTGTTACAATTAAAAAAAAAACCTCACAATATATACAAATACACAAAATTATAGAACCTGAAAAAAAAACTCTCACAGCTCCCGTGCCGTCTAATTCTAACATCTTTATTGAATCAAAATTTAGAATAATATGGTATGTTGACCAGCTAGAAGATGACCAACAGGCTATTATTAATTTTTCATTTTTTTAGAAAACGTGTCTTAAGCGTTTCTTTACTGTGTCCGAATATATCTTTTTTTTTTTTTACTTTTTTCGAATATGTTATGACGTGTCAGCACGTGTCCATATTAAGTCTAACTCATGTTTTTGTATCCTTGCTCAGCAAGATGTCCTCTTTCAGCATCATAAGAATTTTGGATTGAGTGTAATGCTCAGGATGTGTTCGTTGTACGATAAAAAAGAGAAAAAATAAAGAGAAGAATAATTATGATTATATATATATATATATTTTTTATTTTTTTTTCACTTTCTACATCATTTTAAATAATTTTATTTTTTTTCTACTTTTTTTTCACAAATTATTATTTATTTTTTCTTTTACTATACTTTTTTTCTCTTCATTTTTCTATCAATCCAAACAATTTTATTTTCTCTTCACTTTTTCTCTAACAAATTATTATTCACTTTTTCTTTCACCATACTTTTATTCTCTTCACTTTCTCCATCACTGCAAACAATTTTATTTTCTCTTTATTTTATTTTATTTTCTTCTCCTTTCCTCACTCTTCCACTCACTCCAAACACACTGCTAGAGTTCATTTCTTTTGAGATATTTGCTACGTAGCGACAGACACCCTAATTAGAAGGGTTTTATCATATATAACTAGCAGTTTAGTTTGGGGAGTTGGAATTGATTTTCCTTAATTTTGAATCTAAGGTGCGAGGAAGTTGTACCCCAATGCTATCTTTATTTATGATGTGTCTAGAAAACTAGCTTTTTCCAATAAGAAATTAATTTCCTTGATCAGCTAGTCTACAGAAACTTTGGTTAAAACTAGATTTTTCTTTGTTTGTTTGTTTGTTTTTTTAAACCAAAGTTTCTGTAGACTAGCTGATCAAGGAAATTAATTTTGTATTGTATCAGTATTCATAGTTTCATGGATGTCATTGTGAGTGATGGAATGTGACAATCGCTTTTAGGCTCTAGGGGACACCTGCGGAACACTGATACCATTTTTTTTTTTTCCGGTATCAGTTGTTTTTTATTTTTTATTTTTTTTACAGTTACTCATATGTTATAAGTGTTAATTAATTATTAAAAAATTAAAAATCAAATACATTATAATTTTACTGTTAAAAAATGTTGATGTATTAATTTTGAATTGATGATTTTAAAAAAAATAATCATTGTTCCTAACAAGCTTCTATAATTAAAACACAGAATTTTGAATCTTATTTATACTCATTCAGAAAAAAAATGCAATATATAATTTACTTATGCTAAATTACAATAGGTACCACCTCGAGGACAAAATCCCATTTTTACCATTCACCAATAAACCAACAATTTAATTTCCTAAAATATAGCATAATCAATTGATTGAATATAACTAAATAATTAATTTTTATAGTAAAAATAATAAAAATAACATATTTTTTTATCTATTTTTTATTATAAATAATAATTATTTAATTATATAATTCAATTAATCGATTCTACTATTACTCATCCTGATTTTTTTTTTTCACTGCGTGTAATTGGATTCTTTCCCAGTATGTCATCAACCCCTGATGTCTCCAGCATACCATCCATTCTCTCGGCTGATCCGGCAACAGATCCAGTGAATTACATCGCACCGTTTGTTCTCTTTCATCATCTCGTCTGATTCTGGGTCGGATCAGTGGATTTCATCTCTCGAGACTCGTTGATCAACCTCTTTGTACCTTTCATCGGCGGCTTATAGCATAATGCCCGTCCCGTTGTCACTTTCACGTCAACGCCCTTTTTTTTAGTCCAAAGAAACAGGTCCCTTTCTCGTGGAAAAATTCTTATTAATTATTATGGACCTGTTTGATTAATTAATGCTAGATAATGTTAGGATTGTTGACTATTATTTTTAATTATTAATGGTTATTATTGATGATCAAAAAAATTATAATATTTAGTTAGATTAATATTTACTTATTATTATTTAAGTTATAAAATGATCACTTATTGTCAAATATTTGCTTAAAAATATTTATCAAATATTAGATTTTATTTTTTTTATCTATTAAAAAATTCGTTAATTATAAATTACACAATAAAATAATTCTATTTTCCTATAAATCTACCTCTAAAATATAGTTCTAAACTCTAACCACCCAGTTTCTTGGACACCAAATATTAGTTATCTTGCTTACTATAATTGAACAGCAAAAATGCCTCTCACTACAAATTAAACCAAATACTCTTTCAAGTATTGGCAGAAATAACAGACGCATGATATATAAAAAAAGCAAATATAAAGTAGCTTTTATTTTTACTTTGTTTTATTTATGACAATAAATAAGATTGATTAGTTTAATTTTTATGTAAGATTATTTGTGCTAATAAAAGGAATAAGATTATTGTATGTTTTAATTTAATTTCACTACATAGCTTAGTTTATGTAACAACATAGCAACTACACAAACATTTATTAATTTATATTATTTTAATACTATTTAAATATTACTACCTTGTATTACTTACAATATTTTCAATCTATGTATCCGAAAAAAAACAATATGTTCAATCTCAAAATTTTTGTTTTTATTATGATAATATTTCCAAATAAACGAGTTGGTGGGGTCTTTTTTATTTTTTTATTTTTCATATAGAAAGTAGTGGCGGCACCGGTATACCTCGCTGAGAGAACCTGGCGCCACCAGGCAAAATTATTGCGTCTTCTTGCCGTCAGAAAAGAGTAAACGTAGTGATATTTTTAAACTGTTTAAATTTATTAGTTTTTAAAAGTTATGTTAGATTTATTAAAAAATAATTAAATTGTATTAAATTTATTAATTTTTAAAAGTTATGTTAATTTGTAAAAGAGAGTAAAAGTAATGATATTTTTTAATATTAACCATTTTAAAAATGAAAAGATGTTTTAATTTCAGTATTATTTTTAAGAAATTGATAAAGTGTTTTAAGAGAATAAAACATTTTTTTCTTTTTTAAAAAAGGAAAAAACTTAGAATTAGTTATTTGTTTATTTGTTTATCATTTGATGAAATTTCCGACTAAGGAGGAAACAAAGAGGAGGTATTAAAAAAGGAAAAAAATTAGAAGTAGTTATTTGTTTATTTGTTTATTTTGATGAAATTTAAACCGACCATAAGGAGGGAAATAAAGAGGAGGTATTAAAAAAAGAAAAAAATTAGAAGTAGTTATTTGTTTATTTGTTTATCATTTGATGAAATTTAAACCGACCATAAGGAAGGAAACAAAGAATAGATATGGCGCCAAAATCCTATAGTCATACTTGTGGGTTAATATACAAATATATCACCAACTTTAACTAAAGTAACAAATCTAGCACCAACTTTAAAAAGTAACAAATTTAGAACAAATTGTATTTAAAGTAACAAATCTAGCACCAACTTTTAAAAGTAACAAATCTAGCACTAACTTTACCTAAAGTAACAAATATAACATGTAATGATTTTATATGAATAGAATTTGTCAGCTTTGTTAATAAGTTTATAAAAATATATTTATTTCGATAATATGATAATGATAAAAATTAATATTATATTATCAAAACAGATAAATTTTATTTAAAAAAATTTTACTGCGTACTAAATTTATTATTTTAGATAAAGTTGGTATTAGATTTATTATTTTTAAAAATTAGTGTTAGATTTGTTACTTTAAATATAATTTGTGTTAAATTTGTTACTTTTTAAAGTTGGTGTTAGATTTGTTACTTTAATTAAAGTCGATGATATATTTATATATTAATCTCATACTTGTTGATTGACACCACAAAATTGGACAAAGAGTGCCTATGACTTTTATTGATAGAATAAGGCAACTGCTATTGAAAATTTAGAAATTCTACCATGCCACGCAGATAATTTTTTTATTCTATCCACGTATGATGCGTGCATATCTCGGTGTCGCATATCTGTGGATGAAACATTTCCCTTCCTGAAATTTCCAAATAAAAAGCCAAGGAGCAGTAGCAAATCCAGGCTTCTTCCCACTCACGCATCGATGGATTCTACAAGCAAGGAAGTCGACTATGAGTTGCTCCCATTCATCCGGGTTTACAAGGACGGATCCGTCGACCGATTATGCGGCTTTTCTCCGATCATCCCTCCTTCTTCCGAAGATCCAGCCACTGGCGTCTCATCAAAAGACATCACAATTTCACAAAATCCACGCATCTCCGCCAGACTCTATCTCCCAAAACTCGCTGACCCACAACAACAGAAACTCCCCATCTTGGTCTACTTCCACGGCGGAGGCTACTGCATCGAGTCCGCTTTCTCCTTCACCGAAACCACATACATGAACAGCCTGGTTTCTCAAGCTGAAGTCGTTGCTCTCTCAGTAGATTACAGGCTGGCTCCTGAGCATCCTCTGCCTATCGCTTTTGAAGATTGCTGGGCTGCGCTTCAGTGGGTGGCATCGCACTTTGTAGGAGATGGCGCCGAAGGTAATAATAAAGACCCATGGATACTAAACCACGGTGACTTTGACAGAGTTTATATTGGCGGGGACAGCGCAGGAGCCAATATTGCACACAATATCGGGATGCGGGCAGGGCGTGAGAGCCTGCCCGGCGGTGTCAAGTTGTTGGGTGCTGTTCAGACTCATCCTTACTTCTGGGGTTCAGAGCCGATTGGGTCAGAATCAAAGAGCGATCTCGAGAGCTTTTTGCCCCATAAGGTCTGGGTCACCTTTTACCCATCGGCGGTTGGCGGCATCGACAATCCGATGGTGAACCCATTTGCTCCGGGGGCACCGAGCCTGGCCGGGTTCGGCTGTTCGAGGCTGTTCATTGAGGTTGCGGAACGCGATCAGTTTCTGCTGAGGGATAGGGGCGTTTTGTATTACAATACAATCAAGGAAAGTGGGTGGAAGGGCGAGGTCGAGCTGATCGAAGTGGAAGGTGAGGATCACGCGTTCCAGATTTTGGAACCTGAGAAGGAGAGTTCCAAGAATTTAATCAAGCGCTTGGCTTCCTTTCTTCGTCAGTAATAAGTGAGAATCTTCACTTTGAAATGTCAGAGAGTTGGCCGGAGTTGGTGTCCGTTTCAGCATGCTTCCTGGTTTGTTTTGTTAGTAATAAATTGTATAACGGGTCGGGTCACCCGCTCACTGGTGCCTGCTGCAATCATTGATCGAATGATGATTGTGGGACCTCTTAATATGAATTTTCTGTTTTCTTTATCAATAATATGGCAGCGTACTTGCCTTTAATTTTGTCTTTTGTACTGTTAATCTTTTCCCATAATACTTTAACTTGCTCTCACTTCCACCGCAAGAGTCATTTTTGGACGGCCAAAGAGCCACGAGCCGACAGGAGATAGGTCTCGCTTATTTTTGTTTTTCAATGTCAAAAATAATAAAATTGAATAAAATTAAAAAATACTCTATTTTTATTTATAGAAATAAAGTCTCGGAATGATGCTAATGGAGTGTTTTGTGCGTTTGGTCAGAAAAGGACGACAATCTTGGTGATGATGTCAAAATGAGAAATAATTTTGGACTACGAATGTACGCGGCACACGAGTTAAATGTCTTTTTTTTTTTTTTTATGAACATTTTTTTTAATTATTATAATGATTAGTGGTTAGTAAGTTAGGATGTTAAAAGGGAGGGGGAGATGGGCAAATGCCCTTTTAAAGCCACCAATAGGTGAAAGGGGCAGGTGGGTATCCAACCCCCTCCCCCCCCAACACCTGCCCAAAGGGGCATGCTTTGCCAACCAGGCTAGGCCTGGTTGACTTTATGAGTATAGTTACATATTTAGATAATTTTATTTTAGGATTTATTTTGAGTAAAATTATGATTGTTATTTTTAAAATTGTAATTGATATTTTTTATATGTAAAAATAACAAATTTTAAAAATATTAATTTTAATTTTAAAAATATTAATTTTAATTTTAATCGACACAAATTTAATATACAAATTACGAAATAGTAATTTTTATTCTTTTTCGACTAGTTGTGCCTTCTTTTTGAGGTTATCTGTCTAACTTAATTTGTTTGTAGATCAGTAAAAGATTCTTAATTCTCGGTGGGAGATCATTCTAAATTAAAAAAAAAAAAGAAAAAAGAAAAACATCTAAATATTAAATATAAAATTTACACAAAAATTTACTTTTCTCGAAGTGACATGTTCAAAGAATGCCCATCAACTTTGTTACGCTCAGCTATAATAAGACCAAAAAGGTCTAATTCCCAGCCGTTGTTGGCGAGCTTTGTGAAGGGCCAACATTGAATTAGTCTCAATTGTAACTCGTTGAATACCAACAATTATGGCAAAATCTATTTTAACTCACCTTATTAAGTGAGTAAACAAAACTTCATGCATTTAATTAGAGAGGCAACCGGTTGTGTAATTAAACAACCGGTTACCCACCTTTTTTTTTTTTTTAATTTTTCTCCCCTTCTCAAGCGTATGCATCCTTGTTTTATTTGGAGCTATACCAAAAACATTTTTCTTTTTTTTTTGGAGGAAGCGTTGCAACTCTTTTGTTCCCCCCTCCTTCAAGTTTATTGTGTGATGTAATTAGATTTAAAACATTTTTTTATATTAATCTTTTCATTACATAATATAAGTATGTATGCAGGATTTTTTTCGGATATTAAAAAAATTAAATTATATCATGAAATATGGATTTTTAAAAAATAAAAATTTAGATGTAAAAAAGAATCTCAAATTAATCATTTTGGTGTATGTATTAAAAACCAAAATTAATTTTCTTTTGAAATCAGTTAATGTTGCAAATTTGATTACATAAGAATCAATTTTTTTTTTTAATTTTGAGCACCAAATTATTCATTTTTTTAAAATTATGTATGAATACTCAAAAGTTAAGTGAAAGTAGACTCAAATTTTTAGTTTTGAGTACCAAATTACTCAAAATTTTAAAATTATGTATAAAGACTCAAAATTTGAATAGAAGTAAATATAATTTTTGAGTACTTATACTCAAATTTTTAATTTTAAACACTTAACTACTCAATTTTTAAAATTATATGCAAATACTCAAATTTTGAGTAGAAGTAAACTCAATGTTTTAGTATTTATACTCAAATTTTTTGTTTAGAGCACCTAACTACTCAAAATTTTAAAATTATGTACAATTACTTAAATTTTGAGTAAGAGTAGACTCAATATTTTAGTACTTCAACTTAAATTTTTTGTTTTAAGCACCTAATTACTCAAAATTTTTAAAATTATCTATAAATACTCAAAATTTGAATAGAAGCAGACTTAATTTTTAAGTACCTATACTCAAAATTTTAGTTTTAAGTACTTAACTACTCAAATTTTTAAATTATGTACAAATACTCAAATTTTGAATAGACGTAAACTCAATGTTTTAGTATTTATACTCAAATTTTTTATTTTGAGCACCTAATTGCTCAAAATTTTAAAATTATGTATAAATACTCAAATTTTGAGTAGAGTAGAGTCAATATTTTAGTACTTCAACTTAAATTTTTTATTTTAAACACCTAACTACTCAAATTTTTAAAATGATGTACAAATATTTAAATTTTGAGTAAAAATAGACTTAATATTTTAGTATTTCTACTCAAATTTTTTATTTTGAGCACACTACTCAAAATTTTAAAATTATATACAAATACTGAAATTTTTAGTTTTGAGTACCTAAGAACTCAAAATTTTAAAATTATTTACAAATAATCAAAATTTGTCCCCAACTTTCAAATGTGCAACTTTGTTTCAAAGTTCAGACTGATTTATTGTTGAATACATGTCAAGAATATACCTCAGATTGGAACATTTTTTTTTAATTTTAATTTTTAATCTTATTCTTCTGTGCACAAACTGGTTGAGATTTTTTTTTTTGACATAACTGGTTGAGATTTGAGACACATAAACAAATTTGCAACGGAGGTATTGTTGTAATACCTCCATTAAAAATAAAAAGTTAATGCAATTTTACAATTATTTTATATGTATGCTCACTCTCACAGAGAGCATGTGTAGACTCCAATTTTGGATTTCTTATTAAAATTCCTCCAATCAAGCGAGTTCCAAAGAGACGAATTCAAGCTGTAGGATTTCTTATTGGTACATGGTCAACAATTTTGACCAATAGCAATTCAAAGTCAATATCTAACATAAAGTAAAGGTGTCTGAACAAAAAAAAGTGGGAAATTTGTCTCATATTACATAATACCATACAATTTTGTTGAACTGTTACCAATCTATGATTTTGAGAAGCTACATGTAGATGTCTAATATAGAGAATTGTGGTACGACAGAAACTGTTGTTCACAAGTCACAAATAACAATGCACTTTATTTACGATCAAATGTGGCCATAATATTCAACTGAAAGGCAAATACTGCTTTCCTAAGAAAGATCTTTAATATGTACAATAATGATAGTAATATCATATGTCCGGTCCTCATGCTCTAACCACAATAAGGAGAGCACAATTGGGAGTGTTATAGTGTAAGCAAACTTGGACTTGAATCATTTGCAGCAACATCAATACCTCAAGTTTATCAATAGCAACTTGGAGAATTTGCAAGAAAGCAGCACCAACAGCTTCAAGAGAGGCAAACAGCAGCTTCTCTAGCAGCCTGCAAGTTGCTGGTCAAAGGTCAACACAGGCGTGACGAGTGAAAGAACAGCAAACATAAATATGGCTTGGTTAGAATTGTATGGAGAGACAGCAGACACATTAAGAGACAGAACAGCACGGATGAGTGATGGCAAACAGATGTAACTCAACATATGGCTTGGTTAGAATTGTATTACGGAAGAGAGTTTTAATCATTCTCAAAACCAATTGTTAGTCAAAAACTACACAACCAAAGATGCTGTCATAAATAGTGACCAACAACAAAAAATTCATTCAAATCTAGAAGCAAACCGGACAATATCCACCCTTGCCAAGCTTATGTTCAAATGAAAATGCATTTTAGCCTTCTCAATATCAGCCAAACTATGAACTCTCAGATTTGGGAAATTACTGGTACCCATGATCTTTACTTTCAACAAGGTTTGTTTATCTGCATTCCCTCGTTTCCATCAACAATGAGAAAAAAGTAAAAGGGGAAGAAAAACATACAGAAAGGAACTTCACAATCATAAAATTTCATTGTGATCTTCACAGGCAAAAAAGTTATCTTTTGGTATCAGCATAAAAGAAATGGAATGAAAATTATTAAAATGCATCAACAAAATATTATGGTATCAGCTAGTCCAATATTTATTTGTAAATGTAAAGGAGAAGCTAGTGAGACAAGAACATGAAGAACTAAGAAAAATGGGGAAGTATCCTTCATGTCAAACTTTTCTTAAGTCAATTATCATGTCTCGTTCTTGAACAGATACATCTTCAATGGATACCATACGAAGCAACGCTTGAAAGGAGAACTGGAAAAAAAAAAAGTTGAGGTCGCTAATGAGGAGAAACCAAAATCTTAACATTAAGGGTCCGTTTGGAATGAATTTTGTTTTCTGTTTTCTGTTTATTTTTCACAAAAAAAAACAGAAAACATGTTTGGTATTGATTTTGTTTTCTGTTTTTTGTTGAAAAGTTAAAAGTGTTTTTCAAAGAAAAAAAACAAATTGGGAAAACAATAAAAACTAGCTTTTCGATTTTGTTTTTCATTTTTTTTTTCTATACTTTCTCTTACAACATTTTCTTTTTTCTATCTATCATTTTTACCATATCTCTCTTTACTCATCCTTTCTCTATCCCTCTATATCTTTTCTCTCACTACTCTTTCTCTCTCTACTCTCTCTCTCCCTTTTCTATCTCTACCATTCTCTCTCTCTATTTTCTCTCTCTACCCTCTCTCTCTTTTCTCTCTCTACTCATTCTTGCTCTACCCTCTTTCTCCTTTTTCTCTTTCTACCATTCTCTCTACTAATTCTCCCTCTACACACTCTCTCTCTCTTTCCTTTCTCTCTCTCAACCATTCTCTCTACTCATTCTCTCTATACCCACTCTCTCTCTCATTTTTCTCTCTACCATTCTCTCTTCTTTTTCTTGCTCTATCACTTTCTCTACTCGTTCTCTCTCTCTCTCTCTCTCTTTTTTCTCTCTACCATTCTCTGTCTACCCAAATTCTCTCTCCTTTCTGTCTGCCCACATTTTCTCTCCTTTTTCTCGCTCTACTGTTATCTCTCTACCCTCTCTCTCTCCTTTTTCTCTCTATAGTCATTCTTTCTCTACTCAGACTCTCTCTCTTTTTTCTTGTTTTATCATTCTCTCTACTCATTCTCTCTCTGCCCTGTCTCTCTCATTTTTCTCTCTCTACTATTCTGTTTACTCATTCTTTCTCAACCTTTTCTCTTTCTGTCATTCTCTCTACTCATTCTCTTTCTTCTCTTTTTCTCCCTCCTTTTTCTCTCTCTACTATTCTCTCTCTACCCTCTTTCTCTTTCTCTCTCTCTCTCTCTTCCCCTTTTTTCTCTCTTTATTTATATTCTTTTTACCATTTCTCTCACTATCCTTTTTCTATCGATTTTTTTATTCTTATAAAAAAAAAACAAAAATTGACAGCAATAAACACAAAAATTCAGCAAACAGCAAAAACTAAAAACAGAAATAAAAAACTGACAGCGTCTCCAAACGGACCCTAAATTTGAAATTTTTGTTTTTTAAGAAACCCCATTTGAAATTGTCTCATAAGCCTGAGGTTACTAAGTTTTGGTGCCAATTGATCTGCCACCGATCAAATTCTCCTTGTCAAGCAAACCTTTGGTGCCAGCCTTCCAATCTTCATACATTGAGGGCAGGCTCTCGCTGAACAGAAACAACTTCCCAATTATAACACTTGATTCCTGTTGAAACCATTGGTGTGCTCTCAACAATCATTGGCTGGTCTCCTCTAGTCTTGCTTTAGGCCCTGATGTTCATAAGTGATACCAAATAAACACCAGCTAGGATCAACGCAGCAGCAACAATTGCCACAATGATAAGAGTACCAAGCACCTTGTTCTTTTTTTTTATGTAGGAGCAGTGACGTTTCCACCTTCTGATCAAGAGATAGCCAAAGGAGGGCCACAGAGCCCAACATTGTTAAGAAATGCAAAATGGCCAAAAGCTTGGATTTTCAGTGTAGAACAAATGGAACCTGAAAGAATAATTATAAAAAATAGTCATCAAATAAATTTTGCAAAAAAGTGATATATGAATTTTTGCCGAAAATGGGGGCATCCAATGCAGGACAGGAATAGGAGATACTACAACTACCACCACTTTCTCAGTAGCCATAATTTAACCAACGGTAATCAAACTACAACTGGATACGACAAGTGTAGTCAAGACCACCAATTGCCAGCACCACTAATGTTCAGGCTCTAAAAACAACGACAGAGAAAAAGGAAAAAAAAAAAAGAAAGAGAGAGTGAGAGAGAGAAGATGAAAATTCCCAAACCTGGAAAATCCAATATGATTCCGTTGATTTTGTAGGTCCGATTTCTTGCACTAATTGAAACAAGCCTACATGATTCCATTGGATTTCACAAGTCACTCTTATGATTGGAATCAAAACAAAGTCAGCCTCTTTCTCTCCAACCCTCTATATTTTTGAACAACGACAAGAATTTCACAGAACTCCCACGTGAAATCTGAATTTTATAGTGTTACTAGCACACGACTGCACTAAAATTGTCACTTGTTTAGAGGATGATGATTTGGAGAGGTAGGGTTTGAGGGGTTCGAATGGGTTAGAATAGCAGAGGAGAACGGAGGAGCGGTTTGTTTTTTTATTTTTTATTTTTTTTATCTTCTCCGAATATTTTGAAGACAAAAACTCTTTCATCCTTATCATTTAACCTTTGCAGCAAGTTACCGGGCCTATTTAAAGTGAGTAAACTATACTCACACTTTATATGAGTAAAGTGATTGTCATCCATCAATAAATGTCATTAGGATGGGAAAGACTATAAATGCAACCTAAGATTTGGTAAGGATGCAGCGTCACCATTGTACATTTTTTGAAAAGTCATAAATTCAAACCATATCATTTACTTACCAAAAATCATTACTAGAAGTGCATCCGAAATCTATACGTTCACTAATGCGTTGCTTTGATAGAGAGAAAAGGAGGAGAAAGGAAGAATTTCAAATAAAAAAAAGGATTGCGAAATGAGTCCGTCAGACTCTCGTAATTATACTGATTATTTAATTAAAATCATCTTTTACAGTGAAAATAATAATAAGCTCAAAATTCAAAAGCATCAGAATTTACATAGTTCAGTTTATAATCTACATTCACTACAAAATAATTAAAAAATATTTTAGAATAAAATAACAAGAAATTTATAAAGTGCATTAGGTACTTTATTACCTAAAATCCAATTACATCTGAGATTATTTAATACCCAGTATTTCCTCACAACACTCCGCATTATATGTCGCTCAAATGAATTGTCTTAAGACACTCGAATGCCTATGTATACAGCCATCTGCTGATAAGGCCATTTTAATGGCCAACACACAATTCAAGGCTTTTTGAACTTTTTTTTTTTTTTTTTTTTGACAAACATCAACAAATGAAAAAACAAACGGGCTCAATACCACTCCAAGGGCCCATAAATTGGATACCCTAAGGCCCAAACAAATCCAGCTCACCCAAAAAAAAAAATAAAATAAAATAAAAAAAACAAGAGGAAAAACCCTAGGCATCTCTCAAATAGAATCCTCCTTTGTCAACCTGAGCGCTCCACTCCCTTTGCTAACCCCTCTCAACAAAGGCATAACCATGGCGGCGGCGCCGGTGGAGTCCGTACAATGCTTCGGCCGCAAGAAGACGGCGGTAGCGGTCACCTACTGCAAGCGTGGCCGCGGCCTGATCAAGATCAACGGCTGCCCAATCGAGCTGGTTGAGCCGGAGATCCTTCGGTTCAAGGCCGTGGAGCCGATCCTCCTCCTCGGGCGACATCGCTTCAACGGCGTGGACATGAGGATCCGCGTCAAGGGCGGCGGCCACACCTCGCAGATCTACGCAATCAGGCAGAGCATAGCGAAGGCACTGGTTGCATTTTACCAGAAGTACGTGGACGAGCAGAGCAAGAAGGAGATCAAGGACGTTCTCGTCAGGTACGACCGTACTCTTCTCGTCGCCGATCCCAGGAGGTGCGAGCCCAAGAAGTTCGGTGGCCGTGGCGCCAGGGCTAGGTTCCAAAAATCTTACCGTTGAAGAGCATGTTTACATTTTTTATTTTTATTTTTGTTTCTTTTTTGAACATTTTTACATTTATAGCTTAAATTTTTGTTGGATCTCTAGACGGTATTGGTGTTGGTATTAATATATGAATTTAAGTTTTTGCTAAGGATTGAGTTTTGAATTATGGGAAATTAGTTTTTATCATTCTTTGTTTGCTTGTCTTATTTTAATTTGATTTTTTTTTTTTGGGTGCTGTGGATCGATATTTGCTCAATTAAAAACTGTTGAGGTGATTGCCTTTAATGAATTGCGAATTGGCCTTTCGTTTGCTTTCTGTTGGAATTGGTGTGCTGTTGAATTTGATTCCTTTGTTATTTGCTTTGTGTTTGGCCCCCGTTTAACACCTTAGGTTTCAGTAGTGACACAAAGCATCCAATTGATGCAACGTGATATTAATTGTAAACTGTAAGCCTGTAGTGTTTAGAGATCCTTTGAAGACTTTATCAGATGAATTTAGTCCACCATGTGCGTATGGACCATGAAATTGGGATAAATTTGCTGCAACTCCCATGAAAATCTTACTAGGAAGACATGCCTCTATTTCATTTGTGGTATTGTGACCTTGTTGGTGAACCTCTCCGATCTGCTGGGCTTAAGGCTGGTAGTATTTTGATTGTGTGGCATGTTATCTTTAGTTGCATCAGGCAAACCAGAGGTTGAAAATCTATTATTGGTTTTTGAGTGTAGTTATTTGGTTCCAAGATTTCTCTTACTGTGCTAGTGAGCATTTTGTGTAAAATTCGTTTCAAAAACACTATTTGGCCACGCTTAGGGAGGAGCGAGGTGGACACGCAATGATCTGGACTATTAGATTATAAAAAATATATTGAATTCAAAAAAATAAAAAACAGATAAACGATCTAAATCACTGTGTGTCCATCGCGCTTCTCGTGTGTAGCTATGTAGTCAGCCTCAATTCATTTTTTCGTGATGGCTATAGTGATAATTGCATGATCCAATTTATTCCGAGGATTTATATTTCCGAGAATCAGAGGATTTATTTTCTTATGGGTATTCCACGAAAACATATGACCACTCAGAACAGCTTTGTCCGACTTCTACATGTTCAGATTATCAAAAGAGTCTTTGGTTCTGGTTTTTCATTAGCGCTTCCATAGGACTTGTTTCTCTTTTGGTTTGAACCGTAATCTTCACTTGTTCCCTCACTTGCTGTAGGCATGTTATCATTCTTCAATTCCCTATTCTTTTTCAGCGTATAAAATAAAATCCCTTCCACTTCTTTAAAACCATTTCCTATTCCTGTCCTTTTTTTATGCCATTGATCTCTATTGCAACTCACCATTCCGTTAAGTGGCATTCTTACCTTTTTAAGTTTTTGGCACATACGTTTCACACCTTCCTTCTAAAAAATTTACAAATTCCGAACAACTGTGGTACTACACTAGTAAAAAAGTTACTTCCAAAATGATGATTAAATAATTCAAATGATGATTTCAAAAGGAATTCCAACTCTGTGTTTTTACTGCACGTCTTCGTTCAGACTTCAATCGTCCGATGATTTTTATCGAGGTTTTCAGTGGCCAAAGGAGACATACTTGCAACTAACAAATTTTACAAGATCTTGCAGTGCAAACAAACAAAAACACGCAAATATGTAAAAACAGAGCGGGGGCAGGGAGCATATTTAATTGCAGAGAAATTTGGGCTTTTGTTTTTGTCATCAGAGAGGGATCGAGAGTAATTATCCATAGATACTAAAGATTAACGAGGCGGCAAAAATAGAGGCAAGGAAAAGGTTAGCCAATAACGGCCGCCATCGTATATGGGAACTCTGCAAAAATTTATTAAGCATGTTAAGAAAATTGAAACATAATTTATCTAAGATTTTTAAGTTTATGATTTACTATATTTTCCCTATGTGAAAAGAATCTGAATTTATCACTTTGGCTTTGAAACTTAAGTTCGTGCTACAAGGGAATACGTAGAGTTGAACATGGTAAAATAAGAAATTGAAAGATCTTGTTGAAATTGTTTATTTGGAAAATTTTCCACAAAAGTAATCATAGGTTCTTCGCTCGTCGGTACAATAAGCTGGCTGGCTGAATGACCATAAACACCAAGGATCCCACAAACACTTTAATTAGCACAGTAACTACCGTTGGCCTCAGACACAAGAAGTAAGGAATGCCAAAACTTATAACTGCCAAAAGTTCTAAAGACTACCATGACAAAAAGGGCTGTAGAGTATAACTAAAATGAGTGCAAAAAAATCAATGATAAGCATGCACCTTAAAGCTTTAAAATGGTGCGATTTGTGACAATCCTCGGCCATTCCCTTTTTGACTGGTATTTGATGATTTTGATTTCCAACGAGTTACCAGCTACAGCATCTCTAAGAATCATAAGTATGGAAGGTAAGTGCAGGATCAATGCCACAATGGACACAGCACCACCATCTTATTGCCTTGATGGCAATACACCGATGACCTTACCAAGGTCATGGGTTCGAGGAATGGTAGCGTAAAAAAAAAAATGCCACAATGGACACAGCTTGTCACTGACCTCAGGCTAAGTTCCGGGTTGAATTCTCTGCAATGCTACGTTGATGGGCTCTTGGAAATATTGAAGTGATATGAAAACAGCTTCCTGTTAGCAAAGAAAACTCTTAAGGACAGAAGCACATATAAGAAGGTACATTCTACGGTAATAAGCCTTGGAAATTAGCAGAATAGTCCAACCTCTGTCCGAATTGTCCGACTTCCCTGATGTGGACATGTGTTCAAGTATGAATCAAATACTTCTCCAGCATTTTTACCCTTAAATGAAAATCAGTATTCAGAGAATGAATGAATATGTTCTTATTAAGGCAATATATTTTTCAAAAATAAGTACCTTTAAGCTAGTGTCTTCCTCGATACTCTCTTCTAGGCCAGCAAGTCCACCAAATGCAATCAACAGATGCCTAACCAATGATGAATACAGTCAATGACATCAAAAAAAAAAAAAAAAAACGAAGAATAAGGACCCTGCAAAACAAAGAAAGCAATTGCAACTTGATTTCAAGTCACCTTAATATAACTATGCACGGTAGGTCTACCAACCAAATTTCTAATCCATAAACATCATAGATTCCATTATGCCGATGGTCCCCCTAACACTTCTTCACATGTGTGTGTGCGAGCGCACCAGTGTGCAAGCCAGTCTTCACTCATTGCTAAAGGCATTCATCAAGATCTTCATTTAAGCGTGTGAATATTCTAGATTAGGTAGCCGGCATTTTTGAACAAAAACTGGATTCTCGTACAACCACAAGTCCTATGCTAAAAAATTACTATGTCTGCTTCTATTAGGTACATGTTCAATTAAGAGGGATTTGTTGTAAATCCACATTAGAATAAGGAAATTTATGATTCCCAAAAATAAAATCTAGTGCACAGGAAACAGGAATCTCCTCTGGACCCAGAGGAAGTTGCCATACGGATCAAACATAGAAATTCACCTGAAAGTTGGCAAACAAAGTTGTGACGGGTTGATAACCTGACCGTGCTCTGAGGTACCAATCAAGTAATCATAACCACCCTGTAAATGATATTGTAGATATTGACATACACCTTCTGAAAATGGTCATCAGAAAAATCAATGTTGCTTGCAAAGAAGAAACGGAAAAAGATAAAATAAAATAAAATAAAATAAAATCCTGGAAACAAAGCATCAATACCTTGTGTGGGCAATCCTTAAACACTGAACTGATATTGGGAGCATAACGCACTCTATAGCCCCAATACATTCCTGCTTCCTCCCTGGGCTTGGACGATGATACAACTTGATGCAGCAAATCTAACAAACGTGTAATATGAAATCATTCATTCAACGATTGCATGGCATTTTATCTACAAACATGTTGCACATATGTAACACTTGTGGTAACAGAAGCCTAGCAATATGTTAATTGAAATATCACAATTCTAAGATCAAGAAATCCACATTTGTGGGCAACAATGAGCTAAAGGGAATTTGATATAAAACCAATCACATTAAACTCCCAAACAATAAACACAATTACTGCTTTTTTTGGGCCCAAGAAGGAATCATTACCACTATCCAAATTGCGGTTGGTTCCCATAGCTACAGTTACCCTTACTCCAGGATCAAGCATTTGATCAATGATCACACTCTGCATAATTTAGCAAATTTGTAAAACAACAAATTACTGATGATCTCTTTCATATCTAAACTGCAAATGGAAACTTTCACAATAGGTGCAAAGCAAACACACAGCAAATTACAAAATGCTTGACCTTGAAGAAAAATTAGAGGGGAAAAAAAAAAAAAAGAGGAGCCCCACAAGGATGAAAGCCAAACCAAATTTCCCAAAGCAACTATATAGAGAAAAAGAGGAGCCATTCGACATAATGTTAAAACACATGAAGAAATGCATAGTGACACGGGATCACAATCAGATATATTTGAACCAGTGCAGGCTTAGATAGATGTCTCAACATCTAGGATATCCCATATCAGCAGAAATTTTACATGCTCGTTAGTCTTTACTAGATTAGTAGAATTCAAACTTCATTGAGCAAACCTAAGCTCCAGTTGCCAACAAACATAGAGCCTACGCCAGAGAAAAGGCAGAATAATATGAACTTGTACTTGTCTTCGCTAACTTTTGATAGCTAGACAAAGTGGCTACTCAATTTTTATATTAGAGAGTTCATATACAACCCTTATCATCTGGAAATGAGTGGGGAATGAGGGAGAAACAGCAGCAGGCACTTGTCCTCGGCAACTATTTCCACTAAATCCAGCAAAAGAAATGGCATAGAGAACACCAATAAAAAAATCCAATAAATCTTACCTTAGTCAAACCCACATCAACTAGTGTACCCCCAGATTTTGGAGCTTTTTCCTTTAGCGTGACACCTATAAGTTCATCAGAAAGTATCAAAACGCTGACCTAAAAGGATAGACCAAATAAACTCAAATTCAAACATAATCAGTGCAAAGAGAATCCAGAAGCATTAAAAATGGATTTCAAAGATGATTTGAGAAACAAAATTACAAATGCTAATCATTACCATGATTTGAAAAAAGAAAAAGGAGAAAGAACAGAATCATTTTGAGGAATAAAACCATAAGAGCTTGCCTTCCCGAAAGGGAGCCCACTCGTGCTTTCTCAGATGGTGTGGAGCATCAAGTGGGGGCAACATTCCCTGCAAAAAATGAAATGAAAAAGGATATCAAGCAATCGTACATTTGTGCATCAGTAACCTCCAGCCAAAGAGAAACACACCTAACAAATGAAAATCCAAAATGTCAGTATCACATTTGTTCCTCACCACAAATCTTAAGCTGCTGTGCTTAGGGAAGAGTGCTTTTCTGAGATACTGTGGAGTTTCCAGATACCGCAAGATCCTTATAAGAAAAGCAGCGCTGCTTTCATCATCACTATCCCCTGTCGTGATGGTAGGATCTTCGTCCACCGAACTGCTTTTATTGTCAAATACCACCACCTATTAGCATAACAACAATTAGCAAACACTGAAACAACAACTTTTCTCTCTCTCAAGCATTTTTCGCATATCACTGCACAAGCAAGCAAGCTATGCGCGCACAACAACAGCAGCTGGATCGAAAGTCATAGCAAATAGTCATTCAATCCAAAGAACAGAAGCTGTTCCTAACATTACCATAATTATCAGAATGAAATTACCTCCTGGCTACCCAACCCTAATTTGAGATAATTTAACAGAAGGATTGAGAAAGAGCATAAGGAAAACAGACCTCATCAATTCGAAATATAGTGGAAGCACGAGCAATCTGACCGGCCAACTGAAAAAAGAAAAGCAAAAAAAAAAAAATGAGGCCATAATTATTATTTCAAAAAAAAAAAAGGGACAAAATAATGATAATAGAGTAGTGGTAATAATACTCGGGTAGCGAGTTCGAGAGATTGGGCGTTGTCGATGATGGAGGCGGGGACGGCTATACTGACTGTAGGTATCTCCTTTGCTTTGATCCCGTCTTTGTCTTTCTCATTTCTTTCTTTTCTTTTTTCCTTCTTCTTTCTTCCTTCTTTGTGTGAGGAGAATCGCCATTAACGAGATCGTGTTCTGCTTCGAGGTGGTTGTTTTCTACTCTTGCTGCTTCCGCCTCTGGTTCTGCCCTCTTTTTCTTCCCCATTATGCTTCTTCTTCTGCGAGGCGCTCAACATATCAAAACGCGGGTTTCGAGGGTTTGGAGTTTGGCTGAGATGGCAAACGTACGCTGGCAACGTTCGATGATATTGTGCTTGAGTTCGCGCTACACGTAAACAAAATTTAGATATAAACTAATTATGCAGATTAATTATTTAATTTAAATTATTTATTATACATAATTTACTATTTAGTTAATTCATAATAAATTGTATCATTATTTTATACTTATATTTTTTTACTACAAATTTATAATTTAAATGATAATAATAATATGTTAACAAAATAAAAATCACAAGTTTAAATTTTTAATTTTTTTAAATTTTTTTAATTAATTAACTTAAATTCAAAATACCTCCAAAACAAAAAAAAAAAAAAAGGATCAATGATCTTCGTAAAATTAATTCTTCTGCTAGTGATGTGATGTGTGCTTGACTTTTCGAACTTAATAATTTCTCGAATGGATCTGTAAAATGTTATCCTTACCCATATTTTTTCCACCGAAAACCAAGATTAATTGGGGATTAATAATGGCGTCGTTTCTCTTCTAAAAAATGCTATTTACATAAAATAGTCCAAATTTTGGGATTTAATCATTCTCAGTCTCAACCTTTGAAACCTTACACATAATGACATAAAACATGTTTGTTTTCGAGAGTACCCCCCCCCCAAAAAAAAAGTTGGATTTAAAAAAAAAAGGCTCCTAAACATTTGAGATTCTTTTGAAGGTAATTCTTGGTGGTGGTGAAAGATTGAATCCATGACATTTGAGATGACATCAAACAACTTCTTTACCATAATGATCAAAACATTCTGTAAATGTTTGAAATTATTGTCCTCATGGTAACCCTGATTAACAATGACCCCAAGAATTTTGAATTGTTAGAGAAAATCCTCCTTACGCCCCGCACAAGATATAGTGTTTTCGAAAAAATATCAGGCTTCCAGTGAACAAGTAGCCTGCACCAATGCAAAAAACGGCGCCGTTTCCAGCCTTCCACCCAACTCCGCAAAGAGGACCCAGAAATCTGCTTCACATTTTCTGGTGGCATTTCCAACCATTTGGTTGACAACAGACAAATATAAAGTGAAAATGACTAAAGAAAAGAAAAGATAAACACATATACACTAAAACTTGTATTTTATACTAAGAATCAAGTTTACAAGAACTTCTCGATTTGCTGTCAAAACTCAAGAAAATTATGGAAGTGTTATCCTTTGTTCGCAGTGTTTTAGCCTCAGACAACAAAAAGTTAGCAACCTTCTCCGCCACGTTCTCCTCATCTGTCAAGTATCTCTGCCTTGTCTACGCAGATTAAAAGAAATGCCATGCCTTCATAATTAATGAAAACTTTGCAAACCAATAAAGATATGGCAATGAACAAATGAGAATCGCCTTTTTAACACTAATATAAACTTTACCTGCAGGACAAGCTGAAATGCCTTTTTAACACTAATGACATCCCAAAATCCATCACTGCCAAATTTCGCAAAATTTCATTAGACAACCGGATTTTTAGATTGAAGACAGTTTGACACAAGGCTTCAGATAAGAAACAAAACTTGCCGTCACTCCCAAACAACACAGTATTTTAGCAATTTTGGCGGTCAAAATAGATCAGGGAACACTGAGTTAACTGAATTACAAGCTAAGTAAAGCTGTTAAGGATCTCATAAACTGCCAAAACAAGGACATTGAACACCCAAAAAAAATTCACCTGGCCAATAGTGCAAAGGTGTTGCTTGCTTTATCAATATGTACAGCTTGACTTATATAAGGGTCTGAACTGAAGCGGGCTTCCTGCTGCTTTAGAAATTTGTCACCAAGCATCCGAGCAAGATTCAAGCCTAGACCAGAAAAGGGAAGAGAGGAGGTGATAATCAACTTAATAATGTACTGAGTGAAATCATTTTTTCCTTACCACAAAGCCGTGTTTCCCCATCTTTCAATGGTTCCCCTGCTCCATTTATTCGAAGTCTTTCAGAATAACTAGTTATTCTGTGGTCTTCTGTCATTCTAATAAGATTACCGTCAACGCTGAAAACAAATTCAACTGTAAATATGACATCAAATCTACAGTTACAGCCAAGATTTTCATTTTTGACTAAATCACATTTATGATATACACCAAACATATACGAAACGAACATACAATAGACATCTCCATTGTCTTTTTCCATACAAACTGTAGTTTGTACGAACTTTTAATGTTATAAATGCATCATCATATGTCAGACATATTATGGTCCCACGTAGCCGGTTATGTTAATCAGTTGCAACAGTCAACCACTAGCATAACATTCCAATTAATTGAAATCTCGAACCTCAACATTATTCAATAGCCTATAGCTTAAGTGCCGTACGTTTTGCCAGCTTTTGTCTGCCAACTACCACACTGAGCTTCAATTCAGTAAGTTATCTGATAAAATAAGTAAGGAGAATATAAAAACTGACTTCATAACACAGGCTGAGTCTCCAACGTTGGCACATTGAGCAAAGAAATTCCCATCACCATCAGCCCAAACCAGAAGAGCCGTTGCTGTACAACCCTGCAAAAATTAGACATTCATACGGTAAAAGCAAGAAAATCTGTAGGCTACCGAGGTTTAAATCTACAGAAGGATCATGAGCATCTAAATTTGACAATTCAAGCCTGAAAGACACAAGAACAAAGAAAAAGCAATGCCTGCCTATATAAATGACCTTTGCACATGCTTTACTTTTTATACAATCATCAACAATAATGAATGCCTACTCCTACAAATTGCTAACATGCATGCCTGAGTTTTTATATGAGATGCTTGATTGCTTCTGATTGATATTAGAGGACCTTATGTGAGCCCACAGGGATGTCTCCAAACCACAAAACTACCAATAACATTTCTATATCCTGCCCATTGTCCATATTTTATCTAGATGATAATCCTAGAGCACATGCATGGACAGATGTCTGGACATAGTCCTATATATCTTACACAGAATAATGGCACTCAGTCTATGACAGCACCCAATTAAGATTGAACCATCAAAATTTGAGCAATATTGAGAAAGATAGAAAACATCCTTGTTCTCTCCTGCAACAGAAATGAAAACAATGCAGGGGAAAGAGGCAAAAAGAAAAAGAAAGAAAAACAAATCCAAGCCTCCAATTCTAAGAAAAATCTCTCTACTTTTTATCCAAGTCACCCCTGGGAGCATGTCAAAACAAGAGCAAACCAGCTTATAAAATTCCAAGCATGCTCGAATAGGATCAGATACACACAAAGAAGCATTCAATCAAGACTTGAGATAATTGCATAAAAAAGTGACATAGGAAAAGAAGCACCGAAAAACCTCATAATAATTATTCATGGAAGCTTCTGTTTGAGAAAATGCCACTCTAAGAACATCTGAAGCATCACATTGTGATAAAACTCTCTCTCTAACCATGGAATCTGACAAAATCCTAGTGATCTTCTCAGGAAGCAGCCTGGAGGAAAATTTATCAAAACATAATAACGTTACACTGCAAGCGATTAGCTGCCAATGGAAAAAATAATGCATAAACAGGGAATAAAAATCCATGTTGACAGCCACTACAAGATATTGCCTCATATAACAATGCACATGGTGGAAAGAATACAATAAAGGCATATATCAGAGAAGAAAAAAATTTCAGAGTATTACTTGCAAGGAAAATTTATTCTTTTAGGACTTGACCTCATAAGACAGCGAATGAAAAATGACAAGCTCAACTATCTGTTTTCATGATAACATACAGTCCTCAAAAGTTACTTTATTCTAATTGTTAAGGGTTGACAGTAAATAAAGGAATTTCAACTTCCAGAGAACAACACTAAACCAAAATAAAACACTAACTTGCTGGCAGACTTGGCAGCTGCTATTCCCCCATGTCCATCACAAATCCCGAACACACCAAACTGCAGAGTAAGGATTTAAGTACAAAAGCTTTCAAAAGAGAGTGCGCATCTTCATTTTGAAGGCAAAACAAATGAATCCAAAACCTTTTCAATGCCTGGAAGGGGCCATTGATGATAACACACGTCTTCCATGGGCAGCTTCTTTCCTCCTCGACGCAAAGCCATGGGATCTGATGCCATCCCTATACTGAATGGCACCTGGCTGTCGGATTTAGACATAACATTTACCTGTCCAACAGAGCATATATTAAACCATGGACTCACAAAGTACCCAATGTCACAGTAATTAAATGCAAAAGAAGGCAGTACATCCTCATTCAAAGATCTGTTGTGATATCTTTTAGATTCAAATCATCAATCAACACAAGATAAATGCATGACAAAACAAGAAAAAAAAAACATAGAGGAAACTGTCACACCTGTATATACTTCACCAAAACATAATAAAAAATTTGTCTATGAAGGGGGGGGGGAAAGAGAAAGAGAGAGAGAGAGAGAGAGAGAGAGAGAGGAAATCTACTTAATCATCACTAAGAAGGCATGTAGAATGTTGTAATCATTAATATAACTATGAGGGGGGAGACTTCGAAAACCATCACAAAGAAGGTAACTAGAGCATTGTTATCCACATCAACATTACTAGCTTGGCTTCAATGAATTCAGAATTTGACATAGAACCAATGATCAGACAATCCTGAAATAAACAAGACCTTATCCAGACATCTTAAAACAAGGTTTGATCCCAGTAGAGAATTTAACTCATTGTGAGAAAAAGGGAATTAACTGCAAAATCCATCAACCTAATAATGGTGCATAACTTTGAAAGTAAAAATTGACACTTACATATATACTTGAGGTTGTGCCGAGAGTTATTATGTCTCCACTAGAAAGCTCAAATGGCTCACCCCAATGTCGATTTCCAGCATCAGGGTGGTTGATTGGCCTAGAATTCAAAAGCGTTCCATTTAGGCTGCCCATGTCTAACAATTCCCATTTCTTTTTCTGAAAGCAAAATGTGTCTACGATAATCAGTGCACCCTAAAACAGAGCAGATCATAAACTCTTGATTGTTATAGGGTAATCAAGTAATTACATCCACATTCCAGTTAATCATTGCATGTTTCCCCGAAACCTCTGAATCCTTCAATAACAGGTCACTCGAGACCCTGCCAAGGGTCAGTGGAAGCCTGGAAGCACTTGTTGATGGTACAGAACAGCGAATGCCACGAGAAGGACCGGATATGACCTCCAGAGAGATGCAGCTGCCTGCACTTCTTAAAGAAAGATATTATAACATGCTTTTCACTATCAAACAAATGGTACATATCATGAATTAACCTCTTGCACACAAATGGGACAAGACAATTACTTTGATCAGGTATAACCTTGGGAACAGAGTCTTCCAACGTGTCATTTCCTGCACCAGATTTGAAGCTAAGACCTCGATCTTCCAGTCTAACATGTTTTTGCACTTCAGCTAACTGCTCTGTTGTCAATGAGAACTTAACAGTTTGGCCAATTGATACATCTTCCACTGAATCCGAAACTATATCTAAAACCAAACTATCACCTGGAAAAAGTAAAAGATAGACATCAATTTTCCTCAAAGTTGAAATTTGTTGAATGACCATATGAAAAAAAAACAAAACGATTGATAATAGAGATCTGTGTCAATGGAAAGCACCTGGGGCCAACGGGGAAGCCGTGGAGGAAGGCCTCTGCTTGTAAACAAGTCCCTGTGTTTTGGATGGGCGCAAAAGCCCTTCATTCTGATAACATGCACCCTCTAGGTCATAATTTCTTAACAATTCACTGTTTTGCCCACGACTCTCAACATCATCCGGAATAAGAGGCCTATCTAGGTCACCAAACTGAAAAGGGAAAAAAAATCATGAGCTACAAACAAAACCATTGATTGATAATTTCCTAAAGATATGCATATTGAAAGTGCACTATATTGCCATTAAAATAGAGAGATTTCTATGTAAATGTCAACATCTTTAGTCTCTAATGAACCACAAAAAGAAAAATAAAAAGAAAAATTGTAAACACAGATATGTACACATATATATGTTCATTAGGCAATTGTACTCATTCAGAGGAAACCAGAGAGCACAGAAATGGATAGCATATATGTCATAAATTTTTCGAACATTATTATCAAGTCACTTTCATTTTATACACTAGAAGAATTGCTACAAAGCCCTATGTATGTGCTATATTGATCAAGAGTGTCTTCCAACATTGTCAAAATGGACACGTGGAGGCATGCAGCTAATATTCCGAATTTTTCCAAGAAATAAGGCATCATATGATTACCTTATAGATGCAGAATAACTTTACAACACTCTGAATACTTTAAAACTAGCTAGCTGCCTCAACCATTTTGATAGGTATTCTGACAGAATGAAAGTTTCTAAACCCACATCAAGAATTTGAACCCTATTCATCACATTTAACTTCTATAAATTAAAGTGACTCCATAGTTAACCTTAGGCACCAAATTTTCAAACAATAAACACGAAAGGAAGCTGACTGCAATCCAGTTCATCAATTCATCTAAGCAAGTAATACCCTCTCACCTGAACAACATGCGGAGAACAAAATTTGTACGAGGAAGAGATATCAACGAGCCGAGTTAATAATTACAGAGAGCATCCCATCCAATATAGATCATTCAATGCATCTAATATCAATGAACTACATCGCACATACCAATATCGGTGTCAATTAAAACCCCCTAATTCTCAAACCAAGTGAGAAATGAAGTGAATTCAACTGAAACGAAGAAGATCAATTCCTAACAAGCTAATGTTGAATAAAAGAAATTATAAAATTGAAAAAGGAAAAGAAAACGAAGACTCTGATCCAAAAAAAAACTCAAATTAGAATCGGCAGTTGCAAATCCCTAATACTTTCAACGCTCTGTTTTCTCAGTAGCCAAACATAAACAACAGAATTGAAAAATAAAAAGGAAAAAAAAGAGAGAAAAAGAAGAAGCCGACGATCCAAAGCCGAAGAAGCGTCATAGAAAATGATAATGGAGGATTTCATTAGTTAACTTTACCTTGAGACCGCGAGAACGGTAAGAAGGGAAGAAGCGCCATGGCTTGCAGGCGATAAGGATGAGGATGAGGACCAAAAACAGCATAAGGATAATACCGACAATGCTCACTAGCATTATCATCGTCGCCATAGTCGCGAAATCGCCTTGTCCGTCTGGTTACTGATCGGGTCCTGATTTGCGAGAAGCTCGCTTTGAAATGGTCGCGCGTTGCACTTCTGATTTCACACCCACTTTATTATTATTATTATTATTATTATTATTATAATATTTTCCTTTTCCCTTTTGCTATTTAATCTTATTTGCCAATATAATAACTATTGAAAAATCGTTAATTCGGTCTCTTAAAAAAGATATTTTAGCAGTTAGAGTTTGAAATTTTTAGTTTAGATATGTTAATTTTAAATCTTAAAAAAGAGAGTAAAATTTATATAAAAAAATTACTTTAATTACATATTTTATAATTTAATGTGTATCCTAACAAACAAAAAAAATCGTTAATTTGATAAGAAAGAATCTGTGTATGGAGAAAGAAAATTGATTTTCAGGATTTATTTTTAAAAAAATCTATAGCGATATAACCATATGCTACGAACGGTAAAAAGAAAAAAAAAATTACTCGTAGAAAAATAAACAATACGTGCTAGGGAAGATTGAACAAATTTTTTGACAGAATGTCAGAAACTTGTATTCATGACGTTTGATGCGGTAATGATTAATGAACGAGCTAATTTATTGCTTCAACTACAATCTTTCGACAACAAAACAAACGAAGAACAATGAAATCGTTGGAATGTCTTCTCATTGACAAAATCTAGACCTTCTTAGCGTAATTTGTTTGATTAACAATAAAATGGAATTTAAATTTGTTTAAAAAAAAAAAGTTGTCCATAGAAAAAAATTGTGGATGTAAGTCTTTTTTTTTTTTCAAATAAAATAAATGTGATATTTGATAATTCTATCAAAAAAAATATTATTACTGTTGTTAGGGGAGGTAGCAAGTGAAGAGAGTAAACTTGCATTATAAGACCATGCTGGCCAAACATTTAACTTCACTTTTTTTTTTTTTAAACAAAAAAATAGATATGTTAATTTGAGTCGAAATTAAGATAACTCTTATATGTTAAAATTTCATTTAATAATTCTAAAGGAATCGACTCAATTTCTGAATACCAGTTGAATTCAGCATGACTCCATCATTAGAGTTCAGACGACCGAGCAAGCTTGTTTCTAATTTTACGCATCACTACTTATACTTGAAATTATCCTTAGTATAGATCAGCCAAAAAAGAGCGCAGACACGATACGAAAACTCGAATCTAGTACTTACAGTATAAAAGTGTACTGACTCATCACTAATTTATCATTTCAAATGGTTTAAACTTCGTTACTTAATTTGATGTAAATAAGAACTCGTAATCTCTTTTTTTGTTGGCATCAAAACTCGTCATCTCCTTCACGAAAATGAAACTGGTAACGACTTTTTTTTTTTTTGGGTCAAAAACTGGTAACCACTTGGAAAGGTGCTAGCTCCATCCGATCATGCAAGTACAGAATCACATTTGGAAAGGTCAGGAACCGAGGCCCATTTTTTTTCAGACCTCTCTCGTGAAGGACCGTGTTCGAAAACCGGCCCGCATCACTCTCATCCTCTCTTTCACTGTGCGTAGAGATCAAGGATTTAGATCTCGAACGAGCTTAGAACCAAAAGAAAAAAAAAAAAACAAAAAAAGGAGAACGAGCCATCTTACATTACTTATTTATACAATAATGCACTTGTAACATTTGTTAATCAAAATAAAATTCTTATCTTTTATGAATAAAACAAAATCGTTATTTTAATATTAATTTGTGTATTTTTTTTATTCACTTAAAGATTAATGGAGATATGAGTTGTACAATTACCATATCTTATAAATCTCAGGAGCCATGGACTTTTAGGCTCTTTTTTAATGGGATTGGGAATGGTTATTTGTGTAAAGTAATCGACTGATGTCCTAAGAGGGCAAGTAGCAGGTGATGGGGTCTGAACCCCCACAACTTGTAAATTGCCATAAATTTTGTGAGACTGAAAGGGTTGTCTCTCTTGTAGTGCATTTTTGTAGCGTCTTGGATCCGTTTTTACCGTCTCACTGACAAATTCCTAGGCTCTTGATGGCCGTCGGTAGCCAGAGCCTTTAGGCAATGGGCTTCAAACGAGGTAATGCGCCGACTGGGGCACTTTTAGGTTTGGCTGTTATGGTATCATATTTCATATCGTTTCTTTTTCATTGACAATTGTAGAATTTAGCAGTGGAATTTGAATCCGTGTGTTGTCATTGATGGCAAGATAATGTACTGTTTGGTCTTTGATTTCTCAATGCGTCGAAGAATTTGAGGTATTGTGAAACGAATTTTCGTTTTGGTTTTAACTCCTTCTACTCTGATTAATACTCCAGAAGTTCGAAGGGCTGCGATCAATAAATTTTGATACTAGAATTATGCCATTCAATTAGATCTATGAAATAACTGACTCAAAGAACTACAAAAAAGTTACTCACTCCACTGTAATTTGGATGAGCAGTAAAAACAATCATAATGTGGGATCTCCAATGCCTTTTCTTTGTCCCGTAACTGATTCCCAAATTTCAGCACAATTATAGTGGTTGGGCCGGCGCATGCACATTTTCAAGTTTTGGGATCTAAAATCAATTACCTTTACTTATAAATAATATTAATATATTTGTGAAATATTTTTTTCTTAAAAAAATCAAACAGCTCAAACATTTTCAGATACGCTTGAATTCGGATAGAATAACACTGCTTCACTGGCTTTTTTGTCCCAAAACTTGATGCCATTGTCCCCGTACAATTTCAATACCTCAACATCTATCCTACCTGCAGGCCTATGGATCTCCCTTTCGATCTCCCTTTCGTGTTTATCTATCATTCTGACTTGCCAATTTATAATCATGTTCGACTTTCTAGGATTGAAGAATTATACATTTTTTAAGTACTATTATGTTACTTCACTTAAAGTAATACCGTAATAATAATATAATTTTATTAAAAATATTTAATAATTTATTTTTTTATTTTTTTAATCAATCTAATAATTTATATTATTTTGAAACTCTTTAAAACTTTCTATAAGTTCTTATTTTTTTTAAAGAAAAAAAAAGTTTTCATGCATCTGACGTGCTTCTCTTTGTTTTTCTGACATGTTCAAGAATGTCAACTTCTGCAAAGTAAGCTCAGCGAGTATGTCATCACGTGCCTGCTTTCCTTGCTGGTTGCATGTTGCTGTCACCAACTGTCTCTGTGATAGCATTCCCCAGTTCACTGCTTTTACTGCCATTAGCCTAATGGCCATATTACCACTTCCAGTAAGGTTTCTAACTAATCCGCAAAAAGATTTATTCCCTCGGACGTTTACCTTTATGAATTTTTGTCCTTATTGCTCAGTATTAGTTGAATGTCTCTTTGAAACATGGAATAATAATTGTTAACAATTACTCGTTGACCAAATATAGAAACACCCAACAATATTAATAAGTGGACGTCTTTGTACACGAGATTTTTATATTGTAAGATATAAACTACGATACTGTTAAACTAGAGCTCGTCCTTCAAACACATTACATCATATAAAGCATAAGGACGACAGGTGGTTTTCTTTAATAATGATTCCGCGTACAATAAATGGCGTCAGCAGCAGTTTCCAATGATGAAGATTTCTTTTTTTTAATTTTTGAGTTAGGTTAAGTCAGAGTCTGTGGTGCTAACGCCTTTCGCCCATGTTGATGCTTACATGCTGCCTATATAAAGATTAAAAAATTAAAATGGTCTCCTTGCATACTCCACTAGTTCACTTTTACTTTCAAAAGTTTCAAATAAACAATAAAAAGAACATAAGTTGCAGGACAGGTTTGCATGGTTCTGTAGGCTTTCACTGCATTATAGATATATATTTCCCCTGTTTTTGGGTTAAAAAATTAGTTTTAAGGTAGTGTTGGATGGGAGAAAAGGTGGCACTAACATGATAAAAAAAGGTGGGATGAGCTAGAGCTTTGTTTACATGATTGTGCCAGCCCAGCAACTGGATTCTCTTGTCCTTCACAACAAAGCGTTCATTAAGATATGTATCTAAAGGGGAAGAAATCAAAGGGCTAACTTTTGGGCTTCGCTTAAAGCCATCGGAGATGACATATTCAGTTAAAGATCCTCGATTATGTAATATAAACAAGTAATAATAATCAAGCAAAGGTTGATGGATTCTGATGCAAATTTTGTTCTTTCTGCCTCTCATTCTGATGTAAATTTTATTTTTCTCCGTCTCTTTTTCGCTCTCCGGTGGCCAATTTCTTGACGTCACTGTTAAATAAGTTTTTGTAATACGAAAAGGTTATTAAGCTTCTTTATTTGGTTTTGTAGGTGGCACTTTTAGCAACTTAGGAACACTTTCTTTGTTGAGACTTAAATATGTACATGAAGGAGAGTGCTGCATACGTATGCTTCCAGTACATATCCACACGATTAGCCATTGAATTTTGTTCTTAACCTGATTTTTTATTAAAAAAAAAAAAATTGAACCCTTTCTGATGCTGCATCAGAAACTCTATTGTACTGATATGCTGTATTGGTTTCACGTTTAATATATTATAGAGGGTGATGCTTGAGTGGCTGTTAGAAAGTTTTCCCAATTGCGATAGTTGGAGTTTATGTCATCAGTTAGAAAGTTTTCCCAATTGCGATAGTTGGAGTTTATGTCATCAAAGTTTAAAAAGGTTTCTAGGTTGTGAAGCTTTAAGATTCTTAATTTACTAGATGTGAATGTCAGGAAGCACTCACAATTTCTACATTGTTTTGCTGATTGTAGTCCAAGCCCACTTGAGCTAGCTTTTGCCTCTTTTTCCATGCCATGCGTAAATAATACAAATGGAGGGATCTAATATAACAGGACAACCAGCAGTAAAGGATAGAATTGCAACAAAAAAAATACCATAATTACCTCACACAAAGATCCTATTGGATTGATAGAAAGTTCATAACAGAGTGGTTTCCTTTATTAGTAGTGGAAGCAGATATTATGAAAAGGAACCCAATTGGATTTTGAATTATCATGTGCGCAACACATTTGTTTATAACAGATGAGGAGGTCATATGCTCTTTTTCTCTGGAAAATTTTTTGGAGGGATCTTATTTTTAATTTCATTTTGGTTGTAGGAATGTAGGGGCTGCTGATGCATAAAATCTGTTCCTGAATTTAACATGAACAAAACCATTATGGTTTGTAGTTTTTGACCATTAAGAGCCGGAAGCTAGGTTTCTGTGAGCTACAGTTTGATCAGATTCTGAACATCACATGATCACAAATTGTGAAACAGTTGGATTCACTACATCCTGAGAAAGAGAACTTGACAAAGGTCTGCTTGACAATGATGTTAATATTAAACTAAGGTAATAGAAAATGGAGAGCTGGAGGGCTAACGATCGATGCGCGAAAAAAGATAATTGTCAATGCACACACCGTAGCTGGCATATTCTTTCGTGTATGCTTATAGTGGCATTGTCAAGTTGAGGTAACAACTTGTAAACATCAAAGCAACATCAGTTCAGTGCCTGTGTCGCCGTCATGGAAATTGAAAGTTAAATAAGAAACAAGCCCTGTGACAATGGTCTGGCTTTATGCTCCAGTGAAGTTGGGCTTGTGGTCAATCAATTCACTGCATATTTGGTTGCTTAATTTTCACATAATTCATATATAATTAACTTGTGTGAGAGAATTCATGTATGAATTCATATATAATTCACTGTATAATGGTCATGGGAGGCATGCCTCCCTTCGAACCCCCGCTTGCTCACCTTGGCCCATTTGTGGAATTTGTGGCTTGAGGGCGCTTGCCCTCTTGGGGTGCAGTGCACCTCTATACGGTGTTTATGAACCCGCTTCTTTCGTTTCTTTTAATAATTAATTGATTAATCACTAATTATTACGAAAAGTAAAAAAAAAAAAAAAAAATTCTTAGCTGACAAGATTCTTCTTTCCTGTACAGCAAAATTGAAAGTTACAAGGACGCTTTTAAGCATCTGCAGATTTTCATGGATTCTGAAAATTCTGAAGGTCCTAGATTTAGACGACATGATTCAGTCCTCGGGAGTCCTAAACCGTCCTTTCTGTTTCGTTTTTAATGTTTTCTAAGATATTTTTACTTTTTTTTTTTTTTTTTGATATTTCTTCTGCTTTTGTTCACACCGTATTTTTGGTTGAAAGGGTAAGAATAACTTGACTCTTCGATCACAAAGATTCTGTTCAGTTGAGAAATTATTCAACTTAAAAGTTTAATCTGTTTTATAAGATTCTGAAATTCTTCATACATTAAACTTTAAGATATACATTGCAAAGACAGGAAATATGAGACGATGAGTGCTAGAAGCGACTTTATTGAGCTAACAGTAACTTGGCGGCATTAATTTAAGCATTTAGAGTAGTTTTTTTTTTTTGTTGTCTACCCATATGGTCCAGCATACAAGTGCTTCTCGTTAGTCTTTTTCCCCACTCCTTAAGGCCTTAAATATGATCTTTTTAAGAAAGAGAAGCAGCATCAAACCGACAAACTAAAGGATGCATTAGTGGAGGATCACTTCTTTCTTTTTCAAAGCCCTTTCCAACATGTCTGCATTCCCTGTCCGTACAATTGGTAATGACTGTACATTATTTGGGTTAATGGGAGGCCACACCCAGAAAAAGGAATGATGTTACACAAGCCAAACTCTAGAGTCTAGACTATTAATTATGAGTATAAAACAGGTTTTGGACATGCAAAACAGGTTTGCTTAGTTTAAAAATGTAATTTCGTAGGATTTGAATTGGTTGCCTTGGAACTTACACGGAGCAATATCATGGCAGTATTTGAATAATAGGCATGCATGAGACCTGCTTGCCTGCCTTTGAATCTGTGGTGGGGTATGGATAATTGGAGGTTGCCCTCCTTTCAGGCTAGTTTGATCTAAAAATTTCCTTTTATTTTTTTGGCCTAAAACATACCCATTGAGCCATGAATCAATAATCATTGATTTTTTGGATTCCTGATTTAGGTGGATTCCAAAACAAAAAAGCCAAATGACAACGTATTTTGTGGTCAAAAATAAATTAATTGTGTAATTCTTATGTATTTTATTAAATATGTCCATTAAGTCTTACTCAGTGGAAAATTGCCCGTCACTTGACAGATGGGGATTAGATTGTGGCAATATTTTGCTGGTCCACAAAGCAGAGGATTGGTCATGTGACACATATAGTCGGCAGGAATGGTGTATATCCTATCCTTTTGCTTGAAATTTCAAAGGAGTGGGCTTGAATTTCTTTTTTTTTTTTTTTTCTCTTTGTTACGTTTCGGGTTCTTTATATTGTTATGAATCCATTGGATAGCAATCAGCGTAGAATTTAACTCTAGAGACAAATAATTCATGCAAAAAAACAGTGGATTGTGTTGTGATGTGAGTTTTCTGTTTAGCTAATAAAGCATATAGAAGGAAAATAGTAGGGGGAATAAAAGGCATCACTGTCAAAAGTATGAACAAATTTATGAGAGAATCCTTTTGTCCCCTCGCTTTTTTGTTGGGTTTCTTTTGGAAGGGAAGGAAATGGAATAGCGGAGCTGGTAATTTTTGGAGCATTTGTTACACTCCATCTGTCTCTGTCGCTCTCTTTAACAACATTTATCATTTATGTCATGCCCCCATGTAAGGGCATTCTTACAAAGAAAAAAAAAATCCCCCACAATTTCGCCGATCCATACGAGAGATTGAGTGCATAGAGAATCGATATTTTTTCACTCGTGATTATGTGGTGAATAGTTTTTTAATGGATCTATAAAATATCACTTTTACTTATCTATTTATCTTGACAAAAAAATATATATATATATGTATGTAACACGAACACGACTGCCGACCAAAAAAAAATTATTTACACATTGATTAATTGAAGAATTCAAAAAATATAGTTATTATAAGTAGTTATCTCTTTATGCTAAAACTATATATGAAATTAAAAGATCAAGATAATTTCTCCACGTACATAAACTTATGGTATAAATTTGTACTAAAGTAAGAAATTAAAATTTTCAATTGATATTAATTTTCAGGTTGTTTTTTTAACTCGGGAATTTTTCTTTGTTTCCTTAATTCTGCTTTTCAGTGGGCAGCAGGCCAATATATGTATAATAAGGACAATACTCACAATTCCGCCAATAAAAATTACACTAATATTTATAAAGTGAATTAAATTATTTATACTAAATTTATTAAAAAAAAATCTTATAAATTTAATAAAAATCACTAGTCATTCACCAGAATCTTGGATAATCATGCATATGCTCAACTCTACCGGACTCACTCAATACCCTTTATGATATTTGTATTATTCAAGTGGTGTGAAAAGGCTCCCCTCCAACCCTCTCTCTCTCTCTCCACATTGTACCTCCCCTCACTTTTGGAGGCTACAAATTCACCCTTCTCCATTCGCTTATCTCATGTTCAATTTCCCCCTCTTTTTCTTCATGCTCTTCCATTGTCCTCTCTACGACTTTTTTCCCATGAAATAATAACTTGTTCATATCAAATTCATGCCCAAACACCTCTGTTTATCCTCTGTTTTTGCTCTGCCTCCATATTCTTTTTTTCCTTTTTGGTGGGTGGTTTTGCAACTTCCTGCTTTATTTTTCTCACTACATAGCTAGAAATGGGAACAGTTGTTTGTCAAGGTTTACAGTCGTATCTTGATTCCCAGCTTGCGGAGTCAAGGACACTTTGGCTCAGGTTATCTTCACCAAAACCCCATTACTCTCAGTCCCTTGAATTGGCCTTAAAACATTGTTTATCAGAATCCAACAACCCCAAAGAACCCAATGACAAATGCCATTATGAGAAATTTAGCAATAAAGCTCACTCTTTTCACGATAAGCATGCTCCCCCGAATCCTGATTCGGGTGGCTGGAGCTTCCTCCAAGCTTTATCCAACAGCTCCTCTCAAGGGCTCAAAGAATTAGCTGAAAAAGAAAGCATGTATGTCCATCCTCTAGTCAAGCGATCTTCTTCAACGCTCAGCGAGAAGAGCCTGGAATTATGTACTGAGAAACTTGGGAGTGAAACTGGCACCGATACCGTTGAAAACAGCGTTGATTTCTTATGGTCTTCCTTGGACTCATCATCATCAGAAGAAGAAGAAGCAGAAAATTCTCCTGCAAGGGAACAACCAAAGCCGCGGGGTCAACTTTTGGGAGCTAAGAAAGCGAAATCCAGCTGTTTTCCACCACCCTTGACAACGATGAGTGGATCAGAACCTCTTCGAGTAAGGTCCCACCGAGAAGATGGGAGACTTGTAATCAAAGCCGTCAAGGCCCCATCACTGCACACTTATTTCCAAGCCGAAAGAAGCCAAGGCCGCCTTCGACTATGCCTTGTCGAAGATTCTGCTCCCAATTTTGACTCTATGGATGTGGCCTCCACTGAAGAAAATGCAAGGAGAAGCGATGGAGACAACGAAAAAGTGGAGATGGAAAATGACACGAATCATGACAAAGTACGAGAAGAAGAAGAAGAGCGAGAACAAGAAGAAAAACGAGAGGTTTTTGAGGAAGCTGACTGTGAAGTGGTGACGGATGACAATGAATTGGATGGTGCAAGCAAAGAAGGTGATGATATTGAGAAGGCAGCAAAGTTGTTAAATTTGGAGCCATTTCGGGTGGCTATCTTCTAAAATTTTCATTTTTATTTCACTTTTTTTTTTTTTAAAGTACTTTGGAGTTTGGAGACGATGGTCCAGCGATTGGGATGACGAGGAAATGAGAGAAACGCTGAATTTCGAATGCCAGATTTGTCAATTGAAAGTCACTGCTTTCAATTGCAATTTCAGTTATTACTGATTTCTCTTGTATTTCACTCTCTAGGATTATTATATTCCGCTATTTCCAGTATGTTTCTTTCGTTGTTATTAACGAATTTCCTTTTTCCTCTATTCATTATCTTATGAATTCCATATATGGTTTAAGTGCTACCGTGTTTTTTGGTAGGTAGTTTTTATCGTTATTTGAAGTGCTCTGGCCGCCAGAGGTCTCACTCTTTCTGATCATGCACAGAAAGCAAACTCACAAGGAAAAATAACCTTTTTGGCTTGGGTTAGTTAGAGTTGTGAAGACATTAATTCCTTACCAGGTGTTTCTTGCCATACATGGTACAGCAAAAGTCCATTTGGAATTGACAACCAAAACTGATTGATCTTTTCAGAAATAGAGAAACCAAAAAAAAAAAAAAAAAAAAAAAAAAGGTAAATTGAATCGTCTTTGTAGATTAAAAATTTCAGTGTCTAAGAGGTTTTGTGGACACCATGCTCTTTTGATACTTAGTGGCAATTCTAAAGTGTCATCATTAATTTGAGTAAGAGAGCAATTACATGGGCCGACATCCCGATCATATTCAGACAATTTATTTTAAATTATTATTATTATTATTATTTTACTAAAATTTAGATAATATTCAGTATTATTTTAAATATACTTGATGCTACTTTAAAATCGATTTATTTTGACAAAAAAATTCTCCAATAATTTTTCCTGCTAAAAGAACATTTATTCTTCAAGTAAATCCCTTTAAACATCATATTTATCTAAAAGCTCATATTTCTGTGTGATTAAGTGCATACGTGTTATGAGCCATTTATTTTTAACACATTTGTGTGACATATGCATATGCTAAGCCCAACTAACACATGATACAATGAAATTAAATTAAAAGAGTCAAGTTCACGTATTAAGTCTTACTGTATCTAAATAAATTTACTAAACTAAACATATTAAAAGGAGCCGACCTACTAAGTGGAAAGTACAGACTAGATGTTGTGATAACATACAAAAATCATTTAACCCTAAAAAATTAAAGTGTGGGGTAAGGCTTTTAAGGTAAAGTTAACACCTTACCTTATTGGTGGATTTAGATTGTGAGAAATTGATAAAAAAAAGTTGTGAAAAAAAAAATTAAATAGATGAGAAATAAAGTAAGAAAAAAAATGAGAAAAAAAAATAAAAGTAAGTAAATAAATAATAATTTCCTTCGTTTTTAGAGTCTTTCCAATAAATTCCTGTGAATCCAAGCAAGTCATGTGACTATGTGAGTTAACGTGTAGCAATAAGCATTTTATTTTCGAATTTTTTGTTTATCAAATTTATTTCAGAATTTTTTGTGGGTATCATGCACGCATTTTTTAGATTCAACCAAAACCAGTCTTATCCCTTTTGAAGGCAAATCAACCGGGTACTTGTGGCACAGTACGCATCCGTACGATACACAGTCTGACAAGATCTTCATATGAAAAAGCCATTTTAATGCAAGGTGTTGCCCACGTCTCAGGCATTAATACCACAAAACAGCAAAGCAAAACCAAATGACACAACAAGAGGGCCACGGGAGCTTGCCTCATTGCATTTCAAATGACAAGTTGCAACTTGCAAGTTGGGTTGGGCGACTGTGACTCCTGTACAAGCTAATTGATTTTGATATTTTGATTTGTTCATGTGTGCCTCTGTGTGTGTGTATGTATATTTGCACATGTTTGCTTTTACTAACCTTTGGATCGAGAAACTTAATTGCATAGCAAGGGTGCCCTTACGTAGAGTCACTATCCCAAAATAAGAAGTTGCATAAACACGAAAATTACAGACATAATCACATCAAGTTAAATCTTAACAATTAGTTGTAGTTCATACGTTTTTTTGATAAAAAAATAAAAAAAAAGCCAAATTTTTAGTTACGTGGATCCGCGTCTAATTTCCCAGCAGAGATCATCCCGAAAAGCACATGATCATGGGTGTACACTGCATCCAATAAACGCGGTGGCTGTCTGGGGGGCTACCTCTGTTCAGTTCAGCAAGCACTAAATTCTGTGTTTACAGACTATAACACTACTACAGCAAAATCCACAATAGAAATGTGGCATCATCCCCGTCTTGTCGGTTTGCAACTGGCTTCATGTGGTATGTGAAGCAGCGTACAAATGAAATATTTCAGCACAGAATCTGGATGAGTCTCTGAGCAGCAGCATGTGCGTTAAATTTAGAGGATATCTACATGGTCCCCATTTCAATAAAGGAGTGTCTCTATGTCTGTACCAAATGTTAATGAGAAGTCCCTTTTTCTCGGCACTACTTTGCGTAAATAATACGAAAATAAAAATATAGTCTTATTCTATAATATTTAATAATTTATTTATTTATTATTCAACAGTGCTTTTCACATTTGAAAGTACTTAAAACTCCTTATGTGAAATTTTAGAATTTTTTTTTAACAATTTTTGGTGGGATTTTACGTCCCAGTGATTTGACGTGCTCTCATCATGTCAAATTTTCTACTCCATCCAATAGAAGTCGGTATTAATAACAGTAATTCTTCATAACCTTGTTCTTGAGATCACACTAGTTTCCATCCCTACCCATCTAAAGAATCATATAGTTTGAACCATTAAAAGGGCTAAAGTTTGGAATTATTATTAAAAGAAATTTGTCTTAGACACGATTAAAAATTGAATATGAAGGCTCAAGTCGGCTTCAGATAAACTAAAATCAATTAAACATTGAGGAATAAAGGATTATAGGGTGAATCTTTCATATATCAAGGATTTCCTAGAATATTAACCACAAAACAATCAAATGATACACGCATACATAATCTCCTTGTGAATTACATTTTATGATCATCTATATCTGTCAGTTTGTCTCTGATATTTCAATTAATCTTTTTTCAAGAAATCTTGCGGATCCCCCGGAATTCCTGTCCTTCACGTCTAAAGGGTGTCGGTTTTACTATCCAATAGAGGATTAGATACGTGCCCAACTCATCCAACACAAACATAACTTTTCATGCCCTTTGTGTCTTCTTGATTAAGAAGTTGGCTTTTCCTTTCATGATCTTTCTGTTTACTTGCAACTTATAAATAATTAATACCCCTTTAATCCATGCGCAATTTATACGTCGGAAAGAAATTAAAAGAGAACAAAAGGGGCAACTTTTGTAAATTTGACCTGACCTACCATTATTAATATCGGAAATGTTTAGTGCACCGAGATAGGTGCACCAAATGTATACACATTGAATAAAATAATATTTTTTAATTTTTTTAACATATTTTATTTGGTATTTACACTTTACATTCTAAAGCAATACTCATGTATATATAAAGAAAAACATTAAAATGTTGCCTCCATGCACCACTCGGTGCAATGCTTCGGTGTATCTATCTGCACTTTATTAATATATAGTATCTCTTGAATTTGTTGAACCCTTTTTTAAGCACATAATCTATAGAAGCTTAATTATTAAGTTAGACCTTAAAGCATTCATCTTATATGTTAATCTCGAATGATTCTATGAACTAGAGATTTATGTGAGAAAAGAAAAATTAACTGGCGATGATGTGTAACCAAACTTCTTATAGACTTCCAAAGACACTAAACAAAGAAACATGAACTTGGATTAAACCTTTTTATTCTTGAATTAAAAAGGGAAAAAATTGCATCTAATTTTAAAGAGGGAACAAGAGGAATGTTGATACATCCTTGATGGTTCTTTTTGTGGAGACCATGATAAGACAAGTTCCATCTTTGCACGTTAAAAAGGAGGCATGGGAGAATTCAAAGGCAAGGCGGCCGTGGTTTCTGGATCCATTATAAGTTCATTTTACTTGCCTAACTCATGGTTTCTTTTGACTTCTCCATAATAAATAATAGAGAATATTTTCTTGACTTTAAAAAAGATTAATTTTAAAATAATAAGAATGTAATATGAATCGTTATTTATTAACAAAAATTATTAGACATCAATATATTGAATTGTTTTATTATTTGTTATTATTTAAGTGTAATTATGTTGCTCTGAATAATAATAGCTCCTTGACGAAACGCATAAAACATGTTTTTGCTGTAGGATTATGTTCCTTTGCACTCCAGATAAAAACGATTTGAAATGATTAAAAAACGCTTGGATTTTCTTTTCCTTTTTCCCCATTTTTTTCCTTTTTCTTTATGTTCATTGTTTTCATTATTATGAGAAAAAAGAACATGGGAAAAATCAGAAAATAAAGAAAAATAATGTTCTCTTTTAGTGATATGAAAATGGAAGGCCGGAATAAATTTATTTGGCATTGGAGAACAAAAGGCCGAAAAAAAGGTCAAATTGACTGTCACGTCCTTCACCTATTTATAAGCCAAAATGCTTTTGCAAATACAAAGTGTTCTACGATTTACAGTGAGGCCTTTTCGGTCTCCCTATAACACAAATGGAAATACAAAATCTAGGGCAAATTTGAGATTTACATAAAATTCTATTCAAGGAATTGTCTCCATTACGCTGCCCCTTCCCCTCTCTTCCAGACATGGTTGAAAGGTTGATTTTCCGTCTTCTTTACTTCATCCGTTTTCCATCGTTAACTTGGAACGTTCTTTTTTTGGGTGCACAACTTTAACATTATTTGGTCTGAATGTTTTAACAAAAAAGTAATGGGACTATCAACACCACAATAATGGGATTCCCACCGATTTCTGCATAATTTTCTCAATGCATCCACCCTTTGATCCCTTTCAGTGGGCTTACAATTTCTTTACTTTGGTCCAAACAATCAATTTCTTTGTGGCAGCAAGCATGACATCTTTTTTGACTACCGATTCAGTAATCTTGACTCAGATTCTGTGGCCCAGTATTGGTGATAACGTAGATAGAGCATGCTATTCAGTTTTCAAGCTGTTGGCGCAGTCGCAGGTGTGTTTTCAAACAATCAATTTCTTGGAGGTAGTCTTTGAGATGTCGGAATTACAAGACAGCATTTGTAGCTTAGTGTATCTCCGCAGTAGCTAACTAGGAAGACAGAATTCTATCCCTGCATAAATCCACGGGAATTGGACTAACCAGCAAAAGGGTGTGGAGCCATGGGCCTATAAACTCTAAACAAGATATCGATTAGCAAATGTAGACTATTCAGACGTTGTGACCTGTCTACTTTGCCAAAGAGTCAAACAAAACAGAAGACAACTTCTAGTTGGCAAGACAAGGTGGACAAGAAGCCGCCAGCTTGTAACTTGGATAAGATAATATGCTTTAAAAATAAAGGTTAAAAATTTGAAATTTTGATTTTTTTAATTGTTTTTTTCTCATAAATTAATTGATTTAAGTTTAAAATATTTTTTTAATAAAATTAAAAAAAAAAAAAAAAAAAGGGGAAAGAGGTGGACAGGAAAGAAAAAGGGACTGGTGAGAGAAGAGTAGAAAAGCAGAAGTAGGCATGCAGCAGGATTCGGAAAATAAGCATATCTCAATCAGCAGATTTTCCATCCAACCATAGTGTCAAATATTTGAGACAGCTCTGAATGGCTGAACATGCAAGTAAAAACACAAAAAAAGAGGACTACCGAGGCACTTTGATGTTGCTAATCTCCCAGTCAAATCATGCCCATTCCCCGGTTACATTGAATATGGGACATCTACTAAACGCAATGATGATCAATATCACAATGCAATCTTTGACCCCACTGCAAATCTGAATTCATTACTCGGTTCTTTTTCAGCATAAAAATGATTTAATTGAAGGGACCATCAGTGCAAATTAATGATAATGTTTATTTTGTAGCATTATCTCACAAGCTTCGATTTCGTTATTCAGACTATGTTCGTTTTTCTACTTCACTTTTTGGTTCTTCAAATAACATCTCTCCACATCCAAACTCTTTTGCAGTATTGCAACAGGCACAGTAACAAAATAGTTAATCTAAAAACACGCAAAGTAAACTGCATAATGCCAGCATGATTTCCGAAACATATTCTTATGTTTTCAATTCCGCCAATGAACTTACATTAACTCATCTCACCCCAATGGTTGGGTAAAAAGGCATACAATAGCCACCGTGCCAAATTTTTTCACAGAACGACAAGGGCCTTGGGGTGAAACGTTCCCACTGGCAAGATGGCTTTTGTATCTTATTAGACAACATTCAATCGATACATATATGAATACAAACATAACTGATATAAAACGGTTGATAGAATCCAGTTGAATCATATCACACGAGCTGATAGAATCACAATTCATGTGCCCCAAATTAGAAGAATGAAAACCCATCATCCAGCAGCCCAATAAACATGGCCCCACACGTGAATCCAGAAATTCCATTTCTCAAGTTCAAGTATCAGATCAATTCACATAGCCCTACATGTGCCATGCACCCTTGTTGTTCTCAAACGACCATAATCATAATTCGTAATTCAGAAACTTCTTCTTTCCAATTCCATTCCATTGTCTTCAAGAATTTATACAAATTTCAATTTATTTTACAGCATAGAAGGCATATCTTGATTCTAGTCGGAGGATGCGCATGTTAGTCCCAAGTTACAAGTTGGCAGCATCTGGTTAAGTGTTGGACCAAAGCACTGCAGTTGAAACTAATCTTGAGTCCAAATGATTTTCAAAAAAAGATAAAAAATAAAATAAAAAAATAAAAAAAAATCTAAAGCAAGCACCATCTCATATAGGAAGTAGTTTTCAATTGTGCATTCTGTGACCAAAAGCTCCACAGATTCCATATCAAAGTCAAAATATACCCAGAGGCCAAGAGTGAAGAGAAGAATTGTCTAAACAAATCAGCCATTCAGTTTGTTACCAGTTGAAGGTCATGTGTTTGATGAATTTTCTCTATGAAATTCTGGTTTAGGGAAGATGAAGAGCTCAACGACAGAAAATTTTTGCAGCAACAAGAACTCTTATCTTTTCATTCATTTCTTGTTCTATTTATATAACATACAAACACTTGACTTAGCTGTCACGTTTTTACAGGAAAATTTAGCATTCCAACACATTAAATCCTCCAATAAAGTTGCTGCAATTTGTTGTTCTTGATTGGCCCTCTTGGGAGGCACTTGCAGCTGATTTGTTGGCTGTTGTTATCCTCTTATCGCTGCAGATTTCTTGGTGTTTAAACGTGCTGCACATCCTGGACAGGAGCTTCTCCAACTTGCAGCTGCAATTGGGGACTTTTCTTGCTGCTTTCAAGCTGCCAGTTGTGAGGAGAAGTCTCAGCTGCTTCCCGCTGCAACTGATGTTCCTGTTCTGCTGCACTTCATATTTCTGCCGTTCCAGAAGGTACTTTTCTGCTTCTTTGAATTGTTGTGGCTGTTACTTTCCATTTGACTTAGCTGACTCTTCCACAATCATTCCCAAAACTCCCTGTAACACAGTTTTTTTGTCCATTAGAGGCCGCTGGGCTGTGAGTTAGATACGATATAGGGCTTAGCAATTCAAATTCAAGATCACCATGGTGAATGCCTAATTTTTTAACTACAGGGGTCACCTTAGGGACAGCAATCATTTCCTCAAAATGACTTAAAACTAAAGAATGATATGAGGTTCTAATGCCTAGAGTTCAGCAAAAGAAGGTAAGTTTAGAACATATAGAGAATGGTGGTCCATAGGATCGGTCGCTCCTAATAAGGTGCATACGGATGAGAAAATCGATGTTAAAATTTGATAAACTTGCCTCGTTTTCTCTTCTTCCCATTTTGTTTGTCTCTCGTAGAAAGTTGCACTGCTAGTTGAAACATTGTCATTCTCAGAATTGAGGTCAGGACAGACATGGATCTATGGTAAAAATGGAATTAAACCAAGCATTGTATAATTTTAAACTAACCTAGTGGTAATGTTACCCTGCTGTGCATCAAGAAGAAGGCTCTTTCCACTCACTAATTGGAGGCGACTGAATTTCTTGTAAAGTCAGATTATGGATAATACTTTCTTTGATGGATGATTGATATAACTAAGGCTTGCATTATTGGCTGAAACAACAGCGATAGACAGTCTTCTGCTAGTTGGCTGCTTGAGTTCACGTATTCAGTCTCGGTCTAGCTTCATTAGACAACAATCAGCTAAAACCACCAGCAAGAAAGAGAAGTAAAGGTCATAGTCATACTCACAACAATGTTTGGATGAGAAAGATTCTTGAGAACCTTCACTTCTTCCTCGATTTTGTTCTATCATGTGCGCCTGTTCCAAATTCAAAAAACGCAGGCATCTTTAATCGGATACTGTAATTATATGCTTCTCTATCCGAATCAACTAAACTACTCTTTGTCAGGGCAGGACAGAGCAATCAATCTACACAAAACTGGGCTTCCAACAGAATGATATAAATTGTTAGATGATTGAATCCGTTAAAAAAAAACTATCAGATATAATTGTCATTATTTGTTGATACTTAAGTGTAGTCATATAGTTTTGTTCGAAATTATAATCCAGTCCTTACTTGCGTTTTCTCCCTTGAAGCAGTATTGGCCGCAATCAAAACCTGTAAAACCACAACGAAAAACCACAAGAACATCAAAATTGTAAATAATATCTAATGGAATTTAGGCAGCGAGAGAATATACAATGAAAACTGACTTGCTTAACGGCGAGAAGCTCGCCGGAATTGAGGTTCATCCCCATGTAAACTCTACCAAAGGCACCACAACCGATCAACTCGCCCTTCCTCCACCGGATCGGCGGCGCGTCCTACTTTTTACACGGAGGAGGAAGGGCGGGCGCAGCTGTTGGTCAGGAGAACAGACCGATTCGCTGCTTGCGAATGCTGCAGCCGATCTTCTCCAAGAAGCCGTTGAACCCTCCATCGTCGCTGGACGCCTACTTGAACGCCAACGAAACCGATCCGAATATATCCTGCATTTAGCCCAACCTTTAGCCCTTTTTGTGTGCGTGTGGATTCGGAGGGTTTCGAATATGAAGAAGAGAATAAACTTAAAAAAAAAATAGCCGTTGGAGGATAGGGCATGACAGTGCAAAATTTAGAGGGAGGGAAAAATGGGACGGTGGCAGAAGGTTTTTTTCTTTAAAAATAAAAAGCAAAAAACGTAAAAATTTGAGTCTAATTAGGAGTATATAAAAAATAGTTATAATAGTCATAGGTATGATCTTTAAAAAATAATAAAAAATTTATTTTTTTAAAATTAAATATTAAATGTAATTAGTGTTATTTTAAATTTATTTAGTATTATCGTAAACTTTAATTTTAAAAAAATTTTCCAAAAAAAATTTTACTACATTTTACTAAAATTTGTGTTCTACTTTATGACTATTTTCTAAAATTATTAGCGGTGGTGGCTCTGTGGTGTTTTTTTTTTTTTCCCTTAATTTTTTGTTATGCATTTGAATTTTCGAGGCCAATATAAGACCAAACCTCTAATTTTAAAAATAATTTTAGTATAAATTGAATTATCACCATAAATTAAAATTTAAGATTTCTAGGGCAGAGGTCTTAAAGCTAGCCCATTTTTCTTTATAGTAAGAAAATCTTTGAAACCAATATTTGCATCAATCCAGATTAAATTCTTCTATATATTATATTAGAAGAATACTAGATAGTAATATTCTTTTTGTCTACACTAAATAGTAACGTTTAAGAAGTAATAAAATCCTAAGAAAGTGATATAGGTCTTTTTTTTTTTTCTAATAAGAAAGTGAAATAAGTAGTTGAATGATTGAAATTAAAAAAAATATAAAAAAGATAAATTTAAATATTATTAAATGAATTGCATAACTAATTTTTACTATTTAAAATTAAATTACAGGGTGAAAAATCAATTCCTTTTTTTATTGCAAACTATTTGATGATCATTGATTCGAACCTAGTCTGTATCAATTTAAGGATGAAAATCATTACACAACATAAAAAATAAAAATAAAAAAAGCTTGATACGGTTAGTAAGGGAATTTAAAAAAAAAAAAAAAAGATAAAAATGGCTCAAAAATAATACCTTGTGTTTACGGTTTTAGTACCCTTGAAACAATTGTAGTTGCAACAACACTATACGCTAAAATTTATTGGGACACGTAACAGACAAAAAAAATTTTTGGTGAAAAAAAAAATAAGAAAGTAGATGTAGTATCTCACAACTTTATTAAAAAACGTTATGACTCTGTGCTTGATAAAGTGCGGGGCAATTGAATGGTTATAACATTCCTCATCAATAAACCTGACAGGTCTTAAATTCAAAATTTCTTACGTGACATATTACCAATCGCACTACACTATTGGTGGTTAAACTAATTTTTTTACTTTCAGTTTTGTATATTTATGGTAGTAAAGATTGTATGATTGGTCCTTTTTTTTTTTAGAAAAAAGGATGTAAGCTGAGGAAAAAAGATTATAGTCACCAAATTTCGATTGTTGCTGTCCTAATGGCAATCCATCAAACATGTCGCTCTTAGATCAGGGGTACAAGGGCTAGTAGTCATAACAGCAATAAGCACTAAATTTCGAGCACAATACTAAGAGAATATGACATAGTATTTCAAATAATTGTGCTAAAAATATGAAACCTTTATTTCTTATACCTGTCATGCATATCAATAAGTGTTACTAATTAATATTTTCTTCTTAATTAATAGTGTAGAAGCCATTGCTAATAATTATAAAAAAAAAAAAAAACTAGTTTCTACCTTCATCCCCTTGTCCTCACTAGCGTTAGGGGGTTTGTCCCTCCACTCTCCTTATTTTCTTGTTCTGTTTTTTTCACGTTGGACGTTGCGTTCACGTATTTACTATTTAGTCTAGGTCTAGTTTAATTAGTTTTCTTTTGACTTACAAATGATCTTGTGGTTTTTTTCATACACACACGTCTCACTCCTTATAATATAATATGAAGTAAAAAAATTAAAGTATAGCTCAAGCAGTTCTCTTCATAAAGGGCTATGTTTTTCATAAGAGATGCGTTTGAAATGTCATTGGAATGACTGCTGTCATGCAACTGCTACGAAAGTCCACATATTTATTGTTAAAAACTACAAATTACAGATGCAACTTCAAATATATTGTACAGATGCTCATATTGTAATATTTGTAAGAATGGACACCAAAATATTACATAACTAACTAAGATACTGGAGGGAAACTAAGAACAATTTTAACCTGGATAAGAATGAGATTGATGGTGAAAGATTTTGGAGGTTGGAAGAAATAAGAACAATCCTTCTTATCACCAAGGAAATTCAATGTGACCAAATAGTGAGGTATTGCTAAGGTCATTGGAGAGTGGAGAAAAGGAATGTTGAGAGGTAGAGGAGAAGAGAACAAAGCTCAAGCAGCAAGCAGGATGTGTCGTTGGAGTGTTCAATGTCAACGAATAGTAGGGTTGTTTGATTTTTTTATTTAGTAATCGTGTTTATAGTATAATAGTTTGAAATACCTTTTAGAAATACCTTTTTATAAATGAAAATTTTTTCAAAAGAAAAAATAAATTGTTATGGTTTCTTTTTCGAGGACCGGCTGGGCACAATTTTGAAAAGCTTATAATCTTTAATTGTTTCCCAACAATTCAAGTCATATTTAATTAGAAAAATAATACTTAATTTATATATAAAACATTTTCATTTAAACGTACCAAAACATGCAAATTGATTTAAGAGGAAAGAACATTTACCAATGCTAGAGACTTCAAACCCACTTTTATTCGAGACCAAAATTGAATTACACGCTGCTCCACAACTAAACATCAATTCATTCTCGAATCTTTGCAAAACAAATCGCTCTTCTGGCATTATGACACTGGTAACATAGCATTTATCGTCTGAAAAAGGTTTTCTACCAGTCCTTCCAGCTCGATGAAGATAATCTACAGCAGTTCTTGGCAGGTCAAAATTGTATATATGAGTAGTCTCCGGCAGGTCAACGCCTCTGGCGGCTATATCAGTGGATACAAGAAGATAGCCTCCCCCTCGTCTCACTTCCTGCGTCCAAGATATCAACATATTAAGACTAGCGCAAAGATTTGGAAACAGAAATAATTGACAGCCTTTGTTGCATTTAAAATTTTAAGTTGTCCATATTTTCTTCTACAATACTCTGAAAGTTTCTTTTCATATGTACCAAAAGGAAAAAGAGTAAAAGTTGACGGTTCAAAAGTAACAAATTATGGCGCAGCGATCAGGTATAAATTCAGAATCGGGAAAGGAAAGAGAAAGGTAAGATTTCCTTTCTTCGTTCTACTAAGATGAAATTTATTAAGAATGTGAACTATATGGACCTAACATTAGGTATCATGCCGATATCTGCCTCTTATGCAAGTTGTTTCGTCCATAAGTCAGTAAATTAAGAGTTGGACAGCACTTACTGACAGGGAAGCTGCTCGACAATTGAAATTCATGTCTTCTTCCAAAAGTAGAATTTCTGAACAATCTCCATATGAACTCTTCAAGAAGTCAACTAAAAGAGTTGTTGGAGGGGCATTTCCAGCCTTTTTTGACCTTTCGGACTTGAAAACAGAAAAGAAGTGAATTTACTCGCTTCAGAAATATGAGATTTCAGATTTTTTTCTTTTTCGGCTAAAGAGATTTCAGATAATTAAAACACGAAATTGAACATATAGATAGACGAAAATGTGCTGACAGGTGCTAAAGGTTAAAACTTATCATCTAACTAGTCTGTGACACCTAAAACATAACCATGAAATCTATATTATGCGCCAAATTAGACAGGAAGTGCCTAGACTAGTGATCTAAGTTGCACTTGACACCAAGTCAAGGATTTTCCTTGACAACTATTATAGTCAAGGAAATATGGTTTACCATATTACAAATGTTTTATAATTGCATTAATGAAATAAGATCGGTGAAGAAAGAAGGAGGATATGCGTTACAAACCTGCTCACCAACAAAAATAATGCCAGTCTTTGGTGAATCAGCACGCAATAAGGACAGCAAGGTTTGATGCCTCTGTTTCTTATCACTTATCTGCCCAGCAATGCAGTGTTGAAAAACTCTACACTAGATCTAATAGAAACTAACGAAAGTAACATATGTTATTCTGCAATTGGCAAAGGCAATGCCATGAAAGTACAAAGATTATGATGTGCTTGATCTCAGCCTGAAAAAACGTGCAACAAAATAAATAAGATTGAAATTTTACTTACCACAAATCTATGATGCAGGCATGATGGCATGGGCTCAATTGAATTGACGTGGATATGAACTACATCACTCTGCAAATATCACAGAATCATTAAAACAAACCAGTAAATGCTGAAGCAGCAATATGTCCAAGCCTAGTTATAATAACTCTAAAAACACGAAAATAGCACACCAACCTTGGTCCACTTCTGCTGGATACAATCATGTAAAAATCGTCTGTGCTGAGGAATGGATGCACTAGCAAAAATGGTCTGACGATTATTATATGATGAATATGACGTCAATAACTTTCGAAGGGAACTGACTTGCTTTGAAGAGTTGAACATGAAATCAACCTACCCAAACAATAATACGGAATGTGATTCTCAAAAGATACATAAAAGAAGGCTTTCCTTGGGTTCCAAAGGCCTAAACAATTTAACAACTCAAGAAAATCATGCATTATAAAAAATAATTTTGCAGCTACCTAGCGCATGCAATTTTCTGAAAACTTAATTGAAAAATTATAAACTCAATGCACACAATACATATCATGGCCACTGAGAAATAAATCAACAGAATAGCGAGACATCTTCTGAAAACAAGCAGCAGTACTGGAGCAAAGGATTACCTCATCAACAACCAGCACCTGCAATGATTCAAGCCTAAATATGTGCTTTTCAAGCATTTGGCATAAACTTGCTATTGTTGCCACTACAATAGTAGGGGGCTCTGCCTGAAACATTAACTTCCCCCCTTAGGATTCATAAAGCAGTTAGTATATGTAAGCAATAATGGAAACCACAAAACTTTTGTTGATGGCCTGCACTAATGGAGATTCAACATCAGATTTAGAATTTGGATTATGAATTAGATTTAGAATGTGATGGCAATGTCACTATGAACCAGATGCAGCTCCCAAACTCCACCAAAAGTGCCATAGAAAGTAATCAACTAGAGAAACAAATATCTGGTCCAGAAAGCTTACAAAGTGGTTTTCTAATCCATCAAATTTTTAAGTATCTTGTATAGGATCTCAACTTCAATGCAAAATGCTTAGAGCTCTTTGAGCAATCTTGATGCCCCAAACAACACTCCGCATAAACATTGCACTAGGCCTACCACAGGAAAACAATTTAAATCAAAACAATACCAAACCTTTAGCCAACTCTTATGCCTTTTCAGCGTCCCTCCATCTAAAAGAGTCATGACAGTGCAATGCTTCTGCTCCAATTCCATATCCATAGACTTTGCAGCAAGCATTCGGGCAACTCTCGCAACCTTGTTAACAAAGAAACAAGAATACCACCATTAATAATGGATTGTCTATAATTTACCTCTTCATTCTCTCCCCGGGTTGTTTAACACCAAAATAAGATGAAATAACTTTACTTACATATGACTGAAAAAAACAACCTTAACATTAAATTCATCATCAAAATTCTTACTTGCATGCCAAGTTCCCGGGTTGGCACCACAATTAGCCCTTGCACAGCCGACCTTTGGGTGTTTATAACAGAGAAAAGTGATAGCAAGTAGGCAAGGGTCTTTCCAGACCCTGTCTATTCTGGGGCCAAAAACGTTGGATCACATTAGCATAAAAATATAAAATGTATAGAATTACCACACATATAATCAAACAATGCAAAATCAATGCCCAAAAGAGAAAGAGCAAGCATATATATCCTAAGTATTTTTGTCCCAAACGACTGAAATTACGACTGATAATTTTAAAATAAGACTAATAATTTTTAAAATATAAAAATAATAATTATTTTAAAAATATTAATTTTTATTTTGAAAATATCAATCATAATTTCAATTGAAATATCGTTTAGAACTGAAATAACGTTTAGAAACATTTTTAAAAAAAAGAAAAAAAAAAAAGCCCAAAATATGACCTGGGCATGAAGTATGCAATCGCGCCCGCTAAAAAGAACCGGCAAACCATGCCTCTGCACATCCGTTGGAACCAAATACCCCAACTCCTCTACCCTGAAACATATATTGAATAAAAAAGATTGCGACTTTATTACACCCAGTAGTTATTAAACTGACATGTGTTCTAAACAATTTTGCATGTCCGAAATGATAGATTGGAAACTTGCCTGCGGAGCACGTGATCAGGCACGTGACCCTGGCAGATTTCGCGGAGAGTGGAGGTGCCGTGCGCCGTAGCAGCATCGGCTTCTCTAACTGGAGCAGTAGAAGAATCGATAACGGCGGCGGCGGTGGCTGAAGGCCTGGAATTGGATGCAGACAAGGGAGCGGGAGCTGCTGTGTTGGAGAAGTTGGAAAAGAATAAAAAATTGGGCTTTGCGATTTGTGATTGAGATGAGAAAAGGCCGGCTGTTGGAGTCGGTTTCGAGAAGATGAGAGCTGGAAGCTGAGTAGTATATGACATGATAGAAGCCATTTTCGTCGCTTCTTGGCTCACTCTCGCCGGCGTCGAAAAAAAAAAAAAACAGAAGGGCCAAAAATGAAACGGGTGCCGAATGGGTCGGGCTTAGCGGGGCTGTCGGATTACTCATTACAATAGGGCTGTGGAATAGGATCCATTCCAGTCTATGCTGCGAGTCCATCCGTTATTCGCGTGTATATCATTCAACCTAAAAATAAAAATTAAGAGGCGAATGTTTAGAAATCTCTTTTAATTAGTAAATAAAAGTTTAAAATTTATTTAATTCATTTTATTTCTTCTTCAAATTGTTGAATAGAATTCTTTGTAAATAAAAATAATAAAATAACAAAAGTTATTGTTTGACATTCTTAATATTTTTTTATAAATAAGATCTATCATGAAAATATTATTTAGTCTCGATGGGCCTTCCTTGAGTTAAGCTAACATTCAGTATTAATGAGTTTAAAATATTATTTTTTTCATAATTTTTTATTATTTTTTATAAAATTTCTCTTTTCATAATTTTATCTGTTATCACTTTTTCGTAATTCAAACATACTATAATAAGGAATCAGCCATAACAACTAGACTCAATTATAAACTAATGTAAAAAAACGTACGTTGAGTTATTAATCAATCAATAGATTGCGGGAAACCCGTTGGCCTCCGTGTTATCAATAATCAAATGTTGATCATTGATATTAGTACTTTTACAGTTGGACGGTAGGAAAATAGAAAAAGGAATTTTTTTCAGTCTCGCAGTGTCGTGTCGCGGAAAAAATTAAACTATCAAATTTTATTCGGTTCAATTTTTCTGAAAAAAAAATTCTGATTTGAAAATTTTAAAAAAAAATTTGACCATAGAGTGAGATCAAATAAATTACAGAATCCGATCAACTTTTTCCCACCTGCATGGTAAAAGTAAAGACAAAAGACATGGTTCATTTCTCCAGACTAGAACCGAAAGTTAGTACGGGACCCACAATTCTTATTTTCTGATTATGAAATGATGTGCAGATTTTTGTCCTCTTTCTTTTCATTCTGTTTTTCCCCGCGTTGTTGGACTTTGCTCGTGTTTTGTTTTCAAGTCTTTCTTTATTATTATTATTATTTTTTAAAAAATTGTTGGTCTAGCACTTTCCGTCAGAGTTGGGCAAAGGAGAGAGTGAGAAAGTCACGCACAGATTAAACAAAAATTAGTTTTCGTTGCAATGCTCCTTGAATTTGTTGCGTTTATCAAAGTGGGGTCGCTAGGTTACATTATTTCCATCCACACGCCACACCATCGAAGTAATTCTAAAAGGGAAAAGATGTAGACAGACCAGGATTTTTTTTTTTTGTTAAACAAAAAAAGAGATGAATTGAAAATATATCAATTATTATATTTGTGAGTTAAAATCAATTTTATTTAATTATTATGTTTCTACTTAATTAATTTTTATAAAAAATATCTGCCATTTGAACACTGACGAGACCGAATTGTGATTTCAATATAAAAAATCACAGTAATTGTTAAATTTGAAACTTATATTACTGTTCAATTCTTAATCTGAGCACTCAGCAAATTAGTCAGGAGAGATCTGAGCCTATGGGAATTCTAATATGAGACTCATATCAAACTATTACTCTAGGTGATTAGACGGGCTAAGATGTTACATGCAGATGATTATAAATTGTAATAACATTCTGTTGTACATTTGAAGTGATCGTGTACTTTTAACTGCGTCTTTGATGCTCAGTTCATGTACCCGCCCCTCTCTGAAATGCCCGTCTTGGCCATAAAAAACACGGGGTTGAGCGAATGAATACTGGTCTAAGGTGTTAAAAAGTGATTTGTTTTAATAATTTGTTTGAGTTTATTTAAAAAAATTAGGTCAGAAATTTAATTTTTTTAATCTGAATTAAATAATGACCGAACTAGAAAATAATTTGAAATTTTTGGGTTGAATCCGGGTCACTTATTAAGTAAAAAAACAAAACAAAATAGTAAAATTTTTTTTTGATTTTTTACCTTTAACTTATCTTTTTTAATTACTAATTAGTACCATTTCGTAATATATATATAACACCAAAACTAAATTTAAACATTAGTTTGTTATAAGAATAAATTTTAGATTTAATTGAAGTATTTTACTTTAATGAAAAATGACTTAAAAAAATAATAGTTCGGTGCGAATTTGACTTAAATTCGATCTGAATCCAACCCAAAGCTGAAATGACTTAACCTGAACCCAGAATCGAATATAACATAAACTGAAAATAACCCAAACGAAAACGACTCAAATTAAAAATAATCCAACTCGAATCCGACTCAACCCGATTTTTTGATACTTCTAATACCGGCTCATTAGCATTAGTAGGTTGATGAATGGGATGATGGCTTAATTGGCTTCTCTCGCAGGAAAGGATTTAGACCTAGGAATCAATGGGGTTCAATCAATGGAGTTAGGTAAGGTGATTTCCTGGCGTGGAAGTAAATCTAATATTTTATCATGCTTGCGCAATATAATTAGGATTTTCAATAAACAATCATTGTGTAGCATTTAAAATATTCATTTTGGAACCGATGCTTGCACTCATATGTATTTCTTGTTAATGTGTTATCATCCTGGGCGTAAAAGTTTCACAATAAGTATCTTTGTAACATCTAATGACATATTTTTCATTATTTTTCATAAGATTTAGAAAAACAATCACTAGTTTAAGACTTTAAGCAGTCAAAAAATTTAATGACTGAAGATTTAGAAGTGGGTGGTGCCCTTGATTGAGGAATTCGTTGGAGTGTTCTTTGTAAAAGTATATAAATTTTTTCATGGGACATATCAATAATTAAGATTTAAGATTTTTATTTTAAAATGTTTAAATTCTAATCTTAAATAACGGGTGTGTGATTTATAAAAAAAAATTACTCTATTATATAACTTATAGTCTAACAGATATCTTAATAAAAAAAGGGTATTAGGTGGCTAAATGATAAGAAACAAAAATAAAAAAGATATCAATATTTTTAATTCTAAACCTTTAAATTTTTTTACATTTGAGTCCTAAATCTTTTTGACATTTTATTTGAATCTTAAACTTTTTGATTTTCTACCAAATCAGTCTCTCTATTTACAAAAAATGATCAAACTATTAAAAAATAATTTTAACTTTACAAAAAATTATTTTAAAAAATATTAAATATATGAAATAAATGTCGTTTTTATAAAAAATATGTATGTTACCTATTTAATTTATATATTTGTTGATTAAAAAAATATTTAATGTGCACATTTTATTAATGAAAAAATATTTAATTCATATATTTAACTTTTTTTAAATAATTTTTATTAAGTTAAACTCATTTATTAATCGATTGACCACTTTTTGTAACTTAAAGGACTGATATAGTATGAAATCAAAAAGTTTAAAATTCAAATGAAATGTAAAAAAAGTTTATGACTCAAAAGTAAAAAAATTTAAAGGTTTAGAAATAAAAATATTAATATAAAAAAAAGGAGCAAAATTAAAAGAAAAGGATAACCTCAAATCTAAAATTCAAATCATGTTTTACTTTTATTAATTGAATGTATTAAAGGTTGAATACGAGACATTTATCATTAGAAAGATTGCGGCATAGGACTTCTTTTGCCCAACATAGCTCATTACTAGAGGCCAAAAACCAAACCGTAATGGATTTAGTTAATAAAATAACTAAAGGAGTTAGCGAAAATGACGAAGTAAATCGGGATTGATTTTATTGATTTTATCCCTTCACTTCGTCTGAATAGGATATCCTCTGTCCTCCCTGTGTGTCTGTCTGTCTTTTTATCTTTCCTCCTCTGTTTTTCCCTTCCTTGGCCTTCCCCCATAAATTCCTTTCTTTGACCATTTCCTCCCTCGCTTTCTCTCTCTCTCTCTCTCTCCAAAAACAATGTTTTTTTGTTGTGTTGTTTTTGAAAGCTACTATTCTATTATATAATAATAATAAAATAATAATAATTAGAGTCCCTTTCTTCTTCTCCTCCCCCTCTGCAAAACTCCATCTCTTCAGTTCTCTCAGTTATATATATATTCGCTTTCCTTGTTCCTCGGTGGCTGTAATTATGGAAAATTTGGATGGTTTTTCTTCTTCTTTTTCTTGTGTTCCACTCACTGATAAGCCAATGCTGTCCTTCGCTGCGTCAGCTTCTTCTTCTTCTTCTTCTGCAGTTAGTCTTGACGACGCCGTTGATGACGCTTGCAGTATCTGCCTGGAGCCTTTCTCCACTGACGACCCTTCCACTGTATCTCTCTCTATCTCTATCTGTTTGTTTTTCCCCCCTTTTTCTGAAGGCTACATTCATCATCATCGTCGTCATCGTCGTTTCTCTGTTTATTCAGTGGAAGCTTTTTGAAGAAATTTTGTGTGTCTGTGTGTGCGATCGGTTGTCTGGCTGTGGTTAACCGGAAACTTTCCGACTTATATATATTTCTATCTTGTTCTTCTTTTTTTTTTTTGAAAAAAAATTATCCTCTGATGTAAAAAAAAAAAAAAAAAAAAATCAGATTTATCTGTATAATATCAAATTGAGCGTGATCTTTTTAACTGCATTAATTTTTTTCCCCTAATCTTTCTTCAAATTGAAAGAAAAGGAAGATGATCAAGTTGTTTAGGCACTTTTTACTCAATGCTGACAGGATCCGTATTTCTTCCGAATTATCATCTTCATCTTCTTTGTTTTCTATTGTTTTTGAATTACCTGCGATATACGACAAATATGGTGTTAGGTGTGCTGTAATTTGATTTATTCTTAACAGTTTATATTTGAATCAAGATAATGGCGGTCGTAGAGAATTTGTACTTGGAAATCAATTTAAGCGATGACGACGTGATCACCATTGTTAGGACTGAACTTGGGATGCTTCATCCAGAACTAATTACCTTTGTACTGGCCTGGCCTCTCATCCATGTTGATTGGATACGAGTGGCATATATATATATATATATGTATGTATTCTTCTATTGAGTCTGTGTCAATGCTCGTTCAAGAAATCTGTGTTCATAGAAAATCCAAAGATTTGTAATTTAATTACTTTTTCCTTAAAGAAGTCCGGCCTTGGTTTGGATTAATGGATTTAAAGCGAGCATTGACCTTTCAGGCATTGTTTTCTATCTCAGGTCACCGGCTGCAAACATGAATATCATCTCCAGTGCATTCTTGAGTGGTAAGTTCCTGAAGTTCCTGCTCTTTGTTAATTTTAGAAGATGAGAATCCACATTTATCCCTTGTTCCGGGGAAAGATTCGTGTGTAGCAAGATAGTGGTGAATGCTCACTGTAAATTGAACTTGTTTTTCCATTTAGGTTGCAAAGAAGCAAAGAGTGCCCCATATGCTGGCAGCCAGTAGTTCTCAAAGACGCTGCCAGGTGGCCATTGCAATCATTTAATTCTATCTCTATGTCGCTGTTTTCTCTTCAATATATATGAAAAACCTGTATGAATGCAAAAATAGTATCCAGTTTTGTTGTTTTTGAATGCAAGCAAATCAGCTAATGTTTCTTGTTATACCCCTCCATTGACTTATTTTATTTTATAGCCAAGAGCTTCTAGCTGCTGTTGAGTCTGAGGCTTTTAAGGTCAAGGAATAGATTTCCTGCTGCATCCACAAATGTTGCTCATTTGGGTGAGGATTGTCTTGTTGAACAGGTGATTGTTTAGTTATTTTGGAACCATATTACAGCTTTATCTTGCTGCATGCCCAGTTGGCTTTTTTAAATCTGAAATTGCATTGGATGTTACTGGATTTCAGGATTCCTATTCAGATGACTCGGATGTTGATGAGCACATTTTGCAGCATCTAGCTGCTTTTGCAAGCAGAGCTCGTTCATTATGCAGAAGAGAGATGCAGAGATCTCCTGGACATGGTCCCTCTGAGGTTCTTGTCTTTAATTCCCCTGAAAGGGTACAGCTAACACGCACCTCACCAGAAGCAGGTCATAGTTTAAATTATGGTCATTGGAAGGTAATTCGCCAGATTCTGTTAGGCCATCAGTAAACAGCCAATGTCTTCCATCATCTATGATCACTTCTATTATGAACACTGTCTCTGGGACTCTGTTGATAGGGATGGCCCTTTGAAACCCAGGTACTGGTTAAACCAGTGTGTACTTTTGTGCCAACATAATTTATATCTGTTAAATTGGCTTCCTCTGTCCTGGCTGATCAGTTTGGACATCTGAATTTAGCTTGTCAAAAGTTGATATCATGCTTAAGAGATTGACGGACAGTTTATAACAATTTTTATCACACTTTTCACTTGTTCATGTCCAGGTTTCTGTTTGCACAGTCTCCAACAGATACTGGGGACTCTGAAATTCATCTTTGTCAGAGTCTATCAAATCTAAATGGTCGTTGCTTCAGCTAGGTAAGTACATCAACCTGCTGCCAGTGTCAGTCAAACTAACTTAATTGGTTTTGATAGAGATCTCTTGCAACAGGTACAAAGAATCAATATCCAGAAATACTCGAGGCATTAAGGAGAAGCTACTTGCACGCAACAATTCAGTTAAGGAGCTGAGCAGAGGAGTTCAGCGGGAGGTCAGTGCAGGAATTGCTGGTGTTGCACGGATGATTGAGCGCTTAGATCTTGCTCCAAAACGAGCTGGATCTTCTAGTCCTGTTTCTGGTTTTACCGGGGAAACACAAAGTTCTTCACAAAGGGAAAGGAGGTGCAAGGGACGATTTCTCCTTCTCCTGATAGAGAAAACAATGGAATTCCGCAAAATATGAGTTTGAATGCATCTGCACGCATCTTTTGTACTGTCCCGGAGAGTGCGGAAGTTAACCATGTACAGGTTTGAAATCATGATTATTATTTTTTTAATGCTGCTTAATCTACCATTCTCAGAATGGATTAATATTTGTCTAACTGAGAGCATGAGGAACATACCTGTCTTTTTCTTCTGTCAACACTTAAGCACTAAAAATTTTATGATTTTAGTATATAAGTTCGCAGAGGATGGCATAAAATTTTAACGTTAACACAACCTTTGGCTTCCCCTTTCTTTTATTACAGAGAGATCACTGATGCTGTGGAGCTTGGGTCTGACTGCTAAACTATGATTTGCTTATCCCCTGAAGGCATAATGCAAGTGACGTGTATTGAGAACCCTGATTTCCTGTTGGTTTGCGTCCTGCATTGCCTATATTATATATTTACAGCTAAGGGCTTCGGATAACTACTATCAATTACTGTGTTGTGTACAATTTTTTTTCCTGTCATAATTAACTTTGTGGAGATTAAAGTCAAAACCCATGGGAATTGTTATCTTGCCTGTTTTTGTGGCTTGCTTCTGAATTTGGAAGAAAATGAATGTTATGTTTTGCCTTCACATGTTTAGCTAATCCATCTTACCATACGTGTGTTTGGCAATTCACGGGTGTATGCAATTCACGGGTGTATGCTACGGTGACTATCATGTGCGCTAGTTGAAGATGCATGCTGTTGAAGTTTCTCACGTATTGGTCCTTAATTTATCTTTTTCTGAATGCCTTGGTATTTAAAATTTGCTTTCACCTATAATTATCTTCCCATTTAATATAGTAGCTAATTACGCAACTTAATTTTAAGTGATAATAAAGTAGTCAGTTCATCTAATAGTATTTAACAGGTTTTTTTTTAATTTTAATTATTTAATAATTTATATTATTTTGGTGTTATTTAAATATTACTATTTAGTATTTCTGAGCATGTTTTAAGTTTAAAAGTCGAAACTGCAATTGAAAATTTTAAGAACCTTTTCATTTAGCTTAGCAGTTAGTGTCCAGCAAAAGAAGTGGAGCAGGTTAAACGAAACCGCAAAAAAACTTTGTTCTTTAGCAAGGGGCTGCTTCTGCTTTAACTTGTAGAAAACGCAGACATTTGCCTTTGCACCTAATATCTAACCAGACATATAATGTTGCATTAACCTGTGCAAGGTTCTACACGGTTCCAACTTTAGCAATCCATAACGCGTATGACGTAGGTTTTTTTATGCTGCTTGAGGAAGTGTTTGATCTTTTCTCTTGGGATTTAGAAGGGGGAGCCATTTGGATGATATTTCTCTGGAAGTTCAAATTTAAAGACGTAAAGACATTTATTTTACTAAAATAACGCCCTTCGCTATTTATTTGATAATTGGATCCATGCCCACAACAATAAATGTCTCCGTTCTCTCCCTTGAAATAATAATCTGGGTGTTCTGAAAAATTCTCCTATTTGTTAGTTCGAAAATTATATGTTTGTTCCTATTTTTAAGTTTCATTTATTCTTTAGAACCCAAAAAAAAAACCATCAAAATGTTTATTGATCCTCATCTTTAATCAATTGGATCCTGTTTCCCACATCCTCGTGGGGTTTAACACAACAATCTATAGCAACCCTTAAGGTAAAATCCATCGTCCAGTGTTATCCTGGTAACAATGTCTCAAGTTACTTACAGATAGGTCAACCCGAACTGCTTACCATAAGGGATGACACTGAAAGGATGCAGATGACAACAAAAGTAACTTTAACATGAAAACATCAAAAACATCTGAGTTATTAAGACATATGTTGCCTCAGGTTCAACTGGAATAGTAGAAAGCTCGTCTTTGCAAAACATCAAGTGCTTGTGGGGATTGTGGCTGTAATTAAATCCATGCTAAATCTGTCCCAGAATAACCTCCCCGCCAGAAACCTTGAAGTCAGATGGAGCTTCCTCCACATTCAGGACCTTAACTTTGCCATCTTCTACATATGCTGACCATCTAAACCAAAACAACCTCAAGGCCTCATAAGCAGAAATTTTTTATGAAATCAGGCCATCCTGATCTTGGATGGATGGTAATTAACAACTTAAAATATGCCAATAATGCCATGGATGGAAACTACGAGCAATAAAAGCTATATATTGCATGGATGGCAATTGATCACCAATATAACCAGGGCATTTCATTTGTGACCAAGATATGTTGTCCAGGGAAGAAGAAGAAGAAGAAATATTTGGCTCGTTAGAATTAGAGTTTGAACCTTGGTACTAAGACTACGAGCTCTATTGGTCAACCACCAACCCAAACAGCTGCTGGCAGAGAAAAATGTGCATTTGTTCTCCGATTTTCAGGGTCAAAGGCTCAAAACCCAGTTGTCAGATGTCTAAAGAGGGAGTCAGATGGGATTTTTAGCGCTATTCACAAATCTAGATCATGTCAGGCAAAAATTGAGGAATCCCAAGAGCATATCACTAGATTAGCCAGATATTTGACAAGACCCATACCTTTGAGAACGAGGTCCAAGCAAAGCAGCAGAGAGATCTTTATCCAACTCCAAGCTTTTGTGAAACCTCCCATCAAAGTCTCCATAAAATTCAATCTATGATAGCAAAAGAACAAAATTTACTTTTTCCATTCATGGCAGGCCATCAACAAAGTTCATCAGTTTTGATTCAATAAAAAATAAATTGAAAAAAAAAAAAAGAAATAGAAAAGCAGCACTACGCCAGTCAGGGGAACTAAACAATGCAATTACCATCTTTGCAAAGCATTTTTCACAAATTAATCATAATTAGCAAATGCTGTCACTTGACTCATTGCCACAGAATTTGTGTTTTAAGAATTAAGATATAAAAATAGCCAACGATAGTGAGCAAAAAATTGTTCTGTGGCCTGTACAGTTTTAGGAATACAAGCACGTACAGCATCTTTCGCTTGGAGTTTCTCCGCCCATCCATTCATCGTATAGGGATCATTCACAGCCACACAAATCACAGAATCAACTCCTTTGGCCTTGAATTTATCAATGTTGTTTTTGAAACTAGGCACATGCTGCAGTGAACAAACCCCCGTGTATGCACCCTGGAGAATACGACACAAAACTCAGAAAACAATCAATCTACGAAAACACCAAATTAAGTAACTTGTTAGACTTCCTGTGACTTAAATATTAACTGCATGATTTTACTAAGTCTTTGTCTCTTTGACATCAGAAACTTTCACCATCTCTTCCATGAATACCCACCAAGGAACTCTCACCCTTCAAGAATGAAGCAGCTGGTAGTCAAATGCCACTTCATTTAAATATTTACACCAGCAGTTTAAAGACAGTCCTATGTTTTTCAAATCTATCATATCAGAAAAGCAAATTGCAGTCAAATAACTAACCAATATTTTATTTTTTGCTTCATTAGTAGACCTATTAGGTCATGAGTTACAGTAGCTCTTTGCTCCCATAAATCGCCTCCCACAAATTTCACACCCTCTCTTCCTAAGATTAGAACCCAATACCTCTGGCTCTAACCGCTGGGACACTAACCAATATTTTTTTTTTAGTTTTTTTCTGTTATGACTCCTTCCCAAGTTTTGCAGAATGTTTAAACACATTTTTACGCTTGAAACACAACATTATCAATCATTTGTTACCCAAAATTCACTACTCAGAAACGATAACCCCAATTGAAGAAGTCAAAAATTGGAATTAAGGAAAAATAAAAAACAGAAATAAAAAAAGAAATAAAAATTCAGAAACAGTAACTTACAGGAAGTCCAAAGATGACAACTTTCTTGTCCTGCAGGCATCAAATTAGACAAAAACAACCCACCAATAAGAGAGGAAAAAAAAAAAAAAATCATGACCGCCATTAATAATTAATGATAGAGCAATTTACTTGTTGATTGACAAACCTTGAAGATGTCCTTTAAGGGTGTAGTGGAGAAATTGGAGGAGACACCTTCGTCCCAGCTCCTGGCTTTTTGGAGGGAAACACCGGGCGCAGCCGAGACTATGTCAGCCCCAGCTGCGATTTTCTCGTAGGACCTCCTCGATGGCACTCCGATTCGGAGATCATCCGCCAATATCATTGACTTCAAGGCGGATGAGCCCTTTGCTCGCTTCAGGATTGCGGATGCCATAGCTCAGTATGCTGCACTTTGACGCCAGTCGAGCCCCTCCCGTTTGCTTTATTTTGGGGAAATGCCAATGCGGATGGGTAAAGCGGTGTCGTTTTGCCATGGAGATCCACTGGGCTGGGTCTTTAACGCTGACGCTGGACCTTTTTGGGAGGCCTTAACCAGTCCATATTTTCTTTTGGATCCAATTATTCCGAGAGATTATGAACCGATCCTTTTTATGTTTGTTTTGTTTTATTTTTATTATTATTATTTTTTTCTTTATTTTTTATGAATTCCTTATTCCATTAGCCTTTTGTTATGCAGTTACTGTTAGCTAGTAATGTATGGCATATGGTGAGGCGCTTAGGCTTGGCTTAGGGGCTATAGCCAATAATTGACTAGAATTAGAGCTCGAACTCAAAAATCTTAATCTAGAGATGAATTCATATGTCTGCAACTGCAAGGAGTGCACTTTTCTGCTACGCAAAATCGCAGTTTCATTCAAATTCAAATTATTTTCTGGACTTGGAAAGAGAGAGAGAGAGAGAGAGAGAGAGAGGGAGAGAGAGGGACATAAACATGAAGCAGGAATAGAATTAGTATTACCTTCTATAACCTGTTGCACTAAATCTGACTTAGTGAAATGGGAACAGAAAAATTACATTACAACAGACTTAAAACCCAAAATGGTGTCTGATAGCCAGCATGTAACATTAAAACATAGAGCGACGTGGGGGGAAGGAAAACAGCCTCGTTCTTGAAACGAAAATGCAGAGATTGATGTTTCCAGCAACTTCAGAAGAATGGATGAAAGATAAGTCCTCATGATATGGATGCTTCCTCTTTTTGTATGGCGTTAACCAATATCAAGCACCAAGAACTTCTAGCTTCCTAGAGAAGGGAAAAGGAAACACAAAATTAGATATCATGGAACCTGCATTGGAATAAACTGTTACAGAATAATGCACTTTTAAGCTTTTTAGGTGAAATGGAGAACAAAGTTATTGACGTTTTATTCAAACTCTCCAACAAATCTCACGTTGCATAATCTTAGACTTACTATCTCATTGATCATCGGAAAATATCCACCATGACAAAAGGCAAAGAGAGAAGACAGTCTAATGTAACTGTATCAAGAAAAATTAGTAAATAGGGAATACTATTAGGAAAAGTTGGGGAAAAAAATCATCATCAGTATTCCTTTGATCAAAACAAAAATCATTAATGATTTAGATGGACAACAAAAGCTAATTTCATGCAATATTTGATATTTTTTGGTCAAGATTTTTTTTTTTTAATAAGAATGTCTATCCCAGAGGGACGCAAAACAGGATGTCGCAACAAAGAGTCCTACACTAATAATGATTCTAGCATTTTTAAAATTTCATTTTTAGTGTTTGACTAAATAAGACATGGGTCTGAGGCTTTGAACTACTTTACCACATGCCATGACCCAAGCTGCCTTCCTTTTCAGAGGAAGAAGAAATACACAGAGCGAGGAAATGTGGGGAACATACCATTTCTTTGTTTGTGCCACTTCTCTATACTTCCATACCAGTTCCACTGGAAACACAGAGCTGCAATACGTATTATACCAGCTGCAACCACCTCAAGAAAAGCCATGAAGAATGATCTCTGTGGCGATAAACCAGCCGTTGCTATGGACAGTAAGATTCCCTCAAAGTTGCAAGGAACAAAGAAGGAACCGGATTTGATCCCATCAAAAGCTTTCTTGGCAACTTCATCTGCTTTCATCATACCAGAAGATGCTGCTATAATACTTGTGAGCTGGGGCTTTCTTTTATTTTCTGCAGACAGATACTGTCATTTAGTTCACATAACCAAATTGCCTTACAACATTAACGGAGCCCATTAAAATTGGAGTAGATACAATATGCACCCAGTCTACACAACAATTTTGAGTTTCAGAACCAGTATAAGGAAATCATATGTTGCCATGCATTCTTCGATGAAATTAGTTACCGAAAAAATATCCATTTATCATTTTAATCATATTCTATTGCTTGAAAACAGAATTACACATAAGAAAATGTAAAATTGGAGCCACCGGCAATGAAGGAAGACTTAGAATAAAATAACTCTTACCCCTTAAATTGAGTCCCAGGCATTTATAAAATGCCAAACTTCACAACCAAGATAAAGATAAACAGAAGCCTCATTTACTCAGACTCATTGCAGAGATTATCTACCAATTGTTAAAAACAAGCTGGAAATCGCAATCAACTCACAATATCCCAATCCGTATACAATTGTCCTATATACCTTCCACGACCAGGAGTATCAGTGTCAGGGGGAAAATAAGGGATAGATGGATGTTATCCGCAATGACCTCCTGTTGCAACGCTTCCGCTAGTCCTCGGAGGCCAAACTTACTGGCCGAATATGCTGCATATCCATAGATGCCCACCTAAAAACAGTGCCCCCAGAATTAAAAAAAAAAAATCATAAACATTTTCATTCAAATCCCAACAACACAAGTATACTTCCATAATATAGAAGCATCAACCAAAGAGCTATAACTCAATTGGTACCGAAATCGTTTCTAAAACTGAACGCCTCGAGTTTGAGTGTTAGTCAGAGCCAATTAACTAAAGTATAAACTATTTTCATAACCAGCTACCATGAAATGCTATAACTTAGGCAATTAAAAGGGAAAAGAAAAGTCAAAGATTGGCGTTTAGATCCATACTTGACCGCCCTGAGATGAAACGAGAGCAATAGAGCCGGGCCCACGATCCTTCCTGTTCTTCATTCCAGGCAAGGCAGCTTTGATCATGTTAAAACTACCCATCAAGTTCACGTCTATCATGGACCTGACCTCATCCAGTTCCTGCTTCTCCAGCTCCAGCGCAACAAACAACCCTTGATTCACCACCAAGACGTCGATGGGCCCAGCCTTGTCCACCGCAGCTTTAACGGCGTCGAAGTCCCTCACGTCCGCCGCGAAGACCGCCACGTCGATGCCTGTGGAGAGCCGGATCGACTGCCTCGCTTCCTCGAGCTTGTCGAGCGATCGGGCGAGAATGGACACACGCGCCCCCTCCGCCGCCGCCCGATGGGCCATGGCCAGCCCAATGCCGCTTGATCCGCCGGTGATGAACACGTGGCGGTTTTTGATAGGGATCCTGACCGGCCGGGGCCGGACTATGATAGCCAGGAACACGAGGAGAGCGAGAGGGACGAGGAAAAGCAGAAAGTAGAGGTAAGAGAGGCTGGCGATCGCCATCGACGGAGCTTCCTCGAAAAAGCCGTTGACTCCTGGCTCATCTCATCGGATGGCAAGCAGAGCTAGTTAACTAGGCGGGGTAATGCGAACAATTATTTAAGGAAGAATGATTAATGAAACGGTCAGTGCTCAATAACAATGTTTTTATTACGCTAATAATTGTAGGCATAATAAAACCAACAAATAAAAATACAGAAAATACTCTTATAATTAACAAAAATATATACACTAAAAAATAAGAGAGAAAAGATACGGCCGTCCTATTTAAAATTTTAATTTTGATACAATGGACATTAAAAATATAATAATATTATAATTAAAAAAATAGGAGGGTCGTTTATTGATAAGTTCAAATCGGTGTATATACCAACCATCGTGTGATCTAAGAGGCAGTAGTTGTCAAACTATAAATTTTAAATTTGAATATTAGTCAAAATGTTAGATGAAACTAAACATTAAACATATGCTGTGGAGTTTACTTATCCGATAAAAGTGGTGCTCTCAAACATACATTAAATTTGAATGATAGTTGAAATTATGTGTCTTCATTTAAAAGATTTAATATTACCATATCACTTACCCCTTTTCTAAAATAATAAACTACTATCTTCTTTACCGACAAAAAAAAAATTGAGAAATGCTCGTGACTCCTAAGTTGGTACTACAATCTTTTACCGTTTCTTTTACTGAAAAAATGGGTAATCAGTATTTTGTAAATAAGCATAATTGGTTTGAAAGGTTCTAATTGCAAAGTATTTTAGTGTTCGATTATAGGTTATATAATATGGTCGGAAAAAGAACGAAAGCAAACATACAAACACAATAGTACTCATGCACGTTATCTTAGAAGCATAATTGTCACTATAACTACGATAATAGCTTTCAATCTTATCTTGCATTTAGTGTGTTTGTTGCTGTGTTAGGTTACAAGGGAAGTATTTGATTTGAGGGTTTACTATAGGTATGTAAGATGATTGGACTAAGGAAAAATGATAAACGATAAATGAGGGGCTGAAGAAGGTCTAAATAACGGAGACTTGTTAAAAGGAAAAAAAAAAGGTCCGGCGAGTCCCTTTTTTCGTAATTTTTTCTTGTGTATAGCCTGCCATCTATTTGTTATCTTTTTCAATTTATTTATAGAACAGAATTTCAGATGCATTCAAGTCAGATGGTGCCATAATGGTTAAAAAATTATTTTGTAAAGAAAATTTAAAATTTTTTTGTCAAAAATGATTGAGTGTGCAATATGATGGTTTTGTATGTGTAGCAAAATCGATAAAATGTGCAAGGCGTCATTGAATTTTTTAAGTTATACATTCAAGTGATTTAGTTGTGCATACAAAACATTTGTATTATACATCTAATCATTTTTAACAAAAAAAAACATAAATTTTTTTAAAAATAATGATGACTTCGTATATCAATTCTCTGTCTAATTTCTCTGTTCAAATACTTTTTTTTTTTCATCTTTTAATATGCCAAAGGATCAATTGTTATAATTAAAATTTTGTTAAAGTGAGTTTGTAACTTTCAAATTAGAAAAATTAAGATTAATGACATCGTTTGGGGAAAAAAGAAAAGGTCAGCGGGCCATATCACTGTTAGCTTCTCTTACGTAAATTCAGATGGCCCACCTTGACTGCTTCCCACTTGCTTCCAAGCTCTTGCTTTCTCTTCTTCCGGGAATTGCTTCTGCTCCTCTCGTCTTTCATCATTTTTCTTCTTCTCCAACGATGTTTCTATGTCTTGTTACTGTTTTTGTAATGTCTTTAAAGAAAGATTCTCTTGTTTTCAGCTTCTAACATCAAAAGGGTCCACGTTTTCGTGAAAAACACTACAACTTTTGCCATATTTCTTGTGAAACCTCGTTTCTTGATTTTGGTATTCACGGTTTGGGTCTCAAAACAATTGTCTTCCAACTGGTCCGAGTTTCAGTCCTCTCTTTCACTTGCTCACTTTTAAATGATAGGCTACAATTTTCTCAGTAGGCTACAAAAAAAAAAATGCAATTATCTTCACTATCAAGCAATCTACTGTTACACCTGCAGCCATCAACGAATCCGGTAGCAATTTTTCGCAGAAAAAAAAAAAAAAAGACCATCACCAACTCCTGCCATCACTTCCTGACCCAAATCCTGTTCTTTGCTGTGTCTAAGCCTTTACATGTCTCCTCACCTTAGTTGATTCTTTTGCATTAACCAAAGCCCAAACAAGTCCCTGATAACTGGTCGATTGCAACCAATGGACGCAACATACACGAAGGCAAAATAGGGGCTGCAAAGAGGTCGAGAATGTAATTGACTTTGCAACCTAGTGCTAGTGGGCTTTGAATGTGGTGTTCAATATATACAACAACAATGACCTTTGAAAAATTCTCCAATGTTATGCCTCTATCATCGACTAAAGCCTCTCTTACTTGTGAGGGCTTCTTGCTTTGTAACAGAGTCAGCCATGACCATATTTTTTATCTTATTTGTCATGATGTAAAGATTATCAATCAATAAAATCTTGCTATTTGCTCTCAAAAATATTATACCTCTATCATCGACTAAATCAAATGTAATTATAAAATAATAAAAAATAACAAGGTTTTTAGTTTAATTCATATTTTTAGTGAAAATAATTTATTCATAATTATATACTATATAATAAATGGAGTCCTCTTAAATAAAAAAAAATAAAAAATAGATATATGAAGTGTTAGAATATGAGTGAATTTTACTCGAAAAAAAAAACACTAGCAATCACCGTGATATCAAGTATTTGATGAACATGTCAAAATAAGATATTTTTAAGAGTAGCCTTATTGTGCTCAGCTAAACTATAAGTGATTATTAGCTAATGAAATTAAATTTAAAGTGAAGATGTAGTGTTTCTTCCAATAATGACAATAAGAAAAGCATAAACCGTAGGACAAAATGTTTTCAAAAAAATGTTTTCAAACACCAGCTCACAAGCAAATTCGTTATGTTTTTTTTTTAATTATTTTTTTAAGGGACCAAAGAAAAGAGCAAATAATGTAGTGGCAAAAGTGAATTTGAGATTATGTAGATGAGACATACAATTTCAGTTCAACACTTTCAAATATATTTTATGTTTTTAGTGGAGAGTCCCAATTGTGGGGGTATCGTGCTAGCAACTTTAGAATTAAAAAAAAAAAAAAGCAAACGGTTTTAATTAAATAGGAGAAACTGGAAGTATAAATTTTTTTTAGCTTTTTGAGAAATAATTTTAGAATATATAGTTAGTGGTCAATTAAATATAAAAGTCAACTTAATAGACTTTTACAATAAAAATGATTTTTTTCTTAATTTTTTTTATTCTTTTATTTTTTAATTAAAAAGTTCATTTAACCATGAATTATATAATGTTAGTAATTCTTTCTATTATTGTAAATTCTATATCCTTCTTCTTTTTTTTTTTTTTTCAGCTTTCTAAAATCTAAACCAACTGATTAAGGAGAAAAGAAGCAATTGAAAAGGTTGAAAGTTTGAATTGAACTCACACTTACTGACATACTACCAATACTGTTTGAATTAGAAGTTCATGATCTACACCCTCATTCTTAATTTTAAGATTAAAACTCAAAATTTCAAAAATAGAAATTTAATTTTTTTAACCATTAGGTATATTTGATCATTTGGTGGACTTTTCCTACTCGGTGAATCACTCTTCATAAATCTCTTTTTTTTTTTTTTTTTTGTTTTGGACTCTCATTTTTTTCACAACTTCTTAAGCTTCTTCCATTGGGCCGTCTCCCACTGACCTGAATATCCGAGTCGTTAAGTTGGACCTCTTTTCGGTACCATGAGTTCAACGTAGCTCTCACTTTAGATTGGATTTCATAATCAACAAACCTTGTAAGGCTTTCTAATTATGGGCCTAATAAAAAAAGGTTGGAGATAACACCCAACATTGCACGATTTCAATTTTTTTTTTGTCAGTAGCCCAATTGACTAGGAGATATTTGGGCATATAGGGAGAGGGGGAGTGTGGCTCAGGCAAGATACGCCGCCCACTCACACATCCATAACTATTTTTTAACACAATTTTAATCACTAAGACTAGTTTGAGTGTGCACCATGTCTTTGAACTTGGAACTATGGGCATAGCCTCACATATCAAGTAGGTTGGGGTGTAATGTATCCCGTTTACCAAGTAAAAAACCATAATTTCAGATCAAGAAAAAAAAATCATAATTATGAATCAATGGATGTAGTCTAAATGATTATCAAATATTACGTATAAATGAGAAATTTGAAAGGCTGCCTAGATTATGCAAGGGAGGAGGTCAGTGACTTAGTGACTCGACACCTACCTCTTCCAATTCTCCCATTCTTTTAAGACCCAAAAAAAAAAAAAAAAAACTCTTTCTCCCATTAACAACTAAACATCCATTCGCTCACTATTTTGGAACTAAAAAAAACTAACACAATATAGAGTTAATTGCAGCTTTTAGGGAAAAAAAAAAAACTTGTACTCTCACTAAAAAATAATATTATAAAATAAAATAATTACAAAACATTCTCATGGCCAACAAATCAAATACAGCCTAATTGACCACAAAAAGAATGCTTTTGAGGAGGCAGAATTGACACTCATACTTGCTTCAAATTTTACAGAACCGTAGCTTTTGATTTGAAAATATCAAAAAATACGTGCAAGAGCAAATATCTCAAGGTCATTAAATCTGCCCAACCGGAACCAAGTCTCAAGGCCTGACTGATTTTCCACTTAGTTTCCCATAAGCGGAATAGACATGGCGACATGGCGTAGAAGTGTGTACATATACGTGCAGCTGTTGCATCATGGCCATGGAGCTTTATGTCGATGTGATCTTGGAGTGCTTGGATTTGTGTCATTCTCGTTTATTTCCGGTATGAGCTGGTCCACATGTGACCAGATAATATGTACTACTTCTTTTTTTGAAAGAATTTCTTGCCCAAGTGGGTGTGCTTTGACATGAGAACCAACGCGTGTGGCAAGCCACCAAAGTCATTATTTCCATTTAATAATTCACCGAATTTTTCTGGGGTGTGATCTATGCAAGTTGCCAAGTAATACATTTTTTTTTTTTGATTTGGAGTCGTCTAGTATTATCCCAACAGGTTGATTAATCTGAATCGATTTAGACAAGACTCTAAAAGGCGATAAAAGTCTCCCAACAGATATTTTAACGCGACTGCATTCTTAAGAACTCAAACTCGAAACTCTTAATTAAACGATAACGGACTCCTGTCATCCTCACTAACTCCTATTTGTGCAAGTACTACATTTTTCTAACATTGATTAATGACCACCGAGGTGGGAGAGCTTGTTTCTAAGTTACGTTTAGTTAAGATATAAATTCTTGCTAATCATTCTTTCCCTACTTGATGGGACAAAAATGATGAGGTATTGTGTCGGATTTAGATTTGTTGTCACGTGTATTTTAGTGTGAGGAAGATCGTATGGAAGTATCACTCTTCAGATGATGGTTTCCCACTTCCCATATAAGTAAGATTAGATTAACGGCTGAACCAACGTAATAATTGACATCTTATATTTTTTTTTATTATTAAAAAAAAACATTGATTGATGATAATTATTTCTCGCCCTTCATTTTAACGAGATGAAAGCAAAGATTGCATGCCGCATAGGAGATTGTCTTTAATTTTTTTTTTTTTCACTTTGTTCTTAGGAGCAAATACTCAAACTAGTATGAGTGGGTACCCTTAAAACAATTGAAAGGATTGAACAAGAATCATTGGATACAAGAAATAATTAGTAGCTAGTTAATCAATTGTTAAAAAAAAACGAAAAAAACAAGTCCGAGAACACTTCACAAAGTGCAAGAACTCTAATTCACACAAGTGAAAAATCTTTCTACATTGAAAAGTTGAACCCCATCACCCTCATGGGCCAAAGTCTCATAGAGACTTTTGATGGGAAAAGAACTAGGCACTTTTGGACAATGCAATTAGTCGAAGAGTTCGGATCCCGAATATCTACCAACACATTGTCCGATTAAAACGAGGAGGAGATTTTTTGAAACCACAATGAAACTTTTTACCACTAAAAAAAACAACGAGTTCTACTTTTTTATACTTTCGTTGTAAAGTTTGACAATTATTTAAAAAAAATACTCTTCTATCTTATTAGGATAAATATTCAAACAAAAGAAATTCTGGGTCTATACTTTTTTCCTTAGTCAGAATAGACGTCTGCCTAACCGGGTTTTGGTTCTAGCAGTGTAGCTATCAAAAAAGAGAGAAGAAAGGGCTCATGCCACATCAAAGTCCTAAGCTTCAGCAATGACATTGCAAATTGACTGATTAAATGCAGACTGAAAAGATGGCCTCACAAGTATGCAAAACATGGGGTGGTCTGAAAGACAACATGAAGATGACTCAGCATTACACTCAACCTAACCAGCAAATGCAAAATCAACGTAGGTGGACTCAAATGATCTTCACGCTTTACAGGAAATTTTCGAATGCATCATGTCACATGACACTGATCCTGGAAGCTAGCCCAAAGACAGAAATTGTACAGTAACATTCAAAGGGCAATGGAGAATAATACAAATATGCAAACAGATGCTTGCTTAATTAATACGATATACTTGATAGGTTCAATCTTAGGAATAAAGAAAAAGAAAAAATAAACTGCAAGAGATAGATAATCCAATGAGTGTACTGTACTCTGTTGAAAACTATTAGGGACTCAAGTTAGAGGTTCAAGTGGGTTTCATAAGCTCTTTTTAAAAAAAAAAAAGGTATATAGACATTTCATTTAAAATGAAAATAATTAGAAGCCACAAATAAAAGTAAACAAAGGGCAAAAAGCTTGGTATAAGTGCAATAAATAAAACTTGGTAGAAGGTAAGATCTGATAAAAGAAAGCCCAAGTAAGAGGGGAATAACAGGAACAAGCAGAAATTTGGTCTTGAAGAATAATGGGTTGCTTCCAATTGAGGGATGAATCCATAACTTGGTTTTAGCAGGGGCAAAATTTATATGCTTAAAGGAAACTTTGTCAATCTTTAAGGTTTGCGGGACAACCAAAGTTTTTCAGTAGGAACGTAACTTAAAATTCTAGTTACTTGACATGTTAAATTTTAATTTCAGTTGAGCAGTTGCCCCCACAATTAAGCATGTAGATCCACCCCTTCTATGAGACCTTTCCAAATCTTCGTTAACTTGGAGAATCCAATGACACCCATAAAGTATATTTTGATATCCTAGGATCCTCTGGGTTGGCTTGCAACTAGAGATTACTCTGTCATTCCTGTTATCTGTACTACTTTAGTCTTTATTCCTTAGAGAACTTAAAATGATTTGTTCCTCTAACCAGCAAATTACGCTCTCAGAATTACAGCTAAGAGTATAATTACTCTCTAAAACTGAGCCATCTTAATTTTTCTTCTACAAATTGGAAAGAACTGTTCTTTTCTGCAGCCCCAACATCCATTCCTATGAGATTTGGACTATAGACCTCCAAATTCAACTCCAAATCCTTAGCTGCGGGAAGGAACTCCTCTTGGATTTCAATTGCTTGGTTTATTGAAATAATAAAGTTGGGATAGCTTGAACTTCATACGAAGCAAATATAAATTGATGGACAAAAGGAAATGCAGGCATCCATAAGGATTACCCAATTGCAAAGAAAATCAAATAACCAATTACAATAATTAACACAACCACTTTTACAATACTTGATAACCATAAATTTCCATTATTTTGGAGGCACAATCCTTTGATGAACCTCCCCAAGACCTATGAGAAGACAAAATGGATGGCTTTTCCATGTACATTTTTCAACATAATATATTGTTATTAAGCTATAAAATCCCTGCCTCACCACCTTGTCTCGGCAATAAAATTACTTAAAACTATTGAATCATGGACTTTGAGAAATATGCGCATAAATTTCAGCCTTTCTTAGTGCTAAAAGAATTATTGTAATAGGATTCTTGAGAAACCATTCTGGCATTATCATGCTGCCTGTGAGACCTTGAGTTATATGAGCCATGTCTTCCTTGTCTCTGCTTCCTTCTTGGCTGAGATGACTGAGGGATAAAAACCCCAGTTCCTTTGCTTTCTATTCTGCGAGTTTTCTGATACCCATATGGAGATGGTGCGGTTGGATTCCCTCCTGAGGAACCCTGCAAAGTTAGTGCGAAAATTCTAGTTCAATATAATTTCATTGACTTGTATACTGTACACCATACCAATAGTTATAGCCCAGTAGCCATCAAAATTGGTTCTCAAAAAAAAAAAAGAAAAAGAAAAAACAAGTGCATACCACAGTCTTCTATGAATTGTTGTGTGTAAGGCAACAAACCTGAAAAGAAACTGAACGGGGTGCAGTTAGGTCCTCATCATCCTCCATGAGTAGTAAGGAAATTCGCTTGCTTAAGTCTGCAAAGAACAAATCATCTTCTAATTCCATGCTCACATCCATGGCAGCTCCAACAAGACAAGAGTCTTTCTTTCTTTTCTTGTTTTTTTCCTTTTCTTGTTCACTCAGATACAGAAATTGAAAATGAATCAAGTCCCCCTTATTCCTTTTTTCTCCACTAACATGGGAATGTAGTGATTATAAATAGGAGAGAGAAGAAAAGGAAAAAGTTACGGAGACACATAATAGTAAATATAAAATTGATATGTAAAGATCTGAATCGTTGTATAGTAAAAAAATATTAAATTTAAAAAAAAAATAGATAAATTGTTTGATTAATTATATATTTTTTATGTGTTATAAATTATATAACTATACAGTAGCGTAAAAAAAAAGAAGGGAAGGGGGGGTGTGGGTGACAAATGGGCGAATTAAGTGTAAGGGGGTGGTGACCATGTGCGTTAGTGGGGTCTCACTGGCAGTTAGCCAATCTGGCCAAAGTTCCACAACCCCACAAGAATCATCAAGTGATTCAAATGATATTATCCAGTTGGGGCAAATAGATGAGGAGCAGCAAGTAAGCAAGCAACATCCCACACCCAGATATCTAATCCAAGATAGACTCGAATCCCTTTAACACCATACATGGTTGTAAATGGATGTGAGTTGTCTCTCCCTCACCCCCACACACGTATGCATGCATACACCTCTGTCAGAAGGGAACAGGGTATGGTTCAGAGTTCGTATTCCACAATCCACGCACACTCTTGGATTGGATGAATCGAACTATAGAAAAAAGCTGCTGCTTATCTAACAAAGAAATGATGCATGGATGGAGTGAGAATAAAGGGGGTTTAGATAGAATTAATTATTGTGTATATTGTTAATACGTGTATTACATATTATATATATTTTTTTATTTTGATAACTTATAACTTACAAGATTAATAATATTATATATAATAAACTTATAAAAAATGTATATAAGAGATTTCTCCGTCTCCCTCTCCCGTTTATGTAGCACAACCGTATCCAACGTGTTGTCTCGGTTCTGTAACTTATTGCGGTTAAGCATCAAGCAGCCAGTCAAAGTAGTTACAATAGGATCCCTTTTTCTTTTTCGGGTGGGCCCTAGTATTTATATCACACAAAAGTTCAAACTCTGGAAACTTTTGATTTGGTCCAGCTCTAGATTAGTTTTAATGGGGGCATAGATCATTAACTATGATTTTGTGATCGGTGACGTCTTAAAGGAGCTTCAGGAAGAACATGTAGTTGTGGAGTGCACATGAGCTGAGAATTGCGGGCAAGGGATGTTGCCTTCGTTCCTTTGTCCAGCGGAATCGAGTTGGAATCATTGAGTTGGCTCTTTTTGATGCGATGATTGAAGGCTCAACTGACGTAACCACAATTAGTAACATATATGACCACGAATATATAATGTTCAATCGGTAAAAAAATCGGTGTACAAAGGTTTAGTCACCACCGTTCCTAGATTGGTAAGGAATTTAAACTTTTGACTATGTGGTTCGGGATTTGAATTTCGTTGAAATTGAATGATAGAATTAAATTTATTACTTAATATTTAATGTAAAGTATGTTCTAAATATCTTGTCTCATCGCGCCTTTTTTGCACATAGAATTATAATACTATTTAGCAGGATTATGAATACTATTCTTACTTTTTCAGTTCTATCCAAAAAAAAAAAAAGTTTTAATCAAAATTTACGACTTATATTACTGCCAAGTAATTGAAATTTTAGCATTGGGATCACGGAGGGTAAGTTCAACAAAGAGGTGTCCGCAGGGTCAGATGCTTACATATGGTAGAGATATATGTGTTTCACTTTAATGACGCATGAGTTTTACTCTTCTGGGATAGCAGTTGACTGAATGATAAACTCCACGCGGTTTGCCGGCAGGACAAGAGTCAAGAGTCCATCTTCCTGATTTTTTTTCCACAATTTGGCCCCATACTAGTTACAGCATTTATAGGGGCTTATCCATGCCCATGCAGTTTCCTTAATCTGACCCACATGTTCTTTGAAAAATAGTAAATATAAATATAAATAATAATAAAATAATATAAATTATTAAATAATTAAAAATTTAAAAATAAAAAATAAAAATTATTAAATAAACTACGAGTTAAACTGTATAATTAAACTCATATTATTTTTTAGAGTATGCCGTAAAGATTCTTTCATATTTCTAATCCCGATTTCTCTCTCTGATTTCTCTCTCTGGTGCCAACTATCTAAGAGCTAAATAATAAATAAATTGAAAAAAAAAAAAGAGAGGATTCCCATGTGGAAATGCCTGTGATGAAAAAGAGAACAAATGGGCATCTAATACTATATAGCCTTACTGTACAAAAATCTGATTTACTTCGAATATATGATAAGAAAGCGACTAAGATATTTTTTGCTCAAAAAAATAAAAAAAAGAGACTAAGGTTTTTTGTCAATAACAGTTTCTCCCGGTGATGAAGCCAAACTAAAGCTATTTAAATGGGGAGCTGTGTCCAGAAACACTACAAAGTAAGAATTCATGACGCTCGATAATTTACTCTGATTATGCAGAACAAGAAACAGAGACTGATCATCGTTCTGGATTTAAGTGAGCATGAGAGATCATCCTTACGATGTTAATTGCAAGCACAATCTATGTTCTGCACGCAGATTATGCTCCACCAGCCGTATCCATGTCCACAATCCCATCGACTCCTTTAAAAACGACACGCAATTTTCTGAGACACGACATTTTCTTGTCATTCTTGCTGGTTGTGCCAGTCACATGCACAATGTCCTTTGGCACTTGACCCATAAGTTCAAAAAGTGGCAAACTTAGGTTGGATCTGGTCATCTCTTCTAAAACTGGAGGTGCCTGCATGTACAGATTCTTTCCTCTGTGCGTGACGCTTGCCTTTGATAAGTACAACTTAGGATGGTCTTCAAGCAGATCAATAAACTGTTTAGCCAACAAGTCGATCAAAGCAACCGTTATGAGACCATGCATAACAAAGACAGATAAACTACATTTCATAAGACCAGTATTTAGAAATCACCCAGTTGAGCAGACCGCAAATACTTTTAGCTTAGGAGAGAGACAATCTTAACATAGCAAACCAAACAGACTGGGAAGTCTATACAGAGTGTTTAATTTACACTGACAAACCCACCGGCATGATAATGTCCAATTTCACATTTTCAGCACACTAAATGGAAAATAAGCATACGAACCAGACAATACCTTCTGCAGAGTAACTGAACTGTCGATCTCAATAAGAACACCAGGACCACAAACAAGACAGTCCTTGTCCTTCACGAATTCAGTCACTTTTATGTGGACACCTTCCACACCGTTATACCTATAGGAAATTCAGATAACAGAGTATTTTACCAAACTGTTAATCAGAGAGTGACAGTCAAAGAACTCAAAATTTTCAATATTCAAAATTTTCTGCAAGATTCAACAACATAAGTGCCAACTGATTTACCAACATGAGACTTCACCCACTCAACCTAAACTATTTAATCTTCTCAAAAAAAAAAAAAAAAAAAACCTGAACTATTTAAGGAGTGTTATAAACAGTCAAAGTATGGGAATCAGTTGGATAACAAAAATTGAATAGTCTAGTTCATAGCCGAATTATACCAATATTAAGGCCTCATCGACAAATTTATATATCCCTTTTCAGTTACTGAACTATTGGGATTTCACCTGCTGAAAGTCAAGAGAAAAATCTAAATCTGATTGCTGTGACTGGAGAAGAAGGGTAGAGAAGAATGAGAACCCAAGGAACCATCCTCTGCGCAGAATAGGAAACTAGCAACCAACAGATTCCTTTTTGAGAGTAAAAAACTAACGGCATTTGTCTGAATGATAGATGATTCAAAAAATCTGCATTGTCAATATTCTATATTTGTGATCAACTACAGCAAACAAGGAAATGAGCCAAGTATGCAAATAAAAAAAGGAAACTTAGCTAAATCAGAAAAGAGAAGTCGCACGCACGTTAGATAGTTAGATAGAGTTCTACTGCAGCCTGATACAATCTTCAAAGTTTCCAGTGCACATGCAGCTGATATGATTGCATTGGTGGATGCAATAGCAGGAATGATGTTCTTCACAACTCCCTGTAGAGAGAAAATTTTATATATCTGTTCTACATAGGAGGCAGAAGACAAAAAAGGGAAAAAAAAACGACATTCCAACAAGGATGTAAAACTGAATGCCAAAAAGAAAATGCTAAATTTAACTAGTTTTACTTCACATTTACCTGGGTAAGAGAATATGTAACTCCTTGAATGCCAAAAAGCTCAGCCCTCTTGACAGCCTGTAGAATAAAGTAAGTAGTTAAAATGAACCAGAATGCGTACCACCATTGAGAAGAAACTATTTAAGACTCGACAGAGAGCTTCACCTCAGTATAAACCCACTTCATATGTTCTGGATCATCTGGATCAAAGGCTTTACCACCATGAACCTACAAATAAGTATAATAAGATGACCACAACTGACTCAAAATCTCTTGACGAACAAGAAAGGGAGGCAAATACATTACCTCGCTCCATTTAATTAGGTGAGCATATTCAATACAATGGGCAGCATTTCTAGGGTTTCCGCAAGTGTGCACAGAGGAAACTTCACTTGAGGAGGAAATAGCCATATGGTACACTCAAAGCACGGTGTCTGTCCTGGCAGAATAACCCTAGCATGACCCTTGAAACCTTCAGTCCCACCATCTACCATAGGTTTCATTGTACCTTCTACTGGTTTGTCTTGTGCATCATACTCTGATTTCCAAAAAATACACCAATTTCACACCAGAATAAAATCTCTACAGATATGAAAGCTAGACATCTGATGAAACTAAACAGGATAAGAATATGCACCTAGAAAACTACAAGCTACAGCATTTATATAGCTCCGAGCTTCAATGGAATCAAGACCGAGCACAATAATGTCAAAATCACTGTAGAAATCAATTTCTTTGTCTTCAATTCGGCAAAAGTGTGGCACAATATTTACACCACTAACTCTTTCCATGACACGCTTGGCTGCCACCTCAGCCTTTGGCTTACCAACATCTTCAAGCCTGTAATAGGAACACTATATCAAGTGGGACTTGGATACACCTCAAAAATATGCTAATGGAAAAACTATTTTTGAAACAATTACCTATTTTTAGCAATTTAGATACTTGAGGAAAAAACAGTGATCAATCAATCATCATCCCTAAAGGCAGGTAAACTTGCCTTTCTTGCTGCTTACACTTAAGGCAAAGGTACACAAATTTTTGTGTGGCAACATTAGGCTAAAAATCAAGTAACAAAGCTCTGTGCTCTACTGATAAACTCTCCTTTGCGTTTTCAGTTTGGTGCATAACTAAATTTAGTCACCAACGTATAGGGTTCCTCTTCTCTCCCAAATCATCCGATAGCCAGTTTAGGTACTCCTAAACTTTTCAATCTCAAAATAAAATTTGATGCGCAACCCGCAAAACCACTATAAAAGTAAGCCAAAACAACTACTTATCCAATCAAGCCCATCACCATTGAACATGCTCTAATTCTCACACACCAATCACAATCCACATGATAGAATCGAAAGGCAAAAGCATATAATGAAAACCCAGAAATTATTAACTAAAGAAACCTGAAGAGGAACTGGCGATTAAGATTGGAAACCTCGATACGGTCCATATCAATGACCTCGAGATTAATGAAACCCGATAAGGCCAAGTCCTTCAGAAGCTCGCAGCCCAATCCACCGGCCCCCACAACCAGTATCCTTGCATACTTTTTAAGATCCTCTCGCAACTGCCCAAGACAAAACATAACCCAGATAAAACAAAACATCAGTTCTATAAAGAAGATTTGCTCGACAGATGTTTGTTAAATTGTCTCAACGGCGAGTGGGCGAGGTGGGCAAAGGGGTCTTACGCCGGGACCGGGGTCGAAGGTCGGGCCGACGAGATTTCCCGGACGGAGAAGCAGCTTGTCCAGGTCCCTCGATCGGCTCTGTTCCGCCGCGGAGCGTGCCATTGCCAACCCTTTGTCTCTCTCTCGATCGCTTAAGAAGGTTTGGTGGTGTTATGTATGTGTATCCACTAAGCTCTGCTGCTAGCTTCAATGTTACGCTTTGGGTGTCTGAAATTAGGAGCCAAGCTGCACAGATTAATTAAAAGTTGATGAATTGTTGTGCCCAAAGCCCAAAACTTAATTTTCTTTGCTCAAAGCGTTAGCAGTGATAAGTAAAAGCCCATTGGGCCGTTTTTGTACCGTCTATTTTTGAACAGTAGTCAGACTCTTTTTTTTGCTCAACGAATTTGAATGTTTAGTATAAAAAAAAAAAAAAAAAGTTAGAAATCAAAAAAATAAAAAAAGAATGTTTAATACCATTTTTGGGTGTGATCGAGTTGGTTAAGACGCACAGGTTTCAAATAAGAAATTTTGAATTCAAGTACTGTCAAGCGCAATGTCGCTTGGGTGAAAACCTTTAGATATGACTAAATTTAATCTTTCGCTAGTGCAATCTGAATTGTTCGCACCACTAAGGAAGATGCCTAATACTCTCTGTTGGAACTGTCGCGGTGCCACTCTCGCTTTCCTATTATAGGACCAAAAAAAAAAAGTTTAATGCCCTCGAGGTGGCATCTCAATAGTGAGGCAACGTGTTTCTTCCACATTGGACCCAAATTCGAGTCCCAACGCCAATGTAGGTAACACTAGCCTTATATGCTCACAAATGCTTATTATGCAGTACTAGTTTTAAACTTGTTAATTTGTAATCGAATTAAGAGAGTTACGCTCGAATTCAGTAATGTTCAGGTAGTGAATCTATTCATTTGGAAGTAATTTAATAAGGTACAATAACGATAGATATGTCAGCCACAACTCACAAATATTATGACCAATATACATACAAGTACATTTTTTATTGTTAAAAAAAATGTTTAATTATTATTATTATTGTTTTTTTTTTTTTTGAGAAAGATGAATGTTTAATCAATTATTCATTCATTAATTATAATCTTAGCCTGGGTGGCATACATGGGACATATAACATGTTTTTCTATTTCTATTATGAGAATTTATGTCGTCATTGTCCTGTGATTTTTTTTTATATGAAAATAAAAATAGTTACCCTCAATTTTGTTAGAAAAAATTGTGTTTCTTGTTGCACTAAACTCGTAAAAAAATAAATTTTTTAATATTTAATAATAATCATTAATTTTTCTCAAAATTGTGAACTGTATACAATTAGAGGTACTTTTAGTTTTACTTTGCACTGTAGGATGCCTGAACAATCGTCGAGCGCCAACTCCCGCAAAAGCTTTGCTACTGAATCAAAAGCAAGGTGTGAATCAAAAGCAAGGTGTTATTGTCCCGTATCTGTAGTACATTTAATCAAAGACATTTTAGTTAGAACCTTTTGATTCGAGGTTCAACTCTATTTTTGGTGTTCAAATTTAATGGTATCTTCCACTATAGATCCCAATTCCCAACTTACCCCAAGAAGAGAGCTGAAATTATGCGACATGAAGGCATATGAAATTTAAAAGAGAAGTGGTTTGGCCTTTAAGGTTAAAAAGCTCATGCCCCAAAAATCCTGCGAAGACAATAATCCCCTTCCCATCCTTAATAATAATTTAAAAAAAAATTCGACAAAATCAATCGGCACCATTGAACAAACAAAATTTGCTAATTACAGTTTGTTACAAAAAGAATCACCATGGATTCCTCTCCCCTACAACTAGTAGTACTGTGTAATCTCTACATTTGTAGCAAAGCCATTCCCAAAATCCTAAAGAATGAAGTTGGGCCAACCACCAGCCATTGGAATTGGGCATTCTCTAACCAATGGCCATTATGTGTGTAAATTGCAAATCATTCGTGTAAGATTCACATCTCCCAGCTAAAATATGATATTTTCTACAATTCTTTTACAAAAAAGAGCCAGTGCATATGTTTACTTTACTTTCAGAACTGTGCTGTATTGGTTGATAAGTCAAGCATTCCGGTGGCTTCACGCTTTAAAAATAGTGCATAGAGCAGCTCATTCCACGAGTCTGGGACGCCCGGCAAGCACCAGTGACTACAGTCTTGCCGGTGCAGAGGCGCTGGATGAGAATCGAGATAGTATAGAGATGAATGTCCGTCTTTTCTTCGAGCAGACATGCTTGTTATGTTTAGCAGGTAAAGTTTCATGGCTTGGTTTAAGTAGGCTGAAAACACGTCGGATGCAATTTGGAATTTGGAAGATGTTTCGGATGGCACCAATGTTGGCTCCATTTTCATTTCTGGCAATGTCTCCATGTGACAGTGCCCACCAGTTCTCCAACTTCCACCTCTGCAATGTAGCAATATATGAGATCTTCATCAAAGAACATTTACTAAGCACAAACGAGAACAACAATTATGTAGCAAACACTTGAAAGATAAAATAACACAATAAGAGTGAAGCGTAGCATGAATATCCAAGTCCAACTAAGGTATAACTCGATTCATCGAGCCTGTTCAAGCAAAAATTTTCAGTTTAAGATCATGATAAAGTAATTATCAATGGGTATAAATGAGCTATCGTTGGTCAAGTAGCATGATCAAAAAGCAAACCTCTTCTAGCAGCCCAAAGTCTAAAGATGCTGTAGAAGCATATAATACAGACGGTCACTGAGGAATAAAAGATAGAAAAATGTTATGCGAAAGACCAAAATCAGTGAGAGCAAGCTTCAAACAGACCTGAAATGCACGGGAGCAAATGTGCGATAGAAGACTTGGGTCTTGCTTGTGTTCACTTCATTTTCTATCCACTGCAGCAGAGTCTTTATTGACCTTCGATATGCAAGTTCTACGCTCATATGCAATTTCACCTTTTCTCCTTCTTCAAAGAAAGAACCCCTGGACCCGACAAGGAAGATTAACGTTAATCTCGCGATACTCTTTAATCAAAATCCAACATAGCTGAAGCAAGAGTAGGAAAAAGTACCCTCTTGTAGTTTTCTCATAATTCCACCAGTGCCCTGTGTTGAGGACAAGTATATCAGCATCCCTCCACTTGACGGCGCTCCAATCCATCTGATCCACCTTAATGGTTAATTTGACGTTTTCTGGAGCCCCAGCAGGAGGACGGCCCTGTAGTACCAGAAATGGAGCCCTGTAGTATTCAACAGTGCAATTATAATCCTCAAACTTGAACACCAAGAATCCCTTATGCTTTGTAATTGGACTGCCGTTCACTTCATAGATCAATTTCTTGTCAGGAACTACAGAAGATAGCATGCACAAGAGGGACTCCCATTGATTTCTGCCAATCGAATCCCCAGCAAATACTAGCCTTTTGTTTCTCAGTTTCTCCAACATCAGTTTGGCATCGAATCTGTTTTACATTAATGATTATCAGAATATGATGAACAAAGGTATATTTCTCAGTCTTCTGCATTGATATCTATACCAAATATATATATCTAAAAAAAAAAAACAAAAAAAAAAACAAAGCAAATGTATTGAAATTTTGATCCACAAGTAATTGCCCATTGAATACAACGTATCTTGACAATGCACATGCCAGAATCAAGAAGTTGATGTAAATTAATGCCACTTATCAAGTCAATTAAGGCACATTTTGGTGGAGAGAGTGACAGCGATTTGGATTAATGCGTGAAAGTCTCATTTGTCTTCATTGCCTACAAGAGGCCCTCTTTCATCTGTATCCCATCCAAAGTTCACGGGTCAAGCTTCTCAGGAAAATAAAACGACAAAAAAAATTAAAATAACGTAACAAATCAGAGCAAACTTGGGAAAAGAACAAAGGAGCAAAATCATTACATCCTTTAAACTTTTTTACTCACTCGAATGTAATTTAACAGATATTAAAAATTCCCAAATAAAATCATATATTTATACGTTTGATTGATTAAGAGTACAAAAATGCAATGTTACTCTATAGTCTAACATTCTTAACAAACTCGCTAAGGTAAGTCCATTCCTTTCTGTATTGGACGCGTTTGACACTAAATAATGTTCTTTCGTCACACTTTCTCAGCAACCAAACAGTCTCCAGAAACAAACAAAAATCACAAAAAAAAAAAAAAGGAATAAAAAATGAACCTGGGCAAGTTGCAATTCTTGGGTTGCCATCTCCATTTGGTGTAGAACAAATCAGGCCTGCCATTTTCGGTGCACCTAAACCCAGCATCCAAGAAGCTGCAATCTGTAGACTGATACAGTGGATAACTCTCGTCCCACACCCAATCCCCATCAAACACATCACACTTCCCACCTTCTTCTCCTAAGAACTCGATCCTTTCAATCTGACCCGACCCGTTAAACTGCAACCACATGAACCTCTCTGATTTACCATGATATGTATACCCTTTACCAAGAACAGACTTATAATCAAAGTAAAAGAAGCAGCAAATCACGCAAACTGTAGCAAAGAAGAATCCCAATACCCCCAAAGACGGCTCTAAGTGTCTAAAACGCTTGACTTTCTTAAAGATTTCAAAGAATTGCATGGTTTCATGCTCTTGCTGAGATGGGTTCTTGGACATTTGGGCCAAAGACACAATCTTTGAATCTGGGTATGGTTGGATTAGCATTAAAATGTATGACAAAGTGCAGATATAGAAGTGAAAAGAGAGAATGATACAAAAGAAAAAGAAAAGGAGAGAAAGTGTGGTGTGCAAGGGAAACAACATTCATGGCAAACAAAAACTAAACCAACCATTAGCAATGCTCTTCCTTTGTTAATCAAATCAAAACTTCTTTCCTTGGCAGGTCAGTTTGTTTTGCAATGAATGAGAAAGAAAAAGGGGGAGAGAGAGAGACAGAGAAATGGTTGTGTGTGCCAATCAAGCAAAGGTAGAATCATAGAAAAAAGAGCTGTTAATAACTTTCCTTTTTCTCTCTCTTTATCCCCACTGTTGTTAAGGGAATTATTTTTGGCATTTGGGAAATGTGGGGCTCTCAGTTTTGAAACACCACAAAAATCCAAAAAGGGGGAGAGTGGGGGGCCGGGCTGAATGTAAATGGGAATCGTGGAACTCAGACATGGGTCGGTTTTGAATTCACTCAAGGGGTGGTTGCTGGCTTTTCATAGGGGTAACGGATAGGTATCGGAAATAAAGCATTATCCGTCCTTCTGGCAAAGAACAACGTCATGGGTAACGGTTTTAAATTCACTCGGTCGGTGTCATGGGGCCAAAAAGGGAAGCAATTGACCTGTGTTCTACAATCCAGAGCTAACCATCCGGTACATTTGGGATAATAGCAGCATTCATAGTCTCTCTCTCTCTCTTTTTTAATCAAAAAATAGAAGACATAAGAGGATTGCAACGTATATGCTAGTAAATTATTTATATCAAGTCTTTTAGAAAGCACGTCTAAATTTGTTATTAGTAAATGCATATGTTTAGTCCACTAAATTTTAATTTATAATTTTATAATGTAAATTAGATCTTTAACTACTAGACCACTTTCGATCCATGGTGGTCCTAGTCTTTTATTGCATTAAACATTTGCTACAATGGTTACTAAGATCAAAAATCCCTGTCGTGAACAAGGTCTACCGTCAGTATATGTTGACACCAAAGGTCTATACCTTTTATAGACGACTCCATCTAAAAAACTTGCATTCAAGCTCCAGAACAACATCAAGAACCAAATTTGGAAATCGTTAAATACTATTGACAAAAATAATAATTCGTTAATCGTCGATCGTCCACAAGATTGATTCTCTTAGATTAGCGGAAAATGGCAAGCCAAGGCAAGGCAAAGAAGCAAAGTATCCGAATTCCGAACCAAGGTTGCTCACGTCATCTCCTCTTTTTTTTTTTTTTTTTTAAATTTTAATTTAAAGGAAAACCCAACACTAGAAGGTCCAAAACCATAAATTTATGTCAAAAAAAAACATAAATTAAAAAAAAAAAAGAAAAAAAACCTCCCAGCCGTTGAACTTAAATTCAGTGAGCTATCGGAGACGAGAAGTTGAGTAACTTCAAGCTAAAGACAGCCGTCCATTTCGTCGACTTTCTTCCCTCATTTTTTTCTGGGAACTTGAGAACTTCAAGCTAAACACAGCCGTCCATCTCGTTGACTTTCTTCCCTCATTTTTTTCTAGGTACCGTTGGTCATCTTCGTTTGTTTGTTGTTTCACTTCTTTTAATAAATCAAGCTGAATTCTAGCAATTGTGTATTGAATTCCTGCCAAAATTGAGAATTTCTGGTAAGGTTTCGATTTTTTTTTTTTTTAAAATTTGGTAGGTATTCAAGGCAGTGTGGGGATTTGGTGATGTTAATTAGGCATGGCATGAATAGTGCGTTAGGGGCAGCCGTCTCCAGAAGGCAACAGTTCTTGATAAGATCTCCTGCAAGGAGCTGGAGAAGATCACATTAGTGAATACAGAATGGAAGAATCTATGTGTGTGAGTGGAGCCAGTTTAGAAGCTGATGCTGATAACGTTTTGAGGACTATCACACCCAAACTTGACCCAACTTAGACATAAGGGCCAGGCAGGTACTAAAGCTCAGTGAAAATTGCTAAAAATTCATTATTTTTTCTTTTCCTGTTTAGGGTTGAATGTTACGGCTGATGGGGTTTGGATTACGTGTGCAGGTTTTTTTTTTTCTTGTTTAAGTGTTTTTGACATCCGCTTACTTTTGTATTGGCATAGGGATAATATCAAAGTGGCATGATTCAGGGTCAGAATCATTTGTTCTTAGCGGTCAGCAGTTTTTACCATTCTGTGATTTGCTTGAAGTGGCCCACGAAGTTCTCACATTTGTGAGGTGAAAGAGTTGATGTTTTGTGCTTTGAATTTGGTTTTTTTTTTTTTGGGCTTCATTTATGATTTTAAGTAACACTCTGACACATGAACACTTACGATTTTTTTATCCTTAATTTTCGAGACCTGGGAACCAAAATTAAAGCCTCAGGTTAAGTTAAAGAGAAACAGAAGTAAAGTTGAAGTTAGAACAGGTTGTTTGTTGAAACAGGAGAGAAGATCTGAAGCCGAGCCTGGAAGCTGCCAGATCAAACTCCAGCAGATTGTCCTCTATTTGATGTCCACCAATTATAATGGAAGTCCTGGGTCTAATTCCACCATCAATAAATCCCAAGCACGTCACCTTCTTGTTAACTTGCACCATTGAGTTTGCACCGAAAATTCTCCAATACACATTTTCTTCTTGCACCGGTCCAGGTGCACCTGATCTTTTCCGAGCTAAAGCATGCCCCGAAAGGCGATACGGGTGCCACTCTTGTGTTGTTTCCCACCACATTGATGAAAGCTTCCACGACAACCTTGTAAATTGATGTGTCCATGACCGTGTACTGGTTAATGGTGCTGATTTTAGTTCCTCCATAGCCAATTTCGTTGATGGACAGCAACGTTGTATCGAATTCGATGGTTTTTCCATTGACTTGGATGGCCTTAACATCGATGAAGTAGTCAGATGAAGGTAGATCTCCAAACAATCCGGTTGCTGTGCTTTTGGGGTTGACCATAAGTGGGGTATACACAAGAGACTTGGAGACATCAATGTTATTGGGAAGCAGAACATAAGGGCCATTGCCAAAAAACAAGACCCCATTGGATTTTGTTGTGGAACTCAAGCATATGGCGAAATTCCTGGGGAAGCCGAAGGCAGTGGAGAATTTAGAAGGCAGTGAAATGTTGGTTCTTCCGAGGCCAGCCATACCATTAACACCACCTTTAAGGCCTCTTAAGAGAAATGTCAGAGCACAGCTTGAAATGAAACCAGGAACTGAAACTACCCCACCATGATTGATTCCATTTGTGGACTGAACATACACAATATCCTGGCCAATCTCACCCAAAAAATCTCTCTTGTGCCACCCTGTTGTCAGGGAAGTCATAGCACGTGTTATTGGAGCACCCTGGAGTGTTGGGGGTGTTGTAGCGTTCTGGGTATATTTCCTCTACACAGCCCCGCGACTTGGCGAGTGAGCATTGGCTGAGCCACATGTTGCAGGCCTGTAAGAGGATGAGATGTAGGACCCCTGATAGCAGACAGTCCAGAGGAATGCTCCACCTAGATCAACTGTTAGTTTCAAAGGAACCGGAGGGGTTCTTTGGGAGATTCTAGTATAGTATTGGAAATGTGAAGATTCTTTGGTGATTGGAAGGACCAAGGCTTTGGGAGCAAATGGTGTTTCTGCTTCGGAGGAAGATATGACGAAGATGATGATCAAAAGAGAACAAAGGAGAAGGAAATAATCAAATGTGGAAGCCATGAATTTGGTGCCTTGGACTAAGGTTAGCAAGGGAGATTTTTTGCGATAACTTTGGATACGGAAAAAGCAGAGTTTGATTATAGCCGATCCAGCAGTATCTAACTAATAATTTTTGCTTGTTGACCCACTTTAAAAAAAAAATGATTGGGATATCTCTTCACGTGGTGTAGATCAACATGTGCTATCTTCGTTAACAAGGAAGGTCCCATAGTCGAGAGAAATGATGCTAGAATCCTAGCTGTTTAAAAGAAAAATATGGAGAGTTGGCCATTGAGGTTGGCTTCTTAAATTTATAGTTTCCAAGAACCTCATTCTTGGTCAACTTTTTTTTTTTTTGTTTGCCTACTATTTAAGTAGATCTTTCTTGCTGAGTTGACGATTGAAAATATCGCTATTGACATTTCGGAGGGGCATCACAGCTGGACATTTCGATCACATTTCATGGTAATTGCACAGTAGAGCTTAAAATGAAAGAGGGAAAAAAAAAAAATCCAAGCGTAAGTAATGAAGCTTGACGGTTCCTTGGTTCTTGGTGCGTTTTTGGTTATTATGTCTAGTTATATATATATTTCTTGGTTTCCAGATATATATATATCCATGAAAAAGTTCAAGTTACATTTTACGTACATTTTTTTGTTATTAAATGCGTCGGGCGTACCGGCGTACTTTGCTAATAATTTCAGATACAAATATTGAAGCTGACTGGATCGGACCTAAGCTCCAACTTGAATAGAATTACTGTAGCCCCACTAAAACTGGCCCATAAATTGAGAAGCCTTTAAACCAGTATTACTGAAAAGACCAAATCTTGGTCCATTGTTGACCACCGGCCATGATAATTTCGGACCTGCGCCCAAAATAATATTTAAGTTTTAGGATTCGGATTTAAGATTTTATTCTCGGATAAAAAAAAAATTATTCATATAATTTTTTTCTCTTATAGTTGTTTTATCAGTTTTAAAAAGATCAAAAAAACATATTTAAGTCTCGGAGAAGTATGCAAAAATTGAATTTATTTATTGCAATAAAACTTCATCAAGGACACAGTCAACATTTAGATGCCGGTGAGTATTATACAAGGGTACGGAAGAAGTTGCTGGCTCGGGTCGATCTCCGAGCCAGCAACTGTGTAAAGTAGGGAGGAGGGCCCTTTATTTGAATCCTCTCCAAATAGAGTGCTCGGATCGATAGCCTCATTCTGTTCGGCAACCCAAGTCCGGTAGGGTATTATATATATATATATATATATATATATATATATATATATATATATATTTTTTTTTTTTTTTTTTTTTTTTTTTTTTGAGTAGAGGGTATTATTTTTTTTGACATAGAGTAGAGGGTATTAGATATGTCTGTTTGTAAGAGAAAGGATAAACATACCCCACCAACCCACATAAGAATCTAGTCAGCAAAAAGCAACAATTTCAGAGGCCTTATCCGTTCATTTTTACATGTTATTGACTGATAACTCATCTTTGGCCGCGTCAAACTTCCGCTTCCCACATCACCACCAACTTCCCATTTTTTGTCTACACCTCTCCAACTTTCAAACCATTCCTTCTTTTCTTCTTCTTTTCTGCTCGTTTTCTCACTAATTTCCATCGACAATGGCTTCTTTTCACTTTGTTCTCCTCTTGTGCTCTTTTATATACCATCTCAATCAGTTTCATGCTCAAATTTCCCACTTACCAAATCATCACGTACTTCTTCTTCCTGTAACAAAAGATGCTGCAACCCTCCAGTACTTGACCAAAATTCATCTTGGCACCTCATTTGTACCCACCAATCTTGTGATTGATCTTGGCGGTCCATTTCTTTGGACTGATTGTGGCTCGACACACGTGTCTTCATCGGTGCGTCTAGTCCCAAGTTGCTCAATCCACTGCGCCAAATCCAAGGCCAATCATCATGGGACCAGGAGTTGCCAATTTGGTACAAATTGTCATGTGTCCACAAGAAACAGCATCACAACATTGTCAAGGAAATCGGAGGTTGTAGAAGATATCTTGGCCATCCGATCTGTTGACGGGTCAAAAACAAGCCCAATCTTCACCATTGACAGCTTTCTCTTTTCGTGTGTCCCCAGTTTTTCACTATCTCGCTTGGCAAGTGGTGCCCGGGGAATGTTAGGCCTAGGAAGGACGCGAACGGCACTACCATTGCAGCTCGCCGCAACAATTGGCTACCACCGGAAATTCGCAACCTGTCTATCATCATCAGACGGTGTAATTTTCCTGGGCTATGAATCTAGCAACCCCCTTTTTGGCACAGAAGTTTCGAGGTCATTAATGTACACCCCTCTAGTGACTGACCCGGGTGGTGGTTCCAACGAATATTTTATAAACGTCAAGTCCATCAAGATTAACGACAAGAAATTGTCTCTAAACCATGAGGGCGTTATTGGGTATGCAAAAATAAGCTCAGTACTGCCCTACACAACAATGGAGAGCTCAATATACAGCACATTCGTTCAAGATTACATCAAAGCAGCCGCTTTTATGAACATGACAATTGTGGAACCTGTGGCACCTTTTGGCCTTTGCTTTAGTGCAAAAGGGGTTGCTAGTAGTACACTATCAGGGCCAATGGTCCCCACAATAGATCTGGTTCTACAAAGTGAGATGGTAAAATGGAGGGTTCATGGCAAGAACGCAATGGTGGCGGTGGGTGATGAGATTATGTGCTTGGGGTTCTTGGATGGTGGCTTAAACCCAAAGACCCCAATTGTAATAGGAGGACTTCAATTGGAAGACAATCTTGTGGAGTTTGATTTTGGTTCTTCTATGTTAGGATTTAGTTCGTTGTCCGTGAGACAAACATCTTGTTCTACTTACACGGTAAAGTCCATGCTTGTCGAGTCGCTTTAGTTATTGATTGCTCTCTTCGAATTTGTTTCAATAAAACTGCTAAATAAATTTTAGAACTTGCAATTCATCCAAGCGCTTAAGTTAGAAGTTGAGAAAGTCTATACATTAAGGTCTACATTTTATGACAACAACAATAAAACTTCAATCTGAAATTTAATTAAAATTTATTACATAAATTTATTTTTGTAATTTTGTTTTGTTGTCTAGTAAATTCTGTATAAAATTTAGTTATTTTGAATCCTTTATAACTATCGATTTCTAAAACAGCTTAAGTTTACATTTTAAGAAGAATATTTACTAATTTATATTTAATATGTCTAAACCAATACAAGTCTACATTTTAATAATAATACGAAATTTTACATTTTTAAATACACACTCTTCACATGTTTTAAATCTAATTGACAAGTGATAATAAAATTAAACATACTTTTCACTTTTTAGTTCATTTCTATTTTTTTTAAAAAAAATCCTCGTTTCCTATCATTTTCTTGATATGCAAAAGCAAGTGTGTAAAAATATTTTAAGCCAACAAAAATTTCAAAAAAAAAAAAAACGAAGTATGATGTTTAAATTTTAACTTAGACTATTGTCCGGTCAAAAAAAAAAACTTAGACTATTGTGCTTAGAGAACTAGTTTTTTTTTTTTTTTCTCCCAAACAAGAGTAAAACTAATCAGTATTTATGTATGTACGCTCTTTCGTTGCCATTTTTTTTTCTTTTAATTATGGTCCATGTATCTCCATTTTAAAGGCTAGATTAATAAAAACTAACAGAGAAGAATGTTGATGCTTGACACTTCTTCAAAAGTATGGATAGTGGTCCTATCGCTAGAGATTACTTAGACTTTTGTGTCTTATTAGAGTTGAATTGTATTCAATAGAACGTTAGCCTACAGACGAGGTAAACCAGATAGAATTTTTCTCGGTTGTATTGGGAAGAAAAATTTAACTGTAAGTGATTTTTGAAGTTCAAATTTCACTATCTTACCTCTCAATTTTACCCTTGGTGGATAGTAAATTATACTTAATTAATAGTTTACATTTGAAATCTTTTGCGCCCTAATTGAAATGCGAGATTCGTGGAAACCAATCACCACATTCTCCAAGCTCAACAACTGTATTCAAACTAATTTTTAATTTCCTCCGTCACCTCAACTATGTAAAACTTTGGTTACTTTTATTCCTTTAAATATTAGAATTTTAGAGCATTTGAATCATCTTCACATTACAGTCCACAAAGTATATATGCCACATTTTCATTGCATCGGCAAGACAGGAGTCATTGAAATGGCATTTCAAATGCCTCCGATAACAAGGAGATGACAATTATGGAAAATGCATGAATGTAATGAGAAAAGATTAAAATAAGGTGGGTGACACCCCTTAAAGGAATAAAGAACAAAATATGATATACATATATATAAGTAGTTCTACTATTTTATTTGGACAAAGCATAAATCCTAGGTTGAGAAGTGAGTTTTCATTCTAATTTGAATTTTACGTTTCCTTAGTTGATGATTATGAAATTTATGATATAATTATTACATTTATGTGATTTTTATTTAAATAATATTCTTTCTCCCTTCTCGCTATTCTTCTCAATTTCTATCTTCCTCGGCCTCATTCTCTATTATTCTCCATCAAACACCAATTTACTTTGCTAATCCATATTGCTGGTAGATGGATTGGTTTAACACCTAAAACATAACTAATAATCATCAATAGTTTGATGGAGATGAAATTTTTAAAACACAATTGAATAAGCAAAACACTTATTTCACAAAATAAAAGATATGACAATATTACATAAACACGATTATAAACACAAATACAGAAATATATATAATCATAACAGTTAGTTATAATTTATATGTCTTATATATATAATAATTAATAACTATGATTTAAATTGAAAATACGAATCCAAGTTTACACATAGTGGTTTGTACTAATTTACGACTTTTGCTTTATGTCGTTTGCTCGCGCCACCCGCTTAAGAATTTAACTATAGAAGAACTTGCTTTCGAAGTGGATTAGCAAAATGAAGCACTATATATGGTGCTCTCAATGCTTTGAAATTTGACACTAAGAGAATATAGTCCCGGACCTAAAATTATCCATTGCATAAAAAGTTATTTTCAGAATGCTCAACTGCTTGATACTCATCAAAACTTAAATGATTAGACTTATAACTAACCTGCTTTGACGATCATAAATTCATAATAGCTAGCAACAAAGGTAACGCAGGCGAATGCCCCCTATGTGTTAGAGAGGTAAAACAACGAACTTAAGCTACTACAGCCCATTAAATAGCTTCTAAATTTCATCGAATTCATCTGGAAAAATAACTTGTATTGGGCACTTGTACATGTCTGAGAAAAGTTGGGAACCGAACCCATCTCGGTGGGTAGATGTTTTCTTGTATATATTGAGAATTCTATTGGACAGAATGAGAATTACTTCTCCAGTTATCTTTAACGTCTAAAATAAGAAAGTGAAGGTAGTGCCGACTTATCCACTTATTTGTATCAACGTCGAACTCAACTGAGAATAGAGAGCGCACGGGCCACTCGGCCCAAAGGCTGAAGAACTTTAAATTCTGCTTCGGACTTGGAGCTGAATTGAGTTGGACTGAATATTTTTGGCCCAGAGGGATTGGTCGGTGCTGGAAAGTTTGAAATTGGTACTACATATATTTTTAGTGTATAATCCAGGTGTTGGGTTTTTTTTTTTTTTTACTATAATCAACAAAAATTTTGCAAGCAATTTTTCTAGATAGATAAATATACAAGCAATATATCCAAATTAAGGTGCTTTTCATGTATTCTTTTAGGCCTTGCGTTTTTTGTGTCTTTAACCATGTAAGCTTTCTTTTTTTCTTTTTGGATTTGTAAAATAGAAAAGTAAAGGTAATATAGTTCTTAAGAGAAGAAGGTTATATTAGTCGCATTGCATTGTAGATTGGATCATTATATTAAACTCATGACAAATAAATTTTACAATATTCAATAATAGTTACTAATAATTTTATTTAATGGTCAAGATTTATATTATATAATCTATGGAAAATGCTTAATAAGATTTTTTAAGTAGAATGAAAGTGATATCAAAGTGATATGTTGAACTGTTGAATAACTAAATTTAAAAAATAAAAATAAATAACTTATTAAATATTATTAAATAAATTATATGATTATATTATTATTAGTTAAACGGAGAACTCAATCTATATACATACGGGAGAATGTTTGGCCTTTGTGCTCGTTAACCTCGGCCTCTACTCCAACTCGATTTTAATTTTTTGTTTAATCATGAAAAAGGTGTATGATAGGTATATCAATTATTATATTTGTATGTAAAGGTTGTAATAATTTTTATTTAAATACTCCATTTAACTATTTTACATGCACAAATTTATAATTTAAATATTAATAAATATGAGTATAACTCTTCTACAGTCTATCTAATTTTTGCCGAATTTAGAGCTCCAACTGAGGAGTAAGTGCACATAGTATTAACAGCCAATAGAAACATTAGAGTAAAAAGTCAAATTCAAATAAATCATACAAAATATATGTGGAATGATCATTTAAATTATTGTTTAAGTGGTGGCTCAAATTAAATTTAAACTGAGATAACTTAGTCTGTGAATTGAAAAAAACAAAGACGGTCTCTCTGAAAGGGTCCAAATGTCCAATTAAAAGTTTGGTTGGGATTTTTAGAGAATGGCGCATTGGAAAAAATGGAACCTGTAAACTGTTCGGTTCGATCAAAAATTAAACAGAACCGGACCTGGTCAGTCTAGTACTCGTGTCGTGCTCTCTTCTTCCGGCTGGAGTCTCCAATTGGCCAATCCTTAAAAAGAATCGAATATCCTTTTCTTTGTTGTTTGTTAAGATTTTTGTGCATGTAAATTGCTCCGAATATCACATCAACACTTCTCAGAAATTCCTCCGGAACAGTCAGTTCTTATTGGGTATCTCTCTCTATCTCTATGCCGATTGGACATTTTTCGATTTTCATCGCATGTTACAAGCCCTTAAAAATCGTCTTTTAAAATCATTTTTTTTTTTTTTTGTTTAGATGGGGACGATGAAATATAAATGTTTCTAAAGATTTCTTTGATGAACATAGACAATTTGAAGATCTGAAGTGACCCAGATGGCACTTTTACTTTCTGGGTGTTTCTTGCAGTGGTTTGTGTTGTCCTACTAAGTTGTCTGATTGAATATAGGGATTCAGTTTGATCAGTAGTCATCATGTTCTTTTTGCCTATTTCATTTTTTCTGATTTTTTCCCCCATGTTTTTGGAAATTTTTGATGGATTCCCGTGTTATTCACACTTTTGTTGGTTGCTGGAGTTCCCATTAAGGAAGTTTGCATTAGTTTTTTTTTTTTTTTTTTTTTGAGCTTAAGGAAGTTTGCAGTAGTTAATTGGGCGATTGTTATAACTGTTATGGCTCTCTTGAAGATGGAATTAAATAGCGAGTCTCAAAGTTTTTCAGTTTGCCAGCAATGAGTAAGATTGATCAAGGAATCAAAAGCCAAATAGCAGCACTTTTGCGGGCTATCAATGGAACAAGATGCTCCAAGGAGGACAATATCCCGTGCCAAATTGAAGAGGTAAGTGCAGAAAAATAATAGGAAAAAAAAAAAAGCCAAAACAAAACAAAAGAGCCCATGTCCCTATGGCTTGCACTAAATGTGGTCTTGCATCAGCCTAGATTGTGATAGATTTTTATGTTTTAATTCTCAGGGCCTTTTCTTGGGTTCTGTTGGTGCTTCTAACAACAAGGATGAACTCAAAAGCAAGAATGTCACACACATTTTAACTGTAGCTAATTCATTGGCTCCTGCTTATCCTAATCATTTTGTATATAAAGTCATTGGAGGTATTATATCTCATCCTTTTCATTTGGTAAAATAATTTTGTGAACCCACCTTTCTTAGATATTATGAATTCCCTCCATCTATCGTTGATCTGGTATTTATCTACATCTGCTCAACCTTTCCATGCAATTCTTGGGCCTTGCTTGCTCTTGAGCTATTATTGTCCTAACTGAGGTGTCTTGACTATGTATTCTTTCTCCCTTCGTGAGTGTTGGTCAATTGAGTTTATCATGATGCAAGGCTCTAGCAGGTCACTTAGCTTGTGTAATTGAATATTGGATTTGGGTGTGTTTTCATATCTCTGTTTTAATCCCACTTCCTACCATGATGCTTTATTCTGCCACGACTTTTCTGTGTTATTGTGAGTCTTAGCCTTTGAATTGTTGGGGGCACATATGCCTTTGTTAATGACTAGGACCTTAATGAGTTTTTTTTTTTTGCCCCAAAATTTCTTTCCGAGGTAGTTGCGGATAGAGAAGATACAAATTTGAAACAATACTTTGATGAGTGTTTCAATTTTATTGATGAAGCCAAACAACATAATGGTGTTTGGGTACACTGCTTTGTTGGGAGATCCAGAAGGTGATTTGTCTTTTCCCAATATCATTTTCTTGCTTTCTAGCGTCATGTTCTTATTTTTTAGTGTCAAATTTTCCCGGGGGATTTTTTTGCATTTAGAATTGTAAACTGTCTCTTTAGGAGTTTCCTCGTGAATGGCTCTATAGCTTCAAAAACAGTTGTATGCACCTTAACGAGAAGTTTTACGAGCTATTTTTAAGTTTTATTTTTTTGTGGTGGGGGGGAGGAGATCCTTGTCCATACCTTCATTTCTTAAACATCACGCATTTTTCGCAAGTAGCATTACACCTAACAAAAGGGGGAGAGCCAGGTTTCGATCTCTATAAATTGTGCAACATTCATTATGGATCTGAGCATCCTTTAATAGGGATATAGGCATAAAGAACACTCATCAGCTATGCTTCAGTTGGTATATTTACTTAATTATTTTTATTTAAATTCCTCTGACATCATCTGTTAGGTAATAAGATATCCTGAATATACTTTCCATATGAATTAGCAGTCATGTTTTTGAAATCATAAAGGGGTACTGGGACATATATTTCACGACTTAAAATAGTACTAAAAGAAATTGGATTTTGCTTTTTGAGAGTTGTGTATGGAAGTGTAACATGGTTACATTTCCAATTTGACTGAATATGTGACTATACTGCCTTTCAGTGTGACTATTGTTGTTGCTTATCTGATGAAAAAGCACGGTATGAGCCTATCTCAAGCCCTGGAACATGTGAAGAGTAGACGGCCTCAAGCTGGTCCTAATGCTGGTTTCATCTCTCAACTCCAGGAGTTTGAGAAATCTCTTCAAGTAAACCATCCTTAATGTACATTTGCTTTTGAGTCGGAGAATATTTTCCATAAAAAGCAGTGTTAAGCAATAAATATTTGTTTTGATAATCTTCAACTGTTATTTATGGGTTGTGATTGAAGTTGAATGTGTGGTATCTCTCCCTACCATATTGAAACCTTCAAATGCAAGCATAAGTATGTTGTCCATGACAAATGCCTTCGTTGAGTAGCAATAAACTAATCATCTATATCGTAAGGTAGTCTGCAGACGATTTTATGCTCAAGTGGAATTTCTAACATCATAATGCTGTGTTGTGCAAATTAAATTCGTCCTTTGTCATTTCTGTTTCTATACTGATGTTGGTCAATTCCTTTTTCTGCGCTAATTATTATCATTCCTCTTTTGTTCTGTTCCATAAGGCAACCCACCCCTCATAGTGTAGTAAACTTTTTGTTCTGTCCTGCAAGGCAAACCTTCATAGTTTAGCAGACGAAGACAAGGGGAGGCTGTAAAGGATTAGAAGAGGAGGCAGAGCTTGGATTTGATGATTTGCAGGAGATTCATGCATAGGAGAACTTACTAAGCAAAGCATGACCAGCGAACTTCTAGTAATATGTCGTTTGTAAAAATGTTATATAGTATTATGGGGAAATAATAAGCATCAAATCCTAGAATTTCAACGACTAAAGTCACTGGTTTTATCCGATCTTCTTTACCAAGCAATAATAGGAAGTACTGCGAACCATTGCCTTCATTTGCAAATTAACAGGTGGTTTTAGCCATGTGTAGCAGATGACTATTTATGCATTTTCTGGGTATTTCCTTGGAATATATATATTATGGGATTTTTATGCACATTGCTAAATGTCATGAAGCCCACCAATAAATTCGTAGGAGATGAGTATGCTGCCTTCCCCACCCCCCCCCCCCTCTTTTTTTTCTTTTATACTGTAAATATTCTGACATGTTTCATTTCTATATTTAAATAGGGGTTCCATTATATGTTCCGAGGAAATTTCTGGAGAAATTTCTGTGATGTAACTATATAAATTTATTGTGTAACTATATTTATTACAAGTGTAATGAAAAGAAGGAAAAACAATCGCTATTTTTTTTGTTACACCATGAATCTATGTAATTGTAAAAAAATTTTTAATTCGTTACATTACAAAAGTTTTTCTCTTAACAGATACTTTTTGCCTTTCAATAATGCCAATCTTGATTAGTAATTCCATCTCTTAGCACCCAAAATGCCTTGACGAAACCCAGATAAGTTATCACATGATTATCAGTGGGCGGAAAGTTTTGTTTTGTCATTCTCCCCACTTTAGCTATATTATTTATTTGTTAGTATTTTTTTTGGGTCAAATATTTATTTTTTAGTTTATTCTAATCTCATTTGTCATTTACTGTTCGCATTAGGCCATTGCTGAGGGAATCTGGTTGTAAGGACAAAGGGGCACAGACTAGATTGAAGAAAAAGCTTTTGAGTTCGTGGGCCTTCCCACTTAATACTTTTATCAAAGAAGAATGGCTTGGGCTAAAAAATCTAAGCCTCCCCCAAATCTACCGGACAACCATGAAAAAACAAAAGAAGAAGCTAGCCCATTTTAAAGTAAACCAAAAAAAAAAAAAAAAAAACAAAAGAAGAAAAAAAAAGATAAAAAAAGGGCCGCCATCCCAGAATGAAATGATGATCTACTGAGGGTAGGTATGATCTCATAGTTATTGATACGTGTAGCTCTTGAGGATGATGGTTTCAAATTTTTACAAAATGTGAATTTTAATTTCCGAGAATTATAAAAAAAAAAAAAACTTGTTACTTTCACAGTTTCACTTTTTTTTTTTTTTTCTATTTCCATTAATTAGTGCTTCCTCGGACAGTTAGAGTGTGTTTGGAGTGAGTCGAAGGGTGAGAAAAGGAGGAAAAAAGAAAAAAAATAAAGAAAAAATAAAATTATTTGAAGTGGTAGAGAAGTAAAGAAAATAAAAGTATGGTGAAAGAAAAAGTGAATAGTAATTTATGAGAGAAAAAGTAAAGAGAAAATAAAATTGTTGGGAGCGATAGAAAAATGAAGAGAAAGAAAGTATAGTGAAAGAAAAAATAAATAGTAATTTATGAAAAAAAAAAATAGAGAGAAAATAAAATTATTTAAAATAGTGTAGAAAATAAAAAAAATATAAAAAATATATATATATATTTTTTTTTTCTCTTGCTCTTTTTATTGCACAACAAACACACAATTAGCGAAGTATCAACATGGTGATTTGCACTGTCCGGGTACTACGAAGTACCATAATTTTTATATCATATAAATTATGGCTTTTTTTTTAATACCATAAATGGATCGCTTTGATCCTTAAACCCAGCGATTAATTAGCTATGTTGACTAGTTGATGTGTTCGACACTCTTTTGTTGGTCAAGCTGTGTTCTAAACTCTGTTAACCAAGTTCTATTACGTGTTATCAGACTATAAAGAAATAGATTCTTATCAACTTTTCAATTTTAAGTTGACTAATTTGTGTTCAATAGCCATAAGAGATTAATTTAGTAGACCTACCATCCATAAAATGAAAGTGATAAATGAGAAAATTACATTTTTAGATTGTTAAAGAATATATAATCTATATTGATTAAAAATAAATTTATAATATGACTTATAATAATTTAAATTTCTCTTATTTTTATTTTAAGTTTTTAATTTTTTAAATTTATAATTATTATTGATATAATATCAGAGTTTGACTCCTTTTGTTTGCATTTTTAATTTGGTCAATTTATATGAGTTTGACCCGTTTCATTTTAGTTTTATTGTATCACGTATTAAAACTAACCTATGTTAAGAGAGCGTGTTAAATAATATATACCCTATATCAATTAAAATAAATCTATAATATGACTTATAATAACTTTAAGTTTTTCTTTCTTTCAACTTATTTTTTTAATAATTTGAGAATTATGTCATTATTTGATAGGAAGCATAAGAAATTCAGCCAGCGCTTAAACGTAACGACAAATATTCCTGTAATACACATTTTGTATGTCCAAAAAAACAAAAATGAGAGCAAGGAAATGTGCATGACATTGACATGTACGGAGTTAAGGAACACCCCACGTAAAACCTTTCAGTTCTTTTAACTTTCACGCGGGGCATGTAATTGACCCAAGATAATAAACGTGAGATGTAATATCTACAACGGAGGGGAGAGAGACAGGGAAATGGAAAGAAGGTGTTGATGTTGGGGGGTGAGGAAGGTTAAAGAGTAAGCAAAAGGATCCTCACGGGACTGTAACATAGAGCATTTATTATCAACCAATTAATTAGATGTATTTGTTGCTCTGGCCTTCTCTCTCTGTGGACTCTCCCTCATTTTTGCTGCTTATAAATAGCCAAAGCCAATGCTACCCTGAATTTGTGCAAATATAACAATTCAGGCAACTATTAAAGTATTATATATATATTGATTTTTTTTTTCTTTGCAACCTTAAAAACATGTCCCACATAGCTGTGGAAAGAAACAGGAGAAGACAGATGAATGAGCATCTCAAAGTCTTGCGCTCGTTGACCCCTTGTTTCTATATCAAAAGGGTAATTATAGTTTGTAAATTCTCTATCCTTTTGCAGTAAATAGTCATCCCTTTTGTTTTTATCAGGAAACTGTTTGGGATGCAGATTGCAATATAGTTAATGAGATTCAGTCTATTCAATTTGGAATTTTGGACTTAGAACCTCCAATTTGTTAAGTTCATCAAGTGATCATATATATCTTAAAAGTCTTCCCTTCATAATATTCGCAATATATTTTTGTTTTCGTTGGAGACAGTAAACAAAGGTAAGTGAAAGAGAAAACTATAGTTCAAATCCACACTTTTATAGAAGGCACGTACTATCTACCATCCCAACTAAACTGGATTCTCATTATATTCACAATTTACAATATAAATTATCAACTTAATTATATGAAATGTTGTTTTGTTTGTGAAGGGGGACCAAGCGTCCATAATAGGGGGCGTAATTGAGTTCGTAAATGAGTTGCACCAAGTTCTGCAAGCTTTGCAGTCCAAGAAACAAAGGAAAAGTCTAAGCCCTAGTCCTGGACCAAGCCCTAGCCCCAGGCTGCCGCCACCACCACCATTGCAGCTCATCCCTCTTCAACCCGAGGGCCCCTTTGGGTGTGAGAATGTGAAGGAACTGGCCGCATGCTGCAACTCTTCGGTTGCGGATGTAGAAGCAAAGATATCAGGATCTAATGTGATCCTGAAAACTGTATCCAGGCGGATACCCGGCCAACTTGTGAGGATAATCAATGTTTTGGAGAAACTTAAATTTGAAGTGCTTCACTTGAACATCAGTAGCATGGAAGACACTGTTCTCTACTCCTTTATCATTAAGGTATACCATCTACATATGTACATACACATATATATATGAAGAAATTTTGATTTTCCCATTTTAATTTAGGAAATGCAGAACATTTTGAGGATTTCATCACATTTATTAGTTACCTTACAAGACCATGGTGCAATAATAATGATGCGAATATATATATGCAATTAATCTATGTTAATTACTTTCATGAACATCGCATACAAGCACTGTTGATATTAAAATTAATACATTTAACCAGAATGAGTTCTGGGTGATGAACCTATTGACAATACCTCTTATGCGTTATTTCTTAATTAGACCTATTGGCAATTAGCTTGTGGCTCCTGATCTAAACCGCAAATGATATATGATCTCATATGATATCACCAAAGTGCTGTAGTCAATTGAAGAAAGGAAAGCTTGAGTTTTTATTACTGAAGCAATGTTTCTCACGATCGATTGCTTATGAGTTGCTATTGCAGAAGATGACATGCATTTATATTTTAAGAAATCGTCTCACATATGCATTTTATGTGTTGATTTTCTTGCAGATCGGGCTGGAATGTCAGCTGAGTGTGGAGGAACTAGCACTTGAAGTTCAGCAAAGCTTCCTTCCTGAGATTATTTACACGATCGAATGAAATATACTGGCTATATGCACTGGAGAACGATGTTAGCTCGCTAGTAATTAAAAATAAAATTGACCATAAAAAGGTTTAAAAGCTCTAAACTAAGAAGTGTGTTACTAATTAGCCATTGTAAGATATATGATGATGAAAAATATCACAATTGATGATGATATAGCTATCTTGAAATATTTTCATGCACTGAAGTTTTTGGATTGAGCTTGCTAATGAAGGACTTCATTGAGTTAAACCCTGCACCTCTAAGGCCCAATGGTTGCTTCCGCCCAAGCCATTGGGTACCTTGGAAGCTTTGAATTAAGAAGGCATATACCAAATTGCCACATGTGACCTCCATGTTACAAGAGAAAAACCTTGACCGTTCTTTAATTTTGAGAGTTTTGTATTAATTGAGATTAAGGCGTAAGCACTGCCCCATTTAGGAGTTATGCCTCTCATCTTCTAAATCTTTCCTCCACAAATTTGAGTTTAATAGTGTATTTAGATTAAAAGGAAATGTGTAGAAAAGTAAATAATGAGAAAAAAGTTATCAAAAAATAAAATTAATTAGATAAGTAGAGAAAATTGTAAGAAAGAAAGTAATGAAAAAAAATAAATAATAATTTGTGAGATAAAAATAGTGAGAAAAATAAGTTGTTTAGATAAGTGAAAAAAGTTATAAGAAAAACAGTGTCGAAAAAGAAAAATAAATAGTAATTTAGAAGAAAAAAAGAAAAAAAAGAATAAAAAAATTAATTATTTAGATAAGTGAAAAAAATTAAGAAAAAAAAATTGTTAAGACGCTTACACTTTGTTTTGGGAATATAAAAGTAAGGAAAAGAAAGATTGAGGAAAGAAAACTCCAATATTCCGTACTCTGAAAAAATTGAAGAAGCGTGCAACACTTGCAGAAAACCATACGGTACGATTTTCTCACCAAATTGGCGAAAAAGTTGGAGAAAGATTATACTTGACAATAATTTTACTAAATTATCCCCCCACTTTGTCTAAACTATACTTTAAGAGTATATATATTACTTTTTATACAAAAAATTCTTTTATTCCGCCTTCTTTCCGTATCAAAATAAATTTTCTTTTTCTCACCGCTTTCTTTCTCTTCTATTTTTAACTCATTCAAACAACATATTAAAAAATTATTTTATTTCTTTTTATTTTCTTATTCACCACTTTCTTTCTCATCATTTTCTTTTCCACCTTTATTCCAACTTCAAACACAATGTTAAAGTATAACTTTAAATTAGTCTCCTAAAGTTCTTTTGGGTGAGTTGCATGTAGACTAGATCGTATAAAATAAGACAGCATGAGATACTACAGTATTAGATAGGCTATATTATTTTATACTATGTTTAGACAATAACGTAAAATAACTAAATAATATTATGCGTTAAAATGAACTTATAAAGTAATTACCTTATTTTTATTATTTATTTTAACTGTTTTCATAACAAATAATTGAAATTAAATATCAAATATTTTATTTTAATTGTAAGTAATTTTTATAATAGTTATGAATTTTTAAAATTTTTGTTAATTATAAAAAATACTTATTAAATAAATTTTTAATGACTACAAAATAGGCTTAATATATGTTACTAGCCTATAAATATAAGATAACAATCATATATTATTTTATCTAGAATGTTTTGCAAACGTCAGATGAGAAGACATAAGACTAGCTTGATATATGTTATGAGATAGCCAAATATTTTAGTCTAATAATATTTGGGATAACACTAGCTTATAAATATAAGATGACAATCGTATACTATTTTATCTATATTGTTTTCCTAACCTCAGACGAGTTGACATAAGACTAGCTTAATATATATTATGGGCTAGAGTCGATAGGAATATTTGGGATAACACTAGCCTATAAATATAAGATAACAATCATATGTTACTTTTTTTTTTATTAAGAAGTTTATTGGACCGTGAGTTATATAATAGAGATAGTTTAGTCAATTTCTCAAATTGTCATAAACGTTTTGTTTTTTTTAAGGTCGAACATAAACGTATTTTCAATTTAAAAAAAAAAAAAAAAACCATTGGTTTGGTTCCGCGACCTTTGAAAATCTACCGCTAGGAAGTCCTTGCTGCCCAGCCTACAGGCTGCTCGTGTATCGATCCAGCCCAAATTTCATGGGCTCCACACCCGTCTTTATATTGGACACATTGGATGATATTAATCTCATGAAGCGTCAATCAAAATTATTTTTCTTTTCTTTTTTTTTTTCCACTTTTTCAATTCTATCAAGCATTCATGGTCTTCTTTAATTTTGCAAAGATTTGGAGCTTTTCGAATACTGACTGAAAGGGATGTTATTGCTTAAAAACAAATAGGGCATGTGATGAATCTAGGAAGGAGACAATGGAGCCCCAAGGCCGCCTCGAGCAACCATTGCATTTACCACTAGCACCGTCCAATCCAACCTACCTCCCAAGACACCATGATCACTCTTTTTTGACAACAAAGTGCTAATATTTCATTAATGAGTAAGATCCAAATACAGCAAAGATAAACACAATGATGGATTGTAAAACCAGTCCAAGGAACAACGACCCTCTTTGAACTATCTTGCTGCTAAATCCGCAAACCTATTTGCACTTCTAGGAATGTAACCAAAAGAGCATTGCAATATTAGTGATGCTACATGTTTAATATCAGAGACTATAGGGAAGATCTCTGTAGAACACCATAATCACTCTTATCAGAATTCCCTTCAGCCATTATAATTGAAGAAATGGTCTATGGGCATTTTGGACCGCCGTAAATGTCGTACCTTCTTAATAGTTAATTCAATGTATATGTGATGTGAACAAGTTTTTTTGAGCAACCCCACATAAAAATTCACTGTTCTAAAATGATGATTCTCTGCTCATGTCTTTGATGATCTTTTGAAACGAACACATTTTAAATTCAGACCCTCAACAGCTAGCTCTTTTGACTCATTATCCGTCTTCATCTGAAACACATGGAATACTATATGACACAATTGTACTTAATGTCAACAAAGTTGGAGCTACATCTGTGCATCTTGTTGGATCGAAAGTTTACAATCTATATAATCTAAATAATTTCTTATTGTTGTTGGGTATTGCAATATTACGTATTAGGTCGTATGCATTATCCCACTACTTAATTAGTTTATGTTTCTAATCATGTCCTTGCATTTTAACTCCAAGAAATGAACCGTAATTCACAAACTAGAAAGCAAATGACTTTGTCAAACCAGCCTAACTATTCTAGAGTGTGATTAGCCTAGTCTGGTACACATCTACGAACATGCCCTTAATACAAAACTTCGATTCACCTCCAAAGTTGCAAAATGGGTTTTGATGGGCCTTCATAAACTACAGAGCCCCAACTCCCTTGGCCCGTGCCATTACCATTTACCAACCAGCTAAAGTCTCTCTATAAGCCTTTGTAAAGGGTTTGACTGCAAAATTATCCCCACAACCAACCTATGGTCACTGTAAATGATGATTACCCCTATCATGATGTAACCAGTCGGAATTTTATTTTCTTAAAATTACTGATGAGAATTGTTGAGAATCTTTATTTCTACTTATTTCTTCTTATGTTTTCATAATTTAGACCGATTCCATAATCCTCTAATAATATATTTAATATCATTATTGTGATAAAAAATTATTTTTTTTAAATATATGAAATATTATCTATATAACGTAAAGCATTTCAAAGATAATATAAAATTTTATTGTGTGTAAATGAGTTCATGAAATTTTAGATTCGTTGACTATAAACCGTAAATTATAATGCATAGTATAAAAAAATATAATAGTTAAAAATTTAATTATTTTTCATCCAAGTTTGCGGTTCTAAAAAATATATATAAAATTTATGTGAATAAAAAAATTATTTTATCATATATAGTTAGTGAATTTTTGAAAAACAAATCTACAGTTGTGGAAGAAAACAGAGCGGCCCGGTGGATCGGAAGGGGGGAGGGAGGGAGTAACAATGAGGAGTATATTTTAATTTTTTTTAAATGAGTATAAATTATTTATAATTTTATAATACATAATAAATAAAATTTATTTAAATAAAAAATTAAAAATAATATTTAATTATAATTTAATTTTATATATTATACAAAAAAATAAAATTAACAAATATCTTAAAGTGATGTATTCTGAAAGTTTCCGTTAACTCTTGTACCCCCTCCTCCCGCGCAGGCTAACAGACATTTATTGCCGTTAGTTAGCTGCCGTCTCTCTCTCTCTCTCTCCGTACTTTCTTATAAAAATTTTATTTGTTGTTATTTATTTACCTTTTCACTGTTTTACGTTTTTACTGACTTCCATAGTTTTATTATTTGTTGTGGACATGCGGGTCAATTTCTCCCGGTGGCTTGGCTCCCCCGCTTGGCTTAAAGTGAGCTTTGTTCAAGTCTTCTAGACCGCCAACGTTGTACATTTTTTTTTTATAAATTTAACCTTATCCTTTTCCTTTATAACCATCTATGGATTATATATTGACAAAGATAATATAATTAAACGTATACTTATAAAAATTTTTTATTTAATAGATACAATTTTTTAAGAAAATTATAAAATATTATTCTTAATTTCTTCTTTTGTAATAAGAAGTAGAAATATAACACAACTAATGGGCAAAAAAAAGACTAACACTAGGGCCTTTTATTTCTTTTCGAGTTATTTGATTTTTGCATGAGCTTTGTCACCGTACCTAAAATATGTTGAAGCAAAGAAAAGACTTAATTTTTGTTGTGGTTCCAGTTGGTTTTTTGTATCGAATTACTACTTTTTTCACGCCGAAAGTCATTTTTTTGGACTTCTCCTAAATTGGAAATATACTTTGCCCCATTCACTGTTCTCCGGAGAGAAAAAGTAAAGAAAATTAATTAGAAATTGATATTTTTTTACATTATCAACTTAATAATTATTTGAAAATAATAAGATTCTTTAGAAACTGACATCTACATTAGGGTGTTTAATCCCAGAAAAAATTTCTATTTTTATCAGAAACATTGATTGAAAATAGAAACGAGTGGAAAACTTATTTACTAAATACATGAAACGCAGTTTTTCTGTGAAATCGAGTTTTCTAGCTTACCAATTTTGTGGAGGATTCTAAAAAAAAAAATACCTTTATTTTTTTTCTAAATTTTTTTCTCGGAGAGAAAAAAAATAGAAAACTCAAGTATTAAGGCAGCTGAAATTTAAAGAGGATTTAAAAAATAAAATGAAAGGTTGTAGCAAAAAAAAAAAAAAAAAAGAAGAAAGAAACAAAAAGAAAACAAAAGGACAAAATGGGGCAGAGAAAGAAAACACAAACAATGGCTGAATTCTGTAGAGAAAGCAGCAGACGCTAGCGTCCAGTACATGTGCAGAATCTGGACGTGGGGGGTGATTTTTTTTTCTTTCTTTTGTTTAAATTATTTTCTGTACTTGCAAAATCTTTCGTAAGATACTTGCGGGTGATAAATCTCAGTCACAGACAAAAAAGTCACTGCAGGAATTAGCTAATCAGGGCCTTGTCTTTTCCTCCGAGTTACAGAACTAGCCCTGCCACTGCCCACCAAATTTTTTGCCCTCCCAAAAATTATTTGTTGGGTTTCTTTAGAATATTCCTGCCGAGGCTTTTTACTTGTTGCTCTACGACCCCAACACATGATATGGTAGCAGTGATCCTGTTTCGGTTTCAATTGGAACCTAACTGAAATCAAACAGAATTGATAATGAGATTGACTATTTTAATTAGAATAGAGCTGTAAATTTTTAATACAATTAATTAAGATATTTTATTGAGATATTTAAGTTTTGTGTTTAAATTTTATTAACTCTAAAAAACTTTAAGAAATTAACCCATCAAAATAATCGGAGTAGATCCGAGCGAATTTATAAATCTTCGGCTCGGTTACATGTAACAACAAGTATTTTCAAATTAGAAATATGGCTTATGCAAGCTTTTCCTTGTGGGACGTAAGCCAGAAGATAGCATGCACCCAAATTATTCATTGATTACAAAATTCAAAAACTTCTTTCTTTTATTTGGAATATAAAAAGAAGACTTCTGTTCATAATTAATGGTAGATGAGATTGCAAGGTTAGCATAAATTAACTTTGTTACAACTTAGTATTCAGTGAGGAACTCTTTTATATTGTGAACCTGTAGACCATATTATTTAGGGGGTCTAATCTATGGCTGCAGTTTAGAAGTCAGCAGTGAGCCATTTGTCTGGGGCATATTTTCATTGATTTAAGGACGATGTCGGGAGGCCTCGACAATCAAAGTAGGTAGACGTAGTGATTTTTAATTAAAATTAAGTTCCTCCCTCAACTCTTTTTATTATGATGGTTATTATTTTTTCTATTGAAGAAAAATAAAAAGTGAGGCCTTTACCAAAATTTGCCACAGTAATGTGGTCAATAATTATTCTGTTTTTCATTCAAAAAAATTAGTGAGTTATGACAATCTAATCCTCAAACTTGAAGTATATCCCTCATGCCATCTAATGATGACAATTCAATGCGAGTTGAAGTAGACCTAGTACACTGTTTTTTTTTTCCTCAATTAAATTAAGGATTTTTTTTTTTGATAAATCAAAACTAAAGGCGCAGTTTATTTATTGAACTCAAAATTTAGGGGCCAAATTTATACAGGAAATTACTGAGCAATGGGATGACATGCAAGATTTAATGGAATGGTAATTCAAACTCATGCTAAGGTCTTATAATTTATATCCCACACTTTTTTTAAAAAAAAGAATTGCAAGATTTAATCCTTCACTCTAATAAAGCCATGCATAGTGGCTCACATAATGTAAAATCTGCACCGACGATGACTATGAACTCCACAAAAAAAACGAGTGTGTAGCTATGATTGTGAATCGAGATAATTAAGCATGGCCGTACCGTAGACATGGCTCGATGTAATATAAATTAACAATAATTAATCCCCTGATCTGCATAGCTTTTCCCTAATATAAATCGTTTAATTGAAATTTTCGTTATGGGAATTCATAGTGTCAATTATTCAATGGATTTCACATCAAATGTCATCATTAAAACCACAAAAACAAAATCAGCGGATTTGTCCTTGAATATCATGCAAATTTGTCCACTTATTCTCTCGCTGCCATGCCTCCCACAGACACATACAGTAACTTCACATGAAACATGTACCTTTTAATGAAAATCAACGCGCGAATAAACATTTTTTTTTTTGGGGCGCCGCGGGGACGTCAGCGAATAAACTCGAATAAATTGTAATGGTAGCTATTTTGACTCTAAACTCCTCGGATCCTCAAATTTATTTATTTAGTAAAATCACGGTTTTATATAATAGAAGTTTGATTATTCCCTCAAAGAAGAAGGCCTATGCGCAATGGCTGCCCAAACTCTGATACCAGCCAAAATTATGCCAATTTGCACCCTATAACAAAACCCATAAAGCAGTTTGGTCCCTTATGCCTGTATATGTTGAAATATCCATTGAACCAGAGAACAAAGTTGCCGAATGAGCGCAGATCTAAAAGAATGACATAGTCTTGACTAATTATTCCCCCTATATGTTGAGTAATAAAATTATCTAATTATATTTAAATAATAGTAAGTAGTATTATAGTTCATTTAAATAATATCTGATAAATTATTTATTTTTTTATTTTATAAATTTAATTATTTAATAATTTATATCAATTTATTAATACTAAAAATAACTCTTGTGACGTTAAAATAATTTATTTCATGCTGGGATGCCAACATTAATTTGTCAGAGAGCAAGGCAACTTTTTATAGCTGAGGTACTGCAAATCCTTGAGGTACTGCAATCCTTAGGCAATGAAATTCTGTCCCGTGAAAGGAGCAGTGATACACATGCAGAAGGGGGGTCACTCCTTGAAAATTAAAACAAGCAGCAGACCAGGCATCGTCCTAAGTTCAGCCAACCATTCGAGTGAAAGAATCCACGAAATAATATCTCTTGATTAAAGACATTTATGTACACTTTCGCACATCGCACATGTAATTTTCTAATTGAATTGAATAGTTTGTTGGTACGTAAACAGTAATTAATAAATAGAAATCCTTAGAATAAAACCAAATTCATTTGTCATCAACTGGATGACCGAAATCCAAGATTAATGACAGCGGATGAAACTGTGGCCAGTGCACGAGTCCTTGGAAAGGGTGCATCCTGTATTAGTCAGTGGCAAAACATGGCTCCCATGTGATTTACTGCTCTTTTAATTCCTTGGTCCTGTGCTTTGAACGTAGAATTCTTCGTTTTTGACTTTGATGATTGTATTTTAATGCCTATGCTACTCGTAAATTCTTCTCTTTGCGACTTTTTAAAGTTGCAAGTTAATTTCCTCGGTCCCTGTGCATTGTTTTCAAACTTGCAAGTTAATTTCCATTTTTAAACATGATCTGAGAATTAGAAGCCCCCGTTGGGGAGTACTTGTGGCTGTTGCCAGAACAAAACCCGCACCAGCAAGCAGAGCTCACACAACACAAATTCACACTTCTAGGTTTTTTGGGCCACGTCTTTCATCATGTTTGACTAGCAAGCAACGACTCCTACAATACCTCACTTAAAAAGGAATATAATATTTTTAATCTTAAATATTTATATTTTTATGTATAAATCTTAAATTTTTTTTAATAATTTATTTGAGTATTAAATTTTTAATTTTTTATCAAATCAGTCTTTTTATTTATAAAAAGTGATCAATATATTAATAAATAAGTTTAATTTAATAAAAATTTTTTAAAAAAGGTCAAATACGCAAAGTAAATTTTTTTTCATCAACAAATATGCATATTAAATATTTTTTTAATCAATAAATACTCGAATTAAATATACAAAGTGCATACTTTTTGATGAAAAAAATTTCAATTAGTGTATTTAACTTTTTTTAAAATAATTTTTTAAAGTTTAGAATCATTTTTTTTAATAAATTTATCACTTTTTGTTAATAATAAACTGATTTGGTAAGGAATTAAAAAGTTTAGCATTTAAATGAAATTTTAAAAAAATTTAAAATTTATATATAAAAAATATAAAAATTTAAGATTAAAAATATCATGNATTCAAAAAAATTAGTGAGTTACAATCTAATCCTCAAACTTGAAGTATATCCCTCATGCCATCTAATGATGACAATTCATGCGAGTTGAAGTAGACCTAGTACACTGTTTTTTTTCCTCAATTAAATTAAGGATTTTTTTTTTTGGATAAATCAAAACTAAAGGCGCAGTTTATTTATTGAACTCAAAATTTAGGGGCCAAATTTATACAGGAAATTACTGAGCAATGGGATGACATGCAAGATTTAATGGAATGGTAATTCAAACTCATGCTAATGTCTTATAATTTATATCTCACACTTTTAAAAAAAAAAAGAATTGCAAAATTTAATCCTTCACTCTAATAAAGCCATGCATAGTGGCACACATAATGTAAAATCTGCACCGACGATGACTATGAACTCCACCAAAAAAAACGAGTGTGTAGCTATGATTGTGAATCGAGATAATTAAGCATGGCCGTACCGTAGACATGGCTCGATGTAATATAAATTAACAATAATTAATCCCCTGATCTGCATAGCTTTTCCCTTCGTTTAATTGAAATTTTCGTTATGGGAATTCATAGTGTCAATTATTCAATGGATTTCACATCAAATGTCATCATTAAAACCACAAAAACAAAATCAGCGGATTTGTCCTTGAATATCATGCAAATTTGTCCACTTATTCTCTCGCTGCCATGCCTCCCACAGACACATACAGTACACTTCACATGAAACATGTACCTTTTAATGAAAATCAACGGCGAATAAACATTTTTTTTTTTGGGGCGCCGCGGGGACGTAACAGCGAATAAACTCGAATAAATTGTAATGGTAGCTATTTTGACTTAAACTCCTCGTGATCCTCAAATTTATTTATTTAGTAAAATCACGGGTTTTATATAATAGAAGTTTGATTATTCCTCTCAAAGAAGAAGGCCTATGCGCAATGGCTGCCAAACTCTGATACCCAGCCAAAATTATGCCAATTTGCACCCTATAACAAAAACCCATAAAGCAGTTTGGTCCCCTTATGGCCTGTATATGTTGGAAATATCCATTGAACCAGAGAACAAAGTTGCCGAATGAGCGCAGATCTACAAAAGAATGACATAGTCTTGACTAATTATTCCCCCTATATGTTGAGTAATAAAATTATATAATTATATTTAAATAATAGTAAGTAGTATTATAGTTTCATTTAAATAATATCTGATAAATTATTTATTTTTTTATTTTATAAATTTAATTATTTAATAATTTATATCAATTTATTAATACTAAAAATAACTCTTGTGACGTTAAAATAATTTATTTCATGCTGGGATGCCAACATTAATTTGTCAGAGAGCAAGGCAACTTTTTATAGCTGAGGTACTGCAAATCCTTGAGGTACTGCAAATCCTTAGGCAATGAAATTCTGTCCCGTGAAAGAGGCAGTGATACACATGCAGAAGGGGGGTCACTCCTTGGAAAATTAAAACAAGCAGCAGACCAGGCATCGTCCTAAGTTCAGCCAACCATTCGAGTGAAAGAATCCACGAAAATAATATCTCTTGATTAAAGACATTTATGTACACTTTCGCACATCGCACATGTACATTTTCTAATTGAATTGAATAGTTTGTTGGTACGTAAACAGTAATTAATAAATAGAAATCCTTAGAATAAAACCAAATTCATTTGTCATCAACTGGGATGACCGAAATCCAAGATTAATGACAGCGGATGAAACTGTGGCCAGTGCACGAGTCCTTGGAAAGGGTGCATCCTGTATTAGTCAGTGGCAAAACATGGCTCCCATGTGATTTACTGCTCTTTTAATTCCTTGGTCGCTGTGCTTTGAACGTAGAATTCTTCGTTTTTGACTTTGATGATTGTATTTTAATGCCTATGCTACTCGTAAATTCTTCTCTTTGCGACTTTTTAAAGTTGCAAGTTAATTTCCTCGGTCCCTGTGCATTGTTTTCAAACTTGCAAGTTAATTTCCATTTTTAAACATGATCTGAGAATTAGAAGCCCCCGTTGGGGAGTACTTTGTGGCTGTTGCCAGAACAAAACCCGCACCAGCAAGCAGGAGCTCACACAACACAAATTCACACTTCAGGCTTTTTTGGGCCACGTCTTTCATCATGTTTGACTAGCAAGCAACGACTCCTACAATACCTCACTTAAAAAGGAATATAATATTTTTTAATCTTAAATATTTATATTTTTTTTATGTATAAATCTAAATTTTTTTTAATAATTTATTTGAGTATTAAATTTTTTAATTTTTTATCAAATCAGTCTTTTTGTTTATAAAAAGTGATCAATATATTAATAAATAAATTTAATTTAATAAAAATTTTTAAAAAAGATCAAATACACAAAATAAATTTTTTTTCATCAACAAATATGCATATTAAATATTTTTTTAATCAATAAATACTCGAATTAAATATACAAAGTGCATACTTTTTGATGAAAAAAATTTCAATTAGTGTATTTAACTTTTTTTAAAATAATTTTTTAAAGTTAGAATCATTTTTTTAATAAATTTATCACTTTTTGTTAATAAATAAACTGATTTGGTAAGGAATTAAAAAGTTTAGAATTTAAATAAAATTTAAAAAAATTTAAAATTCATATATAAAAAAATATAAAAATTTAAGATTAAAAAATATCATGCCTCCTTATAATAGGCAGCCTTTCGAACTATTGAAAAATTGTTTTGTTTTTATAGTATCAAAGTAAAACTGTTCTTACGACAACGATATTTAAGTATAACCATATAATTTTATCCATATTATTATCCACAGGATATAACGGAAAAAGAAGGTAGGACCGGACGAAAAGGGGAAAGGGCAAATGTTAAAGCAATTGGCATTTACAACCCCCCAACCTCCCCCGCAAGGACAAAAATGGACATTTGGCAATTGGCATCCTTGAGGATAAATTGAATGTATTTTTTTAAGAAAAAAGTTATTAAACAATTTTATGATTTATTTTCGAGAAAACTTTATTTTTTTTTGTCCGTAAATAAAAACCTGTTTGGACTTAAACAACTGTTGTCAGAACCGGACCGGACCGGCCGTCGATTGGTTGAACTGGGGACTGACCGGTGGTCCGGCCGGTTTAGATAAATTTTGAAGGATAATTCGGACCGGTCAAAACCGGAAAAAATTGGTCAAGAACCGGTAAAAATCGGTGAAAACCAAACCGGTTGACCGGTCCAATAAAATTAAAAAATTTATAAATTACAATTTGACCCCAAATGTTATTGAAATTATAATTTAAGTATTAACTTTAATTTAAAAGTTCAATTTAGTCCTAATTTTATTAAAAATTTCAATTTCATCCTTAAAATTACAAAAATTAATATTTAATTACTATCTATAAATATTATTTTTATAATTATTTTTATACACATATATATTATTAAATACCGGTTCAAATACCGGTTCGACTGATTCAACTGGTTGGACCTTGACCCACTAATGTTTCGGTTCGATAACCGTCCAGTTCTGACAACTTGACTTAAACTACGATTTTTTTTTTTTGAGCTAACTTTAAGCTAATTCTCAGGGCTCAAGGATAGTTCTACATGTAAGATTTCCAAAAAACATAAAAACTAAAGTTGTGGTAGAGCCGACAAGTCATGTAAAAAGCTAATGTGTGTAAATTGCAATTGTGAACTTGGTATCTTTGCCCTATCAATTCCATTTTCAGTTCAAAGGTTTAGACGAGGGAAATATAGATTTAAACTTTGAATCGCTTGCAGAATCTATAGATTCGTATAGAATCATACACAAATTAGAATAGCCAAGTACCACGTAATTATCACTCGCTCTTTTTTTTTATATATATACATAATGTTTATTGTGAATGATAAAAATATATACACAACTTACATCTCCTTTCTTTCTCATTCCAACTTTCCAATTATCAAAATAATGCAGTTCACAAAAATAATAATGTAGGCCCTTTTAACCGTTTGTTATGCTGCTTTGTGCAAACTCTTTCGATACTTTAGTGTTGAATTTATATATAGGTTCGTTTATTATTAATACAACATTTCCCTTTAATCAAAAAAAAAAAAAAAAAGTGCCATCGGTTTCTGCCTTATCCGCAAGCCTCAAAGCACACATACATATCTCTAGCTTTTTTCTGTCAAAAAAACAAATCTCTAGCTTTTTTTGTATAATAAAATTGAGAAAGAGAAAATTAGTGATTTATTTTTATTGAGATATATGCAAATACATAAAAATATTAATTATTAAATAATTAAATTTAATAAAAAAATAAATTAATTATTATATATCAATAAAAAAATTGTATAATCACTTTTGTTTCTAAAAAATAAGCTCCATAGGAAAATACAGCCCAGTAGATAATTAATCCGATGCCATCAATCACCATCGAGCATTCAGGAACAAACGGCGCACTTTAATGCTTTACTGAAAGTAACGAGGCACTTTCATGATTGGTATGACCCATGTTTTGGCTGAAGCATGCCAAACATTGTGAAGTAGTGCCTGCTACACGGTCGTATTGTATTAACTAAAGCATTTTAAAACTAGCTTTCGAGCTAGCAAATAAAGCAATTTAGATCAGGTGGTACTCTCGCTATTTTTTTTTTTTGACATGAGTAAAGGAAACCAAAAACAAATTATTGAGAGAACTTAAAAAATGAAGGGTAAAAATTGGCAAAAATTTAGACAAATCTTTCCGGATTTGAGAAAACTCAAATGCTGCATGTCACTAAGCCAGGGTAAAGCTTTACATCTTTTCGCATGCACATATATATAATATTTAAGTGGCGTCAGAGAAGGCAATCATTAACTCGCTGCTTCCTAAATCGTAATATAAAAGTTTATAATATCCCCTTACTTGATTTTTAATTGTGCAAAAAAAATATAGTGTTTATAAGAATAAAGTAAAAATATTATATTGTATCGTTACGAGAGATTTATGATCTTATAAGGAAATTCATTGAAAAGTCGTAATGTCTTTTGTCATGACTCTATTAATATTATCTGTTACAAGGTTAAATTTTTTATTTAAATTTTCATCCTGTGATGACACTAAATAACACTTAGTCCCAGTCAACTCAGACGCACAAGATTGTACAATAAAACATTGTAAACAGACACATAATTCACATACTCAAAAGAGATATAAGAGCATATAAGAACTTTTCTCAACTTTTATTACTTTAATTCAAAATAATACAAAAGAACAAAATCATTGAACTCTCCACAGTATTTCATTTTTTTTGTCTAAATGATTCCTTTCTCTTTGAGTACAAATGACAAACCCATATAATCTATTTATACTTAACACTCCCAATTATGTAGAATTAAAGATAAACGTTATCTCTCCATAATCTTTATTATGGTTGATAAGCCTCATCTTCCTATGATCTTATCTATGATTTGATCCTCATCAGCCTTATTTCTCACCATCATCTATCATTTGATTTTGATAAACCTTATCTACTTAAGATCATCCATCATTTGATCTCAATAAATTTTATTTACCTACGATCCTTAGTCATATATGATCTGATGAGTATTATCCTGATACTTGACCAATAAGATAAAGTCACACTCACACGTCCCTACATTCCACACTTTGTAGGAGAGTCAGTGCAATGCAATGCTATGCAGACTTGGTCAAGGCTCGGTTTTATATTTGGATTTTTTGGCCTAAGCTCATGGCCGATTTGATAGCACCCACAAACATGCAACCCAGCATCTTTTCATCAGTCCAAGTTTTGGTCCGTCCTAAGGTCTACATGTAGGTCCGTGTCTACGCTGATCCTTTCAAATTTCATATTATTTTAAAGAGTATTCATACACTTTAAAGTCTCATACCAAAAATTAATGTAAAGTGTCATCAACTACCGCATGACAAGTACTCAAGGAATTAACACTGTCTGTGATATACTCTGTTACGCCCCTACTGACTTCATGGTTTTTCCATTCGTATAATTTTCCTTTGCACAGACAATTACGCATGAATTTCAAAGAAAACGCCAATTTTTATAAGATATAGCTTGGACAGAGAAAATTTGGGTGTGTCTGTGTGTATCACATATGCGTACAAAATTCATACTGCCTAACAATAGTAACAGGGTCATGGCCAAAAAAAACAAAGGCTACCGTCTTCTCATATTCCAACGTTTTTTATTTTATTTTATTTTATTTTTTTGGATGATAAGGCTCCCACTATGTCGACCCATGCACACCCCATTTTATGCATATCTTCATGGAACAGTCGTCCACCATGGTCCTGGCCCCCTGCCCACCCAACCCAACAAGCGCACACAGACCCATTTATCTCTGTTTTTTTTTTTTTTTTGGACAATCACAGACCCATTTATCTCAAGATGTGTATTTTTGGGTATTGCATTCAAATAATTTCTAACATCAGATTTTGTGCTATGTATTGCATCCATATTTTTAGTACAATTTGTTAGAGATTGCTACAATCAGGAGATTTTATTGTACTATGATTTTTCCTTTCGCAAAAACTCTCTTTTTGAACAATTACATTCTAAAATGCAAATTTTGGTCTACTAGTTGTGGTCCATTTTAGATGGAAAGACATGGGAGATTTTGATGTGTGCAATCAATTTGGTTTTGAACTTCTACCGAGAAGAAAGCCTATATTATTCTGGCAATGAACTTTGACTTTTCTTATAGAAGTACAAATAATTGAGTTCGGGCAAAGACTTTTGTTATAGAAGTTCAAATAATTGAGTTCGGATTACTTGGTATGTGTATTTTTGGGGATGATTAAAGTAGTATATTATATTATTAATTATATTTAAAAATTAAAAAAAATTAATTATTAAATATTATAAAATAAATTGAAGTATCATTATCTGTGTTTTTGCATTTCACGTAGCAGTGCAATGATTGAAGACAAAATCATACCATCACGTTGCTTTGGTGATTGAAATCCGGCCAACTAATTTGTGTGTCTACTGAACTCAACAGTAGTTTTTCCATCTGAGCAGTAGATATAGGAGTTGAAGGAAAATTACTGCTCCGGCCTCTTGATTTTGGGTCATAACATGATTCCATGATCGAAAAAGATTGTTGGTATCAGTTGAATAAGTATGCGGTAAAAATATAGTAATTTAAATTATTATATTATAAAAATATATTATATTTTAAAATATAAATAATATTTTAAATATTATTTGATAAATTATATAGTTTTTATTTATTTCATTAAATATATATACGTAATTAAATTATATATATATATATATAATTCAATTTTTTTTAAAATTTTTGTTTAAGTGAATATATGATTAATTTGATCTATTCACGAAAGCTGTAGCGAATCAATCATAATCATTTTGATACATGGTAATACGACTGTTTTAAGTCCAATAGCACGTCAATAAGATTACTCGTACGGTAATAGTTAAAAATAGACAAACTCATACAAAGTGCAAGAAAAAAGTCATCAGATGAACAGCTTATTATCGGCGGCTTTATGACCTTTTCCCCTTTTGATATCCTCTTGGGTTTAGTTGGTCGCCGGCCGCGAAAAGCAATCATTCTCTGTAACAAGTTGCATAAAATTTTTAGAAAAATATTTCGTAAACTTTTTAAAATAAAATTAAAGTAATATAAATAATTAAATTTAATAAAAAATAAATAAAATTTAGATACTATCAAATGATTATGTGATCACTTTTATATTATTAATAATCTTATAAGTACTATACTAATAAGAAGTGTCAAACTTGTTTGACAAATATGTTGTCCTGCCAGCCCAGTGAGAGTGGCAGTCCAGTCCCTACTCCAAAAGAAACCTTCCATTTTCAAACGCTTACGCAGTAGACGACAAGGCTCAGCACCTTCAGGATGTATGAAACGAATGAAAAGAACACTAATGCATTAAATGTCAAGTTTTTTTCAAAAGTCAAAAAAAAGCAATTCCCCTTAAGTCAAACATGTTAGCCCTTCAAAGACCCCAATGTCATTACAAAAAAAAAAGAAAAAAAAAGGACCCCAATGTCATGCAACACATAGTGAAAGGGTGATATCACGCTTCGGTACTCCAAACCCACTAGTAGATCATAGAAGGAAAACTGTAACGCTTGCCGGCCATACAGGCGCAAGTACATAATAACTTTGCAAAATTCAAGTCATTCTGATTAGGAGTATTAGCAGGGCGGATTGAGTCGATTTAGGGTATATTCGTATTTAATTTGTTGTCGGTAGGTTGAATAATTTTTCATTCAATTCAATCCGCTAACGGGAGATTAGATTGGATCGATTTGGACGGATTGACATGATAAAAAAAATTATAATTTTTTTTAATTTATACATATTATCAATCGTCAATATTTTTACTTATTTTTACTAATTTTATTATTCATGAGAATTGATCAAAATTTACTAAAAGATTATATTAGATCAATTTTACTTGATAAAAATACAAATTATCAAACATAAAAGTTTCTTATTTGTATTTCTACTTGACAAATAAGGTAGTATCTCTTACTCTCTTTCTCGCTCTCTCTTTTATAGTGTCTAATGTTTCACTTGTACTGCTAAAAAAATAAGGAGATAGAGATATTCTGATTTTTTTTTATTTTTTAAAATAAAATTACGCGGTGACAATTAAAGAACATGATGATAATTCGGGAGTAATAAAATAATTTTTTACTTCTAATTTTATTGATTTGTAAGATTATATGAAATGTGATTGTTTGGTTTTAATCTAATTGATATTGATAAATTTAATTCACAATATCATATATATATATGTGTGGGTAGATTGAGTCGGATTGGGCAGATTGAACCCCCCAATTTGCATCCAATCCGCACTTGACGGGTTGTAAAATTTTAAAACCGCAATCAATCTTAATTTCGACGGTTTTAACTGGTTTGGATTGGTTTGGACTAGATTGATCAGATTAGATCGGATATGTTAATTTTTGAACAGCCATATTTCTGATTATAAATAAGGGTATAATATATATCAGGAGGATGTTTGCCTAATTTTTGTTCAATTAATATGTTAAAATGCAATGAATCTTTAATTTTTTGTAATTATATTAATAAAATGTGAAATAAAAAAACTTATCGTTTTATTTTATTATTTCATAAAATATCATTGTAGTTACAAAAAAAATAAAGACTCATTATACTTTTACATATTAATTCGACAAATATAGAGTAAAAATCCCCTATATGGCTACTTTTTCCCTATAAATATTGACTTGCAATGTTAGTAATCGAGTGATACTAAATTACGCAAGTGAACTCCTGAATAATGTGGAATTTGAAACGCAAACAGGGCTGCCATAGGAATACATTGTTTTCAAGATGGCGATAGTTTTAAGTCACTCCTATTGGCTTAGTTGCTAATTACTTGAAAGGGACATGAAGTTGGAGACAACAATTTCTAAATGAGCAATCGCTTTCTTGTAGGAATCTTTTGAATTTACATACAATCCTTTCAACTAGGGCAATGGACAGTGGCTGAGGCCGATGGAAAGTGACTAATTATAATGAGATGACATAACAGCGGCACATTCATTTTAGGCAATGTTGTATTTTGGACCCGTGACCTGCGGGATTACCCCTAGCAGGTGGGGAACATCCGAATATTGCAATACGCTCCCAACTAATCTTAATTCAACTTAAACAGCTCTATTTTCCTGACAAATAGCCTGATTGGTGAAGGAAAAATTCAAGTTGTACAAATTTCATGCACACTGGTGGAGATGGTAAAGAAGCCCGTCCTTGTGTAAAAAATCGCGGACTCAAGTTTATGCTAAGTTAAGTAGTTGAATTAAATTTATACTGTACTTACAGAATTACAAACAGTTTGATAATGTTTGATGAGATCGTGAAGTTTATTTTTTCACGACTTCGCTATAACTTATATCTTATACGGTGATTTAGTATAGTCATCACTAACGGTTTGTAAGTAACTATCCCTTCTTGTCTTTTTCTTATCCTACAATTTTTGCGCATGTTTTGGCTTCAATTTCTTTTTTTTTTTTCCCTTCTCAGAATCAATCTTGTAACCCGAATTGCCCTTTTTTTCAAGAATGAAAGGAATTTCACTTTGACCAAATAAGTACAATAGTACGCACATAAATACATTAAGTAAAGCTAAAATGCAAGTCGGCACATGCGTTTGATAGAGTAGTTGACCATCAATTGAACGTTTTAAGACTCAAGTCTGGCTCCACCCAAGACTGCTGCCAATATTATGTAGTGAACATCGATCGACTGTGCCTGCCCTGACCACTTTAAATAGAAAACCATGGCTGTGACCTTTGAATTGAGACCCTAACATATATGTAATCAGCATTTGAATAATGCATGTACAAGTTTTGTTTTCATGAACATCATTCTCACTAAGTGAAACAGCGTTGCCGCCCATCAGGGAACCCTTTTTTTTTTATTAAAGGGACCAAATGTATAAAAGGTTCAAACACTGTATACTATGGGCTGCTGCTTTATTTTCTTTTTGTTTTTATTTGTTTAAAAAAAAAAAAGCAAAAAATTTTTCGGTGGATCATAAGGTATTTTTTAATGAATAAAACACATTTATAATTTTATATCATAAAAAATATTTTTTTTTATTTTTTTAATTTTAAATAAATTTTATTTATTTATGATGTAAAATCACGAATAAATTATACTTATAAAAAAAATAAAAATTAAATTGAAAATTCTCATAACGTAAAGTTACACGCTCTTTGTTTTCATTTTCAAAGTGAGATTTGTTTGTTTTTTAACTTTATTAATTGCTTTCTGGCGAGGACCCATGGTGGAACACTAACTTGTGTGACAGTGGTGAAACAGTTGACATGGTCCAATGAAACATCAAATCAAAGTGTTGCCTCATCTCAACTGCTCATGCACAAACAGGATCGCATGTCCCTTAGTTAGTTGGCAAGCAAAATGGTCCTGTCCTCATCTCTAAAACCCCTAGTGACATTGCCGCTCCTAAGAATTACTCATTATTTTACCTCCTTATTATTCTCATATTGCTTCCTATGTGTTTTTGCGTGGTGCTGCTCTTAATTGAATTGATCCAAAACTTGTCGATACATATAACTTCTTCTTTTCCCCCTTTCGTCAAACATGCGGTTCCACAATGTGTCAGAAAGTTGTCAAAACCATATTGGATGGAGAAAATTGAATCACCGTCCTAGGCATTAAAAAAAAAACAACTAATAAACTTATTGTTAGCAATGGTTCTATTTTGATCTGATGCCGTGGCAATGGCATCATCAAAGGGTGGCATATCTTTTTTTTCTTTTCAGACTTCATAATAATTAGCAGTTAATATATTAAGTATTAGTAAAAAAAAAGAAGTAAATCTAAAAATACTGTAAGAAGTATACAATACTCTAAAGATTCAATGTTTTTTAAATCTCACTTTAAAGTGAGAAAAGAAGTACTAACGAAAGTCAAATCTCCGTTACTACCGTGACTTTACGAGTCACTGGCCCTTGGACAACCTCAAGCGATTCATAGGGTGTCGTATCCTTCTTCACTCTTTTGTGGGAAAACTATAAAATGTTAATGTCAATGTGCCTGTTATAGAATTAATATACTAAGGTTGGTATCTTATTAGAGGATACAAAATCAAAGTAATGTGTGCGTAGAAGTGCGTGTGGCTAGCTGAGAAATATGGGATTTTATTCGAGAGAAGAGAACAATAATTGCAAAAAGAGGAAAATTATTATGAAAGTTTGATAGTCGGCGTGTTTTTACACACCTATTTTAAGTTTGGATCTTTTCAGTTATGTCCTTTAGCGAAAAGCAGGGTGTTGAGTAGATATGCTGCCATTAAGTTTTAAATTTTATAATTATAAATCACATGCAGTAAATATCCTTTGACGACATCATCTTTATAAAAATAATTGAATTAAGACGTTAATGGAATCATTTTCGACTTAAACTCGCAAGAACGCTGAGTGATATCATTATATGTCCCATTTTTTTTTCAAGAAAAAAAAGAGAAATTGCAGTGATCATCCTTCGGCTTGTTTATTTATGGACAATGGCAGGACAAATTAGAGAACTTAGGCCCGTGAGGCTCCAGGGAGCGTGTGTACGATGCGATCTGAGAAGAGTCACTTTTCGCCGTTCGATAGATCTCGTTTTCATCGTTCGATGGTACCATTTTATTGATTGCCTTTGATTTTTTTTGGCCTTTAATCCCACCTTGCGGACCCCGCGGGATCCATGGGTAACTTTCTTATGAGTTACGACTTGAGATGATAAAAAAACAAAGCAGTTTAACCAACGGGACAAAAAAAAAATAAAGCAGATATTTTTTTTTTTGCCAGGAATAAAGCAGATGTAGGACCTACTCTTTTATTCAACATATCATATATATAATTAATAAAATAAGAATTTAATTAATAAACAATAACGCAGAAAATAATATTTATTAAAATATCACTTTTTTAACTCATCATTTTAATTTATAATTTCTTTATTTAATGCATACAATGTATATAAATTGATCACCCTACATGCCTTGTACATATTTAGTTCAGCCTATCAAATATTAGAAACACTCAATAATAAATTTAGTAATAAGTTAACGTATCTTTACATTTAATATCTTAGGTTCAAGTCTTGTGGCCTGTATTAGAATTAGAATCATCTACTAAAATATCAGTAGAGGAGGTTTGTTTGTTTCTGTTGGTGCTCGGCTAATAGATCTGTCTCTTTTAGAGGTTGTTAAATAGATTGTTCAAACGAGATTTATTCCGTGCCGATCTCAAAAATTGGATAACGGACATGTCTGCGATAGATTTTTTTTTGTCCAAAAAAATCAAATATTAGAAGGGAATCAACATCAATTTCTTTAGTATTTTGATGTGAATGTGAAAGACAAATGAAAAGCAACCGGTGATTATTTCGCTTTATCTTATAAAATCCCTCTCAATAATATCTCCAGAACAACTTAATTATATAAATTCAAATTCCGTGAATTTATTTATACATGAAAATGATTTTTTTCTGAACATCAAAACTTGTAAATACTCAAAAAAAAAAAAAAAAAACCTTGAGTCAGGAAAATCAATCGGGAGGGTGATCCTCCTGATGAACGAACGTTGCACAATGATTCTTATGCTTTTTGATGGTCAACAACCAACCACAATTCAAGCTAGGCAAATTAAGGATAGGATTGAAAATAAGTCGATACATTTGTTAAAAACTCGATTACTCAGCTTGGTAAGAGTTCGGTTTGGCCTCGTTTATTGAGTTAAACGCGCGATATACGAGTTTAAAAGTAAAGCTCGTTTAATAAACGAGTCGAGTCTGAATAAGAGTAGACTAGATTCAGTTTAAACTTATAAATAGTTTGTTTAAAACTCGTTTAGAATTTGACAAATATATTATTAATAACTCGTTTAATATGTATTATAAATTTATTTAATGTATTAATAACACTTAATTATATAATTTGACTTTTAGTATAAATAATTATCAATTTAGAGTTATGTCTTTTATTTCATATACATATTTGGACAAGACTTATATTTGATTAGGGCTACAAGTAAATTAATACGTTTGTTAAAAGTTAGGTAACTTGGTTTGGTAAGAACATGACTTGAGCTTATTTGTTTAACTAAATAAGTGATAAATGAGTTTAAATTCAAAATTCGTTTAATAAGTGAGTCTAGTTTGACCAAAAATAAATTTAGTTAAACTCGTAAACAATTACTTTAAAAATTTATCTACATAATAATTAAAAAAACTCATTTATTATATTATAAAAATAATTTCATCAAGTCTATTTTTAAAATTATATATTACATATATTTACATTTATGCATTAAAATTGAATATTTATTTTTAATTATTTAATTTTATTTAAATAAATGATTTTTATCTTTTCATTTTATCTATAATAATAAAATTTTTTAATTTTAATTATTTTATTGATATTATAAAATTAAATGATATAATTCATTAAAAACTCGAAAATTTGGCTTAATAACAGTCGGTTCGGCTCGTTCGTAAATAATACTAATGTCGAACTTCATTTTTAAGCTCGTTTAATGAACAAGTTGAGACCTGAGCTTGATAAGGCTCGATTCAGCTCAGCTCGTTTATACTTTTAATTAAGGAATTATGTTGCTCGTGTCTTGATGTCGACTTGACACAAAATAGAGAGTTTATGATATAACTATAAAAAAAATTCGAACTAAAAAAACTATAGAGGAAATGTTAATAATATATTTGCAAAATCGGCTAACTTGGCGATTTTTTTTTTTTTTTAATTTTTGACGATTCACTCTAAGAATATACAAGATTCGTAGTTAGTACCGAAATTACAAAGGCAAGCAAAATAGAGTGAGTAATTGACTTTATGAAAAGCTAGGTTCCTAGGTAGCAAAAGACAAGTGAAAATTTAGGTACTTGCAAGTTTATTGTGTTCTTATGTGTGAGTGTGCATGGGTGCCACATTAACATTCAAACAAAACACACATCCATTTTCAACCTCCATGTCAGTCCTCAATTGCCTTTCAAAAAAAAAAAAAAAACTGCGCAATTGAGGTTATAAGTAAATTTAATTAGTAAATAATAAAAAAAAGACGTGTATTGAATCAACGTTGGGCGAGATGGAGTGTTATTTGGAATTAAGCAGAGTCACAAGCAATCAAAAGTTTAGAAATAATTTTTTATGTATCGTGTTTAATTAATTCTGGTAATTCAACATATGATATGATTTAAATTTTTTTTTGCGACAAAAAAGAATCAAAGAATAAAAACGAAAATTAAAAAAAAAATAGTCAACACAAACACCAATTTAAGTGATGGAACCACTCCGACTGAAATATCTCTTTTTTCTTTTTTTTTTTTTTTATCAGTTGCAGCCTAATTCATAATTCGAAAAGACCCAGATTTTTCAGATTTAACATTATTTTGTCATGGAAGTATCCGTTTGGCAGCCGGTAATAGAGAAGCCCTGTGCGCGCCAATTCTCAGGATGAGCTCATTATTCTTACCTTGGGCAAATTTTGGATCTCGAGCTACAAAGCATTAATTCTTAATGCCCTACCCGTGCAACCGTAGTTTGAAATAAATACCAAAGTTGGCACAATCATACGCAGAGAGATTAGTTCAGATCACATTTGTCTTGGAACTTTACTAAAACTATGGACCAGCTATGCTCATAAACAAGAGTTTGACCACGTAACAACGACGTGGAAAGACATAATCACCTTCGCCGTTGCACCCAAAACAAAACTGGATAGTATTTTTCTGAGAAATCCGGAGACCCACATCAAGACAGATGTATGAGTTTGATAACCCATTCCACTCATAGCGTTCTTTTAATAATTTAGATCTATCTCTGCATGGTAGGGACAGTCTCTCATGACCCAAAGACACTATTCAGGAGGCTGGTGGGTCCACCCTCGAATAAACCAACTCATATTGATACATGAACTGAGAAAAATAGTAAATATTGCATGCATAATGGAGCTAAGGCAAAAATGGGCAGCGAGATGGTGTTTCACAATCCTCATTCCCCATTTTGTTTAAAGTATTTTATTATTGTTTTGCAATATACAAACGGATATAAACATCTCTAAAAAAGAGATACCACCAACTCACCCTAAGAACTTTATCTATAAATACTCTCCTAATCCAACTTGGAAAAAAAAAAAAGTAAAAAACATAGAGGAAATTTAAACTAAAATAAAAAGGCCAATTCAATGTATACCAAACTTCTAGTTGCCTTGTGCCTTTTTAACTGTAACCGAACCACCCACAAGCTATATAGGCAAACTAACCCACAAAGTAGTCAAGCAACAGCCAGCCACAGCAAATCTTCACATAACATTGCAACTTGAAGTGTTCTCATCGCTGAAGAAGTTGGTATACGGGTCGGACCCATGGGGTTGCGGGTGCGGGTACGGGGCATATGGATAAGGATACTGAGGAGGCAGTAATTGATTGCTGGTGGGGGCCTTGCATACATCATGGGTTGGAACCTCTCATTACCCATTGCTCTTTGCTGGTTCATCATTGCTGCTGCCAAGTACTGTTGTTGTTGCTGCTGCTGCTGCATATGGTAAGGATTACCGGGCATGAGATCTGGCCCAGCCCCTTGGAAGTATCCACCGCCACCGCCGCCGCCACCACTCATGGCAGCCGCCGGCAGGCCTTGAACAGCAGGAGGAGCGTTACCCATTGGGGCCATAGGTATGCTCATGTTCCCCATTTGGCCCATGTTTCCATGGGGTCCACCCATGTTGTGAAGTTGAAAACCATTATTTGCAGCATCACCGCCAGGATTAGGATTATTCCCTTTCTTAGCCCCATTCATATTCATGTTATTACCATTACCACCTCCGCCACCGTTGCCGTTCTTGTTACCGCCCTTGTTATTATTACCACCGCCACCGCCGGCACTGTTACCGTTTTTGCCATCCTGTGGCTTGCCACCACCATTCTTGCCACCTTGGTTTTGGTTTCCCCCATTATTGGTGTTACCTCCGCCCCCCCCCACCTCCTTTTTTTCCTCCGTTTCCATTTTTACCCTCTCCACCGCCAACATTTAACTGAACAGGCACAGCTCCGTTACCGTTACCACCTCCTCCACCAGCCTTTTTGTCATTACCTCCAGCATTTGGAGCACCCTTTTGGGCATTCATGGCCTGGGGATGCATGCCAATGCCATTCATCATCATCATGTTATTAAGCCCCTGAGGGACATTACCCGTGACAGGCGGTTTCATCTTATTAAGTGGATGATGAGGGGCATCCATCTCATCCTCATACTCATCATCATCAAAACCATCATCTTCATCATCATACTCATCATCATATTCATCATCACTCAAGTCCTCATCCTCTGGGGCGGCAAACTTTACAGCCTTCTGGTTCTGCTGGTTAGGCATTTTGAAGTCTTTTAATTGGGGAAGCTGCAGATCATGTAGTCCCTTCATTTGTTGAAGCTGTTGCAGCTGCTGCAACAGCTGGGGGTTGTTCTGTTGCAGCTGGGGGTTCGGTTGACCGCCTTTGGGCTGATTGTTCTGTTGCAGCTGGGGGTTCGGTTGACCGCCTTTGGGCTGATTGTGGCTGTTGTTGTTGTTGTTGTTGCTATTGTTGTTACCCTTTGGCCTTTGTTGTTGCCACCCTTGCCATTATCGATTTGCATGTTCTTGGGCTGGCTGGCCGGTTGGTTCTGGTTGTTATTGACCTTCTGGGCACCCCAGAGCTCGGCATGCTTTCCTGATTTCGAGAGCTTTTTCATGAGTACTGCCGGCTCTACATGCCAGCCACCGTCACCTTCCCTTGTTCAGCATCTATGCTGGTTGTGAAAACTCCTTGGGAAATTAAGAAGAAAAGCCAATTCACAAGGCACAAATAGAAAGCAACAATTGGGGATTTTGTCACACAAAATTAAGCTTTGGAAAAGGAGAGAGGAAAAATAAAGGTAGATTTAGAAATGGAAAATGATACCATCAATTTTTTGCAAGATCCTCTTCACCCTTCTGCTTACATCCATCGCAGTGTATGTTCACCTTGAGAACACAAGTCTACATGCACAAGCAACACAAATTCAAAAAAAAAAAACTACAAAAGATAAGAGCTTGACATAGAAAGGAACTGAAGACAGAATGTCAAAAGATTCCAACAAAAAGCATTAAGTTGAAATGAAGCAATGCAATTGAACTGAGAAGTAAAGGTGTAAATCAACAAATGAAAGAATGGAGGGTACCTGGATCTTCAAGAACTCTTCTTTATTCATAACTTCCAAATCAAATGGAACAAGCACAAAGGCCAATACAGCAAACAGAAAGAAAGAAAGGTGGCTAGTTAATAGATCTGAGAAACAGAGGCTGTAGGTACCAAAGGACAAAGTAGATTACAAGGAGTCCACAATGGCCTCTCCTCTGTTCTTTCTTTTGTGTTTTTGAAAAGCAAACAACAGAGAAAATTAAGAGAAAACAAATGGGCCTGTCACTGACCACAGAAAATTAAAGACACAACAAAGGCTTAGTCTTCGATTCTTGAATACAGAGAATAGGGGAGAGAGAGAGAGAGAGAGAGAGTTCTCAAAGAAGATGAGTGGACATTGAAGACTTCGTTGGACTCTGCTTTCCTACTATTTCAAGGAGACAGAGAGAGAGAGAAGATTGCAAGGGTGCTAAGAAGGAACCAAAGAAGAAAGAGTGTGCTTCTGCCAGGCTCTTCGGTCTTGCTTTTGGTGGGTTTTATTTATCTATTCATTGGTTTTATATGCTGCCCATGTCAAGATTTCTGTAAACTCAGTCCTTCGCACACATAAAGCAAAATGTTTCTTTCTTCATTGTTCAGTCCTCATGTACTGTATTTTTTGAACAATAAAAAAATACGTATATTATTAATATATGAATTATTATATTTATGAGTTAAAATTAAGGATTATTATTTTTACCTTTATTCGATTTTTTTTTATAGAGGAGAAACTCACACTTGAGAATTGTTAGACCTGAATAAGACTTTTTGAGTACTGTTAAATTTGAACGAGATTTTCTAAATCAACCACAGTATTAATCAGTTTGAAACGTGTACTATACACATAGATCAATTGATAATTTAAAGATAAATATTACCTCTATTACATAGATTGAGAGTCAAATTTAAATTAAATATGAAAAAAGTATACTAAGCCATTTTTAATTATGCAAGAAGACTCATTTTTATTTTGAGTAATATTACATAATTTTGTGTAAATAGTAATAAGTAATTAGATAATTTTATTTAATAATATTTTAAATTTTTTTTTATTTTTTTAAATTTAATTATTTAACTATATATATTATTTTATAATTATTTAAATAAAATCACTAATTCTTCTTTATTTTAATCTCAAGCAGTTTGACTTGGCTTGAAACATGGCTTGACTTTTTTAGCACGGTAAATGTAAATTTATTCTTTTATAATTTGGAGGCAAAGTCATGGAATTGTCTCCGTGAAACGTATTTGTTTTTTTTTACTGTATAAAAATTAATTTTATTTAAAATTTAAAGTCGTTTATTAATTTTTATTTATAATATTTTTTTTGTAAAAATCAGTATAAAAAATTTTCTTCATCGTATAATTATACCCAACTATTAATTTTTTCGTCAATTATATTGACGTGACAACTGACGACGTGTCACGTCAACACAATAATGACGTGACATATGTCACTTTATTTCAAGATGATGATATGAAATTTTTTATTTTTTTAAAATTTTAAAAAAATTTTAAAATATATTAATATTTAATAAAAAATGAGTTCAAGTTAATTTTTTAACAAAAAGATTACTCAATTTAATAAAAAATTTAAAATAAAAATAGTTGTTGTCAGAAAGATTTTAAATTTGAAAGATTTTAATTTTATTAAGTAAAATTAATTTTAGAATAATTTTGATTTAAAGTGTTTCGATTTTTTTTTATAAAATTGATTTTAAATTGAGTTCTTTTTTAACTTTTCATTAAACTGAATTTTTTTGTTGGAAGAATAAATTGAATTTATTTTTAATTAAATATCAACATATTTTAAAAAATAAAAAATACTATGTCATTAATTAAGATGACGTGGCACATGTCACGTCATCAGTTTTAATGACGTGGCATCTGTCACATTATCAATTTCGTTGATGTAGCGTTCCGTCAGTTGCCATGTCAGTGTAATTGACGGAAAAATTAACGGTTGGATATAATTGTGCGACGGAAAAAAATTTTTATACCGATTTTCACAAAAAAACATGTTATGAATAAAAATTAATAAACGACTTTAAGTTTTGGAGAAAATTGACATTTATGCCTTTTTTTTAAGAGTAAGATTATGTGATTATAGTTGAGTAATTATATGATTATAATTAAGTAATAATAAATAACATAATTTTATTTTGATAGGATTTAAAATTTTATTTTTTTATAAATTTAATTATGAAATAATTTATATTATTTTATTATTATTTTAAAAATAAATTGATAAAGAAAAAAAATCCAAATATACGAGGAAGAGCATTTGACTATCTTGCACTGGCAGTGTTTTTTCTTTTTCTTTACCATATTCGGAGAGGGAGAGAGAGCAGAAGCGTGTGCAGTGCGTCAACATTAAATGGGCTCAGATTAGTTTTATACCTTTCATTATTATTATCATCAGATGGGGAACGAACTGTGTCAGAATTCTCTTCCCATATTGGTTTCTGCATTAAGTATTGCATTTAATAGGGACCCTTCTAGAGACTTTTCTTTTATTTAAAAAAAAATATTATTAAACGTACAAATCATCAAATTTTTAAATTGATATTAAAATAATTTTTATTTATTTAAATTTAATTTAATAATTCTAAAAGGGTTGATTCATTTTTTGAGTGTCAATAAAATTTAACGTGATTCTGTTATTAAAGCCTTGGTCAGCGAACTTGAGTTCAATACTATTCATTACTGCGTATACCTAAAGAGATTCTCACTACAAATCAGTTAAGGGAGAGTGTAAGTGTAAAAATTTAAATTCAATATTCACAACATAAAAATGCACAAACATAAAGATTAGAATTCGATATTCACAATATAAAAATACGCTGACTCGCTATTAATCTACCATAGGGACCTCTTTATCCACTAACTTCTCTTTTGTTTAATGATTTTATTTCTATCTTTACCTTGTTACTGGTAAATGAAAAAAAAAACTCAACAAAAAAAGGCTTTTTTTTCATTAAAAAAATTAAAACACTAAAATGGCCTTTCTTTTTTTTAATGGTTTGAGTGTAGACAATTATGCAACCACGTGGTCCCAAACATCGATCCAATTTTGGGTATTCTTTCTTCCTACATTGAATAATTTGCTTAATTCATATTATTATATTCTTGCTTCCTTGTAAAAAAAAGTCTCCTTTTTGAGACTTTAAGTTAGCTAATATATACAGGACTTTTTTTTTTTGCAATGTTAAAAAAAAAAAAAACCCTTGTAGCAAGTAAGAATATTAGTCAATTCAAAGATAGTGTATGGAAATTAAAAAATGAGTGTGTATCACTGAACTCCAACTTTAAGTGTAATAATACATATAAGAATTAAGGTATTTCAAATAAGTATCAAATTTGGATAATCAAGCATTTTGTCATCTCTTTGAACAATTTTCTCTTGTTTTATAAACACCCTCAGTAAAGGAACTCAAAATTAAAGATAAATGAAAACAGACAATCCTTGAAATTTTAATCCATCATAACCATGATTCATGCATTTAATGTAAAACCAACCATTAATTTATTGGTGATTGTTATTTTTATTCTTTTTTTTTTTTGAATGAGTCTAATTCACATATAATCATATATAACACAAATCTATTTTATTATTTTTGATTTAAAGTATATTATACTTATTATATATTATAATATCATAAATAAATTATACTAAAAAAAAAAATGAGGCAAATTACAACTCTCCTAATCTCCTCGATGACATAAGTTGAAAGCTACCCACACTTTCTACAATAAACTAGTAAGAAAAAAAAATTTACAACTTGAGACTTGTTATCATATTGCCCAAGCTGTTAGATTTTCTCTTTGGGATCAATGCAAAAATTGGGTCTTCAGTTGGATTTTCCATGTGAAGTGACAAACATTGACGAAACATGCAATGCGAAAAGTGGCCCTTAAAATGATGTTGTGCATTTTTTATGTAGCTCATAATCGAAAGCTCTTTGCTTTGTTTTAAACAACAGTTACTTTTATAGAGCAATTAGGTAAAGAAAGCTACTCCAAAGTAGCCGCAAATTTGGACGCCTAATCACGTTTGTGGCCTATTTAATGTTGAACTTCCAGGCTTCTTTTCTACGCAAATTATTGCAGTCTTTCTTAAAAGCCTAAACTGTGATGAAACCCTCGTGACTTTTGTCCCTTTATTTTTGCTTTTTTTTTTCCCTCCCCTCCCCTTCTCTTTATTTTCCTCCTCATTACAAGATGTCGCGAACTTTACTTCTAAAAAGGTGTTTTAATGAAGACAAGCGACCTAACCCAAATTGCTTTTCTAGCCAAATTTATGCAAAACGTCAGGTGATTATATGTTTTAGACTGGGACACAGGGAGGCTTCAATACAAAGCAACTAAAGGAAAGTTAATAGTGAAATTGTTTTTTTTTTGTTTCTTTATGTTCTTTCAACAAAAAGAGATGCATCCTAGCACCGTGTTAGAACAACTAATTGTGAGTCTTGCTTCATGCAATAGCAAAAGAAATCAGTGTCGGTTTTTTCTTTGGTGGATACATGAAACTGAACTCCTATGAACGAGTAACAAGGCCATAGATTTTTTGGGTTTGATTTCAGTTCTTTTGTGTGTACAAATGTTAGAGGGAAACACCATGGGGGAACACCAGGCACAGCCATTGCCCCTTATGTTGAAGTCATCGCATGAGTACTCCACATGGCCTGTGGATAGCGATTGATCGATAAGTCAGAGTAAATCCACATAGAAAGGTCATTATGTGGTTCTTAGATGCTTGATTATCACAGAGCACGTATACATTCTGTGACAGTAGCAGCTCTGTATACGCAGTTTTGCATGGCAAGAGAAGTGTAGACGTTAAGCAGTTTCGACTTGTACCAATGGAACCCTGCAACTTCTTCATATAAATTTGCACGTGGAGCTTCACTGCCAAATACTACCGCTTCCATTGAGATAAAAGATAGGCTTGCTCTAGGGTCTAGCCATTACTTTTCTTTTCCCATTTTGGTTTCTTTTACATAAGGCCTTGGCCTAGGCACTTTTTCCCCAACCACCCAATATGTCACTGAAAATATTCCTCGTTCCTCTCTACAAATACTCCCACAAGACCAGCACGCGCTGCTTCAAATAACATGAGTCTGAATTCGCTTAATCAGAAATCTTGGTTTCGAGTCCTATGAATGCAGTCGCGTTAAATACCCTAATATAAAACCTTTACCACCCTTCAAGACCCCACCAGGTCGGTTTAAATTAGTCAGCCTATTAGACTGGATACTGAGCGGTTTCAGACAAAAAAAAAAAAACAAACAAATACTCCCACAAGTCCCTATTATTGAAAACTATCGTCCATCAATAAACGACCCTCAATTGGTCGAGAGTTTGTGAGCGTAATAGGTATAGCCCAGTGAAATTTTTCAATCAACGAATCATATAAGAATGCAGAAAAGAAAAACATTGGGAAGTTGAACACCATAAAGTGAAGGTTGATAATGGGAAGTTGGAAATTCTGTGGACAAGAGCCACCAAACCCACCAAGGTAGTACAAGGTAACAAGAAGACTTGAGGCAAGACATGCATGGTGCACAGATGCAAGATAGCCATTAAGAATACAGAGATACAAAGACACAATTCCGGCTGAACATGCCACTAGTGGAAGAGGAGATGTTCAGCTCAATCGATTTTAACGAAACTTTACTATCTACACCCTTCACTGGCAAGCAAATGCTTAGGCAAAGGTTCACTACTACCCCTGCTTAGACACTTATCTTTTCATTCCTGTAAAGGAAACATCCAGTCAAGATACACAGAAGCTTCGAAGATTCTTAATTTGTCCCTTTTAACACTAACTTGCATTACAAATAATCCTCCTCAGCCTCTCTATTTGGATGATAGCCGAAAGGAAAAAGAGCTACTCCCATAAATTTTCTGGGTTTCATGTAATTTAGTTGTCTTAAAATCTATCTTACCTTAGCTCTCCATGATTAATAATCCACAAGAGACTACTATGAGCATGTGCACACACATAAATAGCTAGTTATAAGTTAAATTCTTGCAAAACTAGGTTTACATAATTTTTATACAAGGTCACAAGAAGCCTAAAAAAGACAAAACAGATAAAGATATACAAAATGAATAGCCTTAACACTAACTACAGCAATAGAATTGTAAAACCAGAAACTAAGCTAAATTTGAATTGTCATGAAGCAAAGGATCTGTCATCGATCACTATTATTTACCTTGATCTCTATAAGTTCCTCAATTGGTTGAGGGTAAAATGGGCACTTATTAGATTGAAGCCTCAAAGCTTTTGCACATTCGCTGCACATGCACTGAAAAAATACATGAGAGCAAAGCAAGTTTTAGAACACAGAGGGAGAGGGAGAGAAAGAGAGAGAAAGAGTATCAAATCAATGGAATCAACTCCTCAAAAAACTCTCTGTGCCCATGCCCGGATTTTAAACATATTTTGTGAAACATTTGCCTGACTTCAGTTTTCTGAAGGTACCTTAGCAGCACATATAAGCTACGTCCCTTTATAATGAGTACTACGGTTGAATATAAGTAATAATATAAGGATGTTTTCTCACCATATGTCGGCATGGTAGAACAGCTGGATCCTTAGGTTTAGTCATGCAGATCACACACTCCTTCCCTGGGTCATTATCACTGAAGCCTTCGGCAGCTGAGCTCCCTATTCCATATATCTCACGTAGTTCATATCGAACTCCACCAACCCACAAAATCTGCCTTATAACTCTTACTGAGAAAGGATCTTCATCTTTCTTCTCCAACACAGCTTGTGTAATCTGCATATGACTAGAAGTGCTGGACATAGATGCATCAACATGTTCATCTCCCAAATCAGCTGACGAGCATGTTTCAGCGACTATTACAAGCGGAAAAACATCTTCCTCTGGTGATGGCTTTGAGAGTTCATCCAACTCAAAGAAACCCAAGTCAATGCCTGTTCTTGAAGGCTGACGAAATTTCTGGCCAAGGCCTTTCTGAATGGGAAACTTAATAGGCGAATAGACTTCAGGAAATAAAGGGACAAACCTACATTTGGACTCTTCCTTGGCAAAGTAGAAAATTGTAATGTTGTTTTTAAGATGAGACAAAAAGAAACAACATCATTCATCTACAGAATTTCGAAATGCTTGCATAATTATCCAGAACACAACGATTATAATCTAATCTTTTGTAGGAAATACACAAATAAAAACCTAAACAAGTTTACTGGCAAGCAACTTCTCATAGACTGCTAGAATTTCTTTTGTTAGTTATGAAATATTAGTATTCCAAACCAATGCAATAACACTATATGGCTGTGTCATTTTTGGGATATACAATTTTCATATGTGGACGCTTTCACATTAGCTGAAACAAGTTAGTCGTAGACAAGCTATGCTAAGATAAATTCTGAGCTTCTTTCAAAGTGCACTCTCGTCTTTTACCTGGGGCAGGGGAGAACATAAAAGGCATATGTCTACTCAGGCCTTTTAAGTCATGGTTTCGCCAGTTTCGTTAAGTCGTGTGGCTAATCTGCGTAAATAAATCATGCATACGTGAATTACATTTCCAAACATGCATCCATCCAGGCATTAGACCAATTGACACGGAGAAATGGTACATTACATCCATCTTACAGAGTTAACCACTTGTGGTGAGAAATGAGATAGTTACCATGAACATCAATATATACTTGATGAGAAAGCTCCCACACAACATTAAACCTGCTTATTGGTTAGTGACACCCAAAAACCTGATCATCCTTGCAATTATAGTATTTTCATTGCCTATAGTTACTTTTACCTACCTATAACCTTTTCAGCTTGCAACAGGGTACATTTAACATTTTGAATTTCCCAAAATTAGAAATAAATAGTTTGCAATTCACAATCTGTAGGCATCTCTACAATCAACTATCAGACAGACAACGAGGTTAATCCATACTCAATATATAGTTATGATCATTTACTGATTCGATTTTGTTAAGGTAGGTCAGCAACTTTCAATTTGTCTAAATAAGATCAGTAATATTTTAAAAAGGTCAAATAACATCAAGAAACAGTAAGAAATATCTGGTGTAGTTATGTCAAGAAGGTAATGGGATACCTCTGTTTTAAAAAGAATATTGAATATATATATATATAGATATATATATATATATATATATATATATATATATATATATATATAAAATCTAATAACATAATATAAAATGAGAAAAACTTTATCTTTATTTCACTCCTCAAAAAATAGGAGAGAGAAAAATCCTCTTTTTTTCACTCCTCAAATAAAATGCAAATAAAATTGGATTAGTGTAACTAAAAATTCTCCCTCAATATTTACTGTAACAGCCTAATTAAATGTTCCTCCTTTCATACCCACATTAATTTATATTCAACCACAAAGAATCAAGCCAAAGATCAACCACGGAAACATGAGAATCTCTTTTAAGATACCCAAAAAACTAGCGATGAGAGAATATAGCATAGGCGTCAACTCATGGTTGATTCCAAAAGAGGATATGGAAGCAACAATAAGTGCAACATAAGATGACTTGGCTTATAAGCCAAAAAGATCAGATCTCATACCAGCTATGTCACCAACATTATCACCGACATTGTCAGTAATAACCTACAAACATAAAACCATCAATAAAAAGGAATTAAACAGAAACCATTGAAGACAGACTTACCTGTCCACGAAGACATACTCCATTGAAGAGAAAGCAAGACAGACACATTCAAATGATCATTGAAGAGAAAGTTCCAATATGAAGATGAAGAAACCAATTGAAAAACAAACCATACTAACATATTAATATTTTTAATTGAATAGTATATATTAGGAAATAACACATATTAATGAAGGGAATAATACGAAATCACGCCACAATTTGCTATTGAAGAACAATTATTATGCTGCAATTCAAAATTTAACGAATTCAGTTCTTTTGAGGTTATTTAGGTAAATATATGTAATTTAGGAATAATTAATGAAATAATGAAATAAATAATGATTTAACTACCGAACATTCTTCAAATACAATAAGATTGCATTTAAGAAAAGTGAAATTTCACCATTGAAGGCAGAAGCCATCAAAAATATTTCATTAAAACATTTGATACCATTCAAATTATCAATACTAAATACAAAAAAAAAAAATTATAAAACTCGCGCAATGAGCGAGCATTTCCCGAGTGTGCGTATATATATATATCATCTTCTTTAAAAAACATATTGCATTTTGTAAAAAAATGTATTATACTGTTTGAAAGACATTTATATTCTCAAAAAATTGCAATGCATTTCCAAGTTGGGTTTCATTGGAGACCGATCTCCCTTTTATTGCGGCAATTGTCTTCTTTATTCTTTAAAGATTAGGAGCGACTCCCAATCTTTATTGTTTCGATTTATAGTACCCTTTTTTTTGCGCAAAATTAAAATATATTGTATTTCCAACAAAATACGATACACTTTACGATGTATATCACCAAAACTAAATGAGATTCACCACTTGATTGCTGCAAAAGAGAAATAAATATGCCGAAACAAGATCAATACAAGGTTGGCATCATTCGTGGGCTTACAATTAAAGGCATAGAATAATTGACAAAATGATAAAGCAGTTCAATATATGTCAAAAATGAGAAATGAGAAAACAAAGTAGGAAGAGCAATGGCTTAAATTTCCAAGCAAGGCAACCATGATTCTTTGCTGCTAGTGTCAATGGGGCCGTCTATCATTTGCCACGATTACTCTCTTTGCCACTATTGATCAAGGCTATCATTTCCCGTCATCGCCTCAAATCGCAGTGGATCTTCCATTTACTCGTTCAAGAACTATGTTCAGTTGATAATGGCAGGCATATAATGGCAAAGCCCTGCAATAAAATGCTCCACCAACTTTGAGATTATCTTTGAACCAATGTTCCCCAGTTGTAAATTCTATCAGCATACCTGTCAATAAGACGTGCCAATTCTATTCTGTGTCTCTTTTCTTCTAAGGATGTCAGATTTTGTTCTTAAGAAATCGCATGCTTCCAACACTAAATAATCACAAAGCTATAACTCTCAACTTTCTCCTTACTAAAATAAGATTTTAGTGCAAGACATGCGCAGTAAGGACTACAATAGGAGCGTCTCTTTTGTTGTTACGGACACAAACTTGCACGGTTCTTAGGTAGACTTCGATCTACGTAATGTACATGTGGACCTGGTTTATGTGAGAAGAGGTCTGTCACAAGCCAAATCCATTGTATTTTTACCTCAACAGTTCCAATTCCAGTTCAAACTTTAATCTAAATTGTTGGGGCTCTCCAGTTTTGCTGCTGATTACTGATGTTCTTGATGCCCACAAGGTCCATGGTGCTGCAGCCTTGCCTGCCCTTTTGAGTTTAGTTACTGTTGCTGTTTTTTCGCCTCCAAGGCAAGCCTGTCAGTTATGGCAGTTAGAAAGGGAGATGAAGACTTCTTGGAGAAGCTTGATTAATTAGTTTTGTTTGTATTTGAGGATCTAAATCAGAAACTTTTGTATTAGGGAGTCATTTGTTCAAATTATGTAATCATCTCTATGATGTAATCAAGTGTCGTGTTCAAATTTGAATCTAAGTTTGAATTTTGTATTTTAAACTTGCTTTGCATAAAGTATCAAAATGAAGACAATGTAGCTAGGTCATTTCCTATAGATTATAGCTCTCATTTTTTCATCTATTTCTCCTTCCCTTTTTGTGTCTTTATGCTGCAATTTATTGAGCACACACATACACCGGTTCTCTAACCCCTAGTTTGGTCAAAAAAAGAAAAAAAGAGGAGGAGAGGAATATGAGAGAATGAGAGGAATATGAGATGAATGAATATTAAAATGAATAAACATACTTCATTATTCGTGTATGGGAGAATACACTAAGAAGAAAGGGAGTTAAAAATATTTTATTTGCACCTAATGAAAAATAAGATGAATAAAAATAGTTTATGTTTTATTACCAGTTATACCCTTAAAAAGTAATATTAAAAAGTTAAAGTCAAGGCTATAAAAGTAAATTAATCAAAAAATTAAAACAAAAAAAAAAAAAGTCGGAGGCGGTTGGCTTTTTCCCAACTGCCTCCCGCGGGTTCACTGCCAATCCGCCCAATTTTGGGGGGGATTGGAGAACTGTGGGGGCCCAGGGATTGCTGTCAAACCCCACTGATTTGTCCCATATGTTCCTCCCATCATCCAAACAACAGCATTGTTACCTGTTCCTCTCCATTCGTTCCTCTTTGTAGCAATTCCTCGATCCCACACAAAGGGTAAAATACCAACAGGTTCACGGTGTCCTGGTTTTGCTTCATTTTCAGGCCCTTTTTTCCCATCTTATGACCAAAAAACTGGAACTGAATCAATCAAATCAGCAAGATCTATATACTACTACAACTACTCTCATTTTTTATTAGTCTAATTGACAGTACAATATTTAAAACATTCAAATGCACACAGTAAAAATACAGAAAGGATCAAAAGGACTGGGAAAAAACAATTAAGACAGAGAAGAGAAGAAAACCAACTTGGTTTTTATGTAATCACACTTCAAAAAAAAAAAAAAAAAAAGCATTAATTAAGCTAAAGTCAGTGAATTGGGTCAGCAAAAATCAGGCCTGGGTTTCTTGCGGATTGATATGCAGCCCCTTTGATGATCCCTGAAGATTCTGATCTCAGAACACTTCTTCAGGTCTTCAAGACCAATATATTGCTGCCTAACCATCCTGGTAAACTCACCTCCAGTGTCATGCACCCAGATATAAGGCTGGCATGCCTCATCATAGTAATACAGCAAGCTTTTCATACCTCCACTGGCAATCCTACCTGCAGGCGTGTAGGCTTTGTATATGCTCTCGCATTTTAGCCTCTTTGAAGCACCTGGCTTCAATGTGTGAACCTTTTTCAGTATTGACCCCACCCTTATTTGTAACTCAATCGGCCTGTCACTCATGTTCCAGATCCTGGCTCCGAATCCTGAGGTCTGCGTGTGATCGCGGCATCCATCAAAGCAGCCCCTGATATGGAAAATGCTGAATCCTGGAATTTTCGCTCTCAAGGACTCCATACGTTTCCTCACCTTGAACTTGGAAGAAAACTGCATTCTGTTTTCCTGAGCTTCTTTGGCAATGCTTGTGCTTTGTGGTTTGTGGTTTGTCTCTGTAGTTTAAAGTCTGAATGGATGGTTGTGGGTCCTCCACAAGGCAGCAACACATGATGACAGATACGAGGACATACATGGATCATAAACAGAATCTGAAAGTGATTTTGTACCAAGGTCTGTACCGTGCAAATGTATCCGTTGGATGTTGGATCGGATAAATTATACAGATACAGTGATGATGGATTGATCTAATGGCTGTGGAAATGTTTATAAGGTGTGTATGTTTGCACTGAATGAGAACATTGTAGAAATTTATTGATGATAACATTTATTGGATTAATCAAGCATGTTAGTCCTTTCAGTAAGGAAATGGCATGTCACAGGGTGAAGATTATTAGTCATTGGCAAACATAGAATGTGGCAACAAAAACTTATAAAAAAGGCCAGGCTTCTGTCTTTTCTTCTGTTTCTTTTTTTTTTTTTTTTTTTGTGAAAAAAAAAAGAAAAAAAGAATCAGAAGAAAAAAATGAAGAGTAGACAGGCACTCCTACTGTCCCACGGGGCACTTGAAGCTTTGACGGGTCTCCAAATGACACTTGCTCCGAACTTTCATCATTACAAAGAATCACTTTTGATTTCCCCTGTTAAATTCTCGAGCAAACTTTTCCAATCCTATTAATGACGGATCCAACTCTGATATTTTGAAAGTTTTGTGCCTGATGAGATTATTTAGCATGGGGACCATTGCTTTAACTTTAGATTGAACAGTCAATTGTTGGGTTTCAGGTCTCTTCGTATCTGTGGAGAAAGTTCAAGTTAAATTATATTTAGTTTAGCTAATGAGGGGTATTTTGGTGTATAATTTAAAATACTTAATTAGGTATAAATATATGTTTACGTTGAGGCTGCATAATTGAGAGAAAAGAGAGAGTTGTAGTTATTGGAAATTTTTTTAATTTGAGGTAGTCATTTTTAATCTCATAATCAAAAGCCCAGTTGTGGTTCGATTGAGTTGAAATTCAGTGGACTGATGTAGGACAGATAGTATTTGATTCTGAATGGTGGAGATTAGGTTTTGTTGACTGTAAATTGTATTTTTATCAGTTTTTGTGGGTCTATTTACTGGCCGGTTTTTCTGCGTACAGTTTTGATCAACCTTGTAATTGGAAGGTAATTTATAATCCGATCAAGCTAATTTTTAGTTAGTAGATAGGGGGCACATATATCTTGACTGTATACAGTTGAATTGTCATTTAAAGTTCTATAACGGTAGGTTTTTTTGGTTAAAGCCGAGATTCAGATTTCTAATATTATTATGTTCTCTTGTCTGTAACAATTTTGGTAAAACCTTGCTAATGAATTGTCATCCATGGTTTGATTGAGCTGAAATTTGGTCAGCTCATAAGGGGTAATTGGAGGTTCAGTTTGCATGGTTGGATTGTCGTTTTGATATCTACATCTAGGGGTTATTAATGATAGAATATGACTAGTTTGTCTTAGAGAACTTTTTGCCTTTTCTATTGTTATATATCAAGGTTGTTTAATGTGTTTGAAGTTATGTACTTTTTGTATAACTCACTTATTAATTGTATTGGAGTTGATTTCTGAATCATGGCATTTTCGTAATTTTTGGCTATTGAATTGGAGGAATTTTTTATGAAAAAATTCGGTGTGTTCTCTTTTATAATTATTTACTTATTATATTTATTATTCAATTAATTCCTCACAAATTTAAATAACCAGAAAAAATTTACTGAGATGTTCGACTTTCCTGTCTCTTTCCTAAGTCTCAACATCAATTACCATGCTTACCAAACAAGCTAGCTGCACAAAATTCAGAGTCTACATTCTCCAACCATGGCACGAAGTCGAACGACCTCCTAGCAGGAGTTAATGATGCAAGCCACGTTGTAAATCCTATGGTCATATTTTAAGAAATTTTTTTTATTAAATAGTTTATTAAATTATAAATTATATAATAAAAATAAATTTTTTATAAATTTTATTTCTTTTTTTATATTTAAATTTAAAATCTTTAAAATTGAAATCTGAACTTTAACTATTACAATATCTTTTAAAAAATTTTTATGAAATTTTTAAATAAAATTAAAGTGACATGAAGACTAAATTAAAAAATAAATAAATAAGTTTTTTTAAACAGAAATAAAATTCTCCAAAAATTTTATTAAATTTTAATAAATGATCTATATAATAACAATTATTATATATATATATATATATATATATATATTTTTTTTTTTTTTCCTTTGTTCATCCATATTTTTTATTTTTTGAATTGACGGTGTTACGGGTCCTCAAACTCTTGACCTCAGGCATGGCCAATGTCATGCCATCCAGGCAAGAAGAGGCTGCTCAATAATATAACTTTAATGCATATCAACAACTCCTGTACATGTCAACAATCGCCATAATTTCAAGGCCCTCGTAAATGTGCCTCCAATGTTAATTGCCAGATCTACCAACCGCATGACACCTGCACCAAGGGCAAACTTGCCCATCCGAGTCCGTTGTTACGAGCCGTGCACCGACAAAATATTTTAATATCTTTTTACAAAATTAAACTATAAATTTAAATAAGATTATTTTAAAATTTAAAATGTAATTTGAAACTTATTAAAAAAAATTTTCCCAAAAAAATATTTAAATATTACTAAGTTCGGTGCACCTAACACCAAACTTTCCCGAAAATTAAAAAGGATCAAATTCAATAACTCACACTCACAGCGAATGCCCCGGATTGTTTGAAACGCCAAACATGCAACTGTTGTTTCCGTTGGCGATATTGGTTTTGGCCACGCTAAAATCGTTGAAACAAGCCAAATAAGGCGCGAAGCATGATGAACTGAAAACAATAATTTAGTGGATTTCTCCAAAAATTATTAAATACCTACTTGACAGATTAAAGGCTTCACCTTGGTGGAAAATATCTCAGATGTTGGTGATTTAGCTTCTACCAGAACCTACATTTTGTACAATTATACAACTGTACAGGCCAGAATCACAAGCACCCAGCAGAGCCATCATATAGAATTATGTTTCATGATCTCTAATAGAGCCAGAACAAAGAATTTACATTTATCACGAACTTTGCTTTTCATCATTCTCTGCAGGTGGGTCTATCTTGACTAAGAGAGGCTGGTTCAGATTAGCAGGAGGAGAATCAGCCACAACGGGTAGTTCTGGTAAACCCACAATGCCATCTATGTCCCCATTTTCGGCCAAAGCTTTGTTCAACGCAGACTTGGCAACTTTAGTAACCAAAAACATTAGGACCACTGCACATCAGCAAAAGCCCAGTACAGCATCAATTACAAACATTGAAATGTTAGACAATAGAATGAGGGAGCATTCATCTTAATTTCTCCAACTCCGACTTCAGGTAAAATACATAACCAAAAGTCCAATTGATAGCTTTGCTCCTTTAACCCTATCCCCTCAAATTCAACTCCTTTGACATTCACCAATTTCATGCAGCAACATGTAGTAAATTAAAGAAACAACAATATCCAACCCAACCCCCATCCTTCAGGAGACTCGGGTAACCCATAACAACCCACTGTCCTCCAAGCTCAAACCAAATGCCTTTCCTTGTTTACATCGAGTTTGAGTTCAGGCATTTAGGACTACCCAACCCACCAACCATGGCTAACAAAGGAAACAAGGAAAAACGAAGAAAAATATCCGACATGTGCATGCTATTGCAACGTACCAGATACAACAAGGCCCAATGCAATAGAAACCTGCAATCACAGAAAACAAATCACTATATGTGTGTGCATGGGGGAAAAAGGAAGATTGCTCCATGAAGACAGATTCATCAAGTAATTAGAATATTCATATAGCCTTTTTCCATAAGGTCACAACAAAATTCTTACCCAACGAGCAGTTGAAAATTCACTCCACCCATGTGTGACATCAGAAAGATCCTTGAGAGTTGTTCCAAAGTATACTAATGCAAGTGTTATTGGCTGCAGGAAAAAACAGATGCAATCAAAAACACTCTAACCAAGCCAGTTCAACGATCATATGCCATCTTTCAATCCATCACAATTCGAACAAGGAGGCAGGAGTTTAGAATGCACCATCATTCCTATCCAGGAAGCCAGCATGTATTCCCCTAACGGAACAGGGGTCACAGATAGCAGGTAATTCAGGATGTTAAAAGGGAGCAAGGGAACTAGCCGAAGAAGCAGAACAATCTGTAAGAAGTTTGTAGACATTATGGAAGAAGGCAATAATAATTTATCATTGAATTTAAACCTCTCCGCTGTTAGTGCCAAGTCAAAATTCACAAATAAGAAACAACAAATATGGAATTAGAAACCGTCATATCATTAAGTCAGTAAGGATTAAAAGATCATATAATTTACACAAACCTTAAAGCCAGATCTCTGAATTGCAATGGTGACTGACTCAAATTGCGGATAATCCTTCAACTTAGAAACAACAAAAGGCTTGCCAATCTACATAAGAGCAGGAGAAACATTCATACATGCTCATACAAGCTCAATGTGGGGCAACCAAGTGAAACTCTCCTAAGAGGTGAAACATTAAATAACAAAAAAAAGGCAACTGTCGCACCAATAGAAGGAAGGCAGCTTTGATTTTAACCAGGACGCATATGCTAAAATAGCTCTGAAAACTTACTGTTCTACCAAGAACGAAGGCAGCTCCTGCACCAATTGTGGCACCAATAGAATCAGCAACAAAGCCCACAGGCAAACCAAAAAGATATCCACCACCAAGCTGAAAGATGGGAACCAAGTACGACGAGGATTAGAGATGTTACAAGCTATGGTGTCTTCTAAGGTTAATAGACTGGAATAAAAGAGATAAAAAGGGTTTAAATCAAGAAGTTTGGTGCATGGATTTAATATTGCTAAGGTGTGTTCGTTAAAGAGATTCATATCAGAAAAGAGAAATGGACATAAAACCATAAGCACAATTAACGTTAGCAGTTACACAAAGGCAATAAGGATTGCTTTTTACATCACACTTAACATAATGCTTACAGTAAGAACTGATGCCGGAACTGCCAATATAGTTAGTGGAATGTATGCGACAGACCTGCAAAACCATGCAGATAACAATGAATGGAGAGTAACCTAACTTCAACATTAAAAACCATCTAAGCATTCATATTACTGATTATGGGCTGAGAAATCTAGCAGCATAGGTTCCAAAAAAGTCAAAACCAAGATAAATTATAACCACTCGAAGTTTAGCAAAATATATCCCAAGACCCCGTACCAGTTCCCCATTGACTTGTAAAAAATGGCTGTTTCATCTTTCAAATATTTATTAATGTATGATTGTGAGTTTCCTTCAAAGCTTACCACATTCACTCACAAGTCTCACATATTGCAAAATGTGATGGTACTCCAACAGCAAGATTCCACTCGTTTTCTTTCATCTCCTCAATATGACACACAGGGAACAGATATCTACTCTGCTGCTTTTTTGTGAAGATCCAATTATTAACCAAACAAATGAGAGATTACCCACTGTTATAACACATACTTTGTTTACCCATACTAGAAGTGCTACTGATAGTAATGATCCACATAAAAGAGCAGCATATCCCAATATCATCATACTGACATGCATCATTAACCACTGAGATTGAAGAGCAGGGACTAAGATTTCAGATTGATGCATGTTATATCTACCATCCTATTGGATCTCATTTCGTTACTGTTACATCCTCCACATTCTCGTGATCAAATTTATCATGTTGAGCTGGAAAATGCAGGGAATTGGGCCTTCAGGGAAACAGCTCCATACTAGTCTACTAGACTTGGGCACTATGCCCAGACCAATTAATCATCAATTAACATGAGTGGGTTCAAAAATCAGAGCCAAGCGGAGCAATTAGTAAAAGGAAAATATGTAGGATGTGGCAGTGTACGTTTGAGACTTTATCTAGAGCACTGATTTAATATATGTAATTGACTTCACAGTCCAAAACACGTCATAATTGATCAAGTAAAATGATTGGAAATTTCAACAAATGTTTTCTTATTACAATCGTGACAAACAACTCAAATGGATCAAGTAACTTGAAATACCATATTAACAAAATCGAGAGCAAAGAAATTATTTGATACAAAACAATTACACCGAGTGAAGAACATTCGGGAAAATAAAATTGACTTACAGGGCAATGGGACCCCAAGGCCCAAGGTCCTGCTCAACCCATACCAAAAAGTCCTTCAAGATCTGCAAGCAAAAATTAGTAAATGACTAAATGTACAAGTTGAGGACACTCAATAAAACATATTGATCCATTCCAGCATTGTTGCCACAAGTTAAAGGGAACAGGTTCACTATTTCAGTTAAATTATTACAGACTAATGCTATAAACCAAGTCAAATCCGACCATACAGCTACATGGCTAAGCTGCTGTGAGATATCAATAATCATTAGAGCGAGCAAGTAAGTAAGTGCAACATCTCCTAACTCAGCGTAGAACGTCTTTGGAACAAAAATAGACATTGTTTCAAGAAGCAATCTTTAGCTCTACGGCAGGCCATCACAAAACCAGCATCTCATTATTCTAAACACTAAATAAAGCATGATATTTAACTTCAGAGTTATTCTTCCTAGTAATATAACCAACTTGGAGAAAAATTGATTGCATTTCCTTAAATTACAAACAAATGCCAGAAACATAAAAAAAAAAAAAAAAAAAAAAGAAGCAATGTCATAGCTTTGCAATCCTGAACAATATTTTAAAACAGAAATTAAAAGAAAAAAAAAATCAATCTTATTTTTAGTTCAAAACACAGAAATACCAATTACCCAAACAACCAACTAATTTGAAGAAACGATGCAGTACAACAGATCAAACAAAGACCACATCCAAAACCTCAAACCCCCCAAGAAAAAAAAGGAACGAAGGAGACCCAGATGAGAAAGAGGGACCTTTTCAACGGGGAGAGTAAAACAAGCAACAACGACGGCGACGAGGAGGACGACGAGGAGAGTGATCCGGACCGCAGATGGCCAGGTTAAAGTAACCATGGAGGTGGAGGAGGCAAATAAACTGCGATGCCAAGGCCAAGGCCTGCAAGCTTTGGTCGCCTGTTTCCGCGCTCGGAAGTTGCTTGCTTCAGTTCAACGACAAGCGTGCGATCCTCGATTCCTCTTGATTTACCAGACTTCTTCTGATTCCCACCAATTTCCCACCAACCCCTTTTTCTCTCTCTTTGTTTGTTTGTTTGTTTATTTCATTCGCAAAAAATATTTGCGCAGTAGCATTAACATCAGATAGGAAGTTTCCTCGCCCCGCCACCATAGCCCCGCACCTAATCGTCAAAATGTGTAATTTAAGTTAAGTTTAATCTCAATAATAATAATAATAATCAAGAGTAAGATTATATTAATGTTAATAAATAGTAATATAATTTTATTAAATAATATTTAATATTTTTTATAAATTTAATTATTTAATAATTTATATTAATTATTATTTTATTATTACTTAGAAGTTATTCTTATAAAGATAAAAAAAAAATTTAAAAATAAATAGCTTTGTCTTGTTGATAATAGTTAGATATTAAAATAAATTATTGGTAAAACATTCAGTAATAAAACATGCTTTTGATTTCCAATAATTATGAAAAAGATTATTGCCTTAATGAGTCTGCTTTGAAGACTCAACCAACTGTGTTGCAATAGGAAATGTGTAATTTAAGTTACGTTTAATCTCAATAATAATAATAATAATAATAATAATAATAAAGAGTAAGATTATATTAATGTTAATAAAAAATAATATAATTTTATTAAATAATATTTAATATTTTTTTATAAATTTAATTATTTAATAATTTATATTAATTATTACTTTATTATTATTTTGAAATCATTCTTATAAAGATAAAAAAATTTTAAAAAAATAAATAGCTTTGTCTTGTCGATAATAGTTAGATATTAAAATAAATTATTGGTAAAACATTCAGTAATAAAACATACTTTTGATTTCCAATAATTATGAAAAAGATTATTGCCTTAATGAGTCTGCTTTGAAGACTCAACCAGCTGTGTTGCAATAGGAATTTAATGTACCGTAGAAATTTCATGGAATCTACAATATTCGTGTCTAATTTGTGGATAATTATTTTGATTATGTGACTTGTAAGTTATTTATATTATATAATTTTTTTATTTATACAAGTCTTTCTAATATTTTTGTGTCGGTCCTAAATATGTGTTTTGATGATCATTAATGCAACTATTTTTCTTTAATCAAAAAAGTGTTAGCGCTGTTTTTCAATTTTTATGAAAAGTAAAAGATACAAAAATAAAAATTCCTCTCTTATGGGGGTGATGACCATGTGCGCGTCTGCAGCAGCGAGGATGCAAGTGTTTTTTTTCATCAAACTGTCACTGGGCAGGGCCATGGGAAGGGAAGGAGATTTCAGTTGTTAAGTTGCCAGCCGCGGGACCCACCCCAATCCATGTAAATTCCATCATTGTTTATCGCACCGACTTTGTTCCCTAGTTAATGGATTGGTTTTTTTTTTTTTAATTATAAAAAAATGTATTAACTAATTATGAATTTGTAATGCTATATAACGTAGTCTAACCTGAATTTTTTTAAATAGTAATTTTTAGTTCTTCTGAAATATTTTAATAATTAAAAATTTAAACATATATTTTTGAATTCTCAATTTCTAATTTGAAAAAAAAAACAGAAAATTTATAAGAATAAAAAAAATTATTTAGCGTGTAATTTGCAGTTTAATAAATTTTTTTTGTCATAATTCTTTTTGGATCATAGTTTAATAGACATTTTAATGAAAAAAAAAAGGAAAAAAACTTTTGGGCCCTCTGAACTAGTGGGTAAGAAGTTGTTGGGCTATCAGATCTGTTCCTCTATCATCTTCATCACCCAATTACCCATTTGCTGGGCCGAATTTAAGGACCCGTTTAGATTTTGCTAACGGGTTACAATTTTGTACGAATGCCTCTGCAAGACTGCAACGTTGCTTTTTCTTTTTCATTTCTTGGGCGAAGTTTATTCTGAAGGAAATAGAGTTAGAGAATGGAATGAGTTCCCTCCTTTGCTCTGATATCCCCATAGCCAAACTTGTCTGGGCGCCTAGGATGAGATTCTCTCACTCACGTTACCCTCACATATTTCAGGTTATACAACCCACTGTATAGCTCAAGTTGCCTGCCTCGTGGAACCTACCAATTGCTTAGTACTCAAATTAAATTATCAGTAAGACTACGTGGACGCGCTTAGTAAGACGATTAATATTACAAAGGATCACTCTTTAATGTGGTTCTGTTCCAAACTAACATAAACTGCAAAATCATCTTCTGGTGAATGCGGCTGCAATCCTGTGAAAAGCAATATTTTGCCACCGAAAAAGGTCCAAAGCAGTGATCAAGGTAAAGCTTCTTTAATGGAACCCCTCCAAAAAGGTCAGCAAGAATTATCACAGTCAACATTTATCGTGAGTAGAAACTTGCTTTAGGGGCAACTTTTTCACCTCCACTCCACCCAGACAAGAAAAAGGAGAAAAAGCAGTCACTTTTGGACGAAAAACATGCAATAAATGGCCGAAACGTCATGCCTTATTGCAAAAAAGTCTCATTTTGTATCTCATGTTTCAACATGGTGTTGAGAAAAGGTGACAAACAAAGTTCTCATTTGGATGATGAGGTCCCTAATCTGGAAAGCTAAGTGCAGAGTTTGCTGGTTGCCTTTCTTGCTCCTTTTCTTTAATTAACAACAGCTAAGGCTATTTGCATGCAGAATGTTTAGAGAATCATAGAAATTATATCTTAACAAGCAACACTATAGGAGGTATTGTAGTGAAGAACATTTTCACTAACTAAAAGTGCACGGTAAAAAAAAGAAATCTTTACATATAATTCAAGAATTTAAAATCTACGGTACTCAGGAATTCAGGAAAAAAAATAAAATAAAAGGGGGATGGAAGGAGATAGAGAAAAGAATACAGATATCAGTATGCATTTGCGAATTGCGATAAAATCTCCCATGAAAACCAATTCGCAGGCTTAGCTTCATTGATCATAAGAGCAAAGCTCTCGTGGGAAAGTTGAGTTCATATTCCAACGCCCCATGCAAATCAGCTTTAAATCATGATGTACCAAAAGATAGGTTAGTATTCCCCTAAATTCAATCATGCAGAAATCTGAAGAACAGAAAAGGAGCTTATACCAGACAAGCTTTGTTCAGATGGACTGAAAATAAAATATAGAGTAATGAGCTGATTAGCAAAGTAAAAGAGCTTCCCTAAAAATAGATATGATATGTATATATAGATTCTGAATTAAATATCCTGGCAATTCAGGGATCAATCCCTCACATTCTATAAGTATAGAAACTACATTTTGATTACAATATATGGCTACAATATAAATATAAATGAATAAAGAATGCTGACCCTAACAGAAAGAAGAATATAAACATTAATTTGGACATGAATTTGAGACTTGCTACCTCTAGAATTGCCTCAACCATGTCAACAGCAATTGCTCACCTTGTTCCAACTCTGGCACTGTGTAGCTTCACGGGCTGTTGTCCGCTATACCTCCAAAAACAACATACACATAAGATAATCTACGATATCTTCACTTGCTATTTCGCACACAGAACATTGAGCAACACATGAACCAACATAAGGTCCACAAAGTATTGGTGCCCAATTTCACCATCCCTCCACTTCATCTTTAATGGAGCTCTACCGTAGTGTACACCATCATTGCAACGATTGTCAAAATGCCAAGGGAAAGTCATATCAAAGTTATCAATCACAGCAGAAAGCAGCCCAGCTTGCCTGAATTTCTCTAACACCACCCAATTAAATACCTCCATCTTATTTGGATTAAATGCCAGTGTCCTGGCATGACCACCGGTGGCAACTGTGGTTCTGTAAACTATATGTGGAACAGCCAATCCCCTCTGTCGGACTGATTGCATAACTTCTTTCCAGAATGATACTGCATAGTCAGCTCCCTTAGCAAATGTTCTAATGTTAGACCAAAATATTCCATCATGTAAACCTGAATTCATGATTATAGTGTCCGGTACACTGTCCTCTGAGAAGTACTTCTTCAACAAATTCCTGAACCCTTCATCTTGTAAAGAATTCAAGCCCTGGTAGTTCTGCGTCTCATTCCAATGCCCATTGAAAATGCTCGTGATTCTAACTGACTGTGACGCATCTTTTGGGTTCGAAAAATTCATATCGAACCTCCGGGGAACTGACTTTATATCTGGCAAATCCAAGACGAAATCGAGCATGTTTCTTATTGTATCCACATGATTCGAATCACCCCAAAAGAAAATCCACCGGTTCTTAAGACAATTCCAAGCAGAATCAGCTGAAAAGATCCTATATGAACAGTGACTAGAATACACCCAACCATTGCTCTCTAACACGCCTAATGAACCATTGCACCATGGACTCCAGCAAGGAAAATCCGGTGCCAGGCAACGGTACCTGCCGTCATTATCAATCTGACAACCATCATTTTCACCATGTCTAGTCCACCTCCCTAACCAAATATCTCTCGAAAAAAAATCAGATCTTTGACAGATCTGCAAAGCTGGTAATTGAGCATGAGCCTGATAAAACTTAATTCTAACCTTACGCAATTCTTTATCGAATGCAAATCTTTTAGGCGAATATCTGAGACCTTGAAAACTCCTGAAGAGCAAAATAACAGTGAGATTATAGTCACCCGTGAAATCAGGATGCACCTGAAACGAAATCGAGTAGGAGCCATTTCCAAAATCTTTGACTAAAGGCCGAGACTTCCACGCCTTCCCTGAAAGATCGGTTTCAAAGTAATCCCCGCCTAAACAGCGAGGGCTGTTGGACTCATCCACCGCTTGGAAACCAAACTCATGAACATCTCCAGCCGACAACTCAATCAAATCCTGACCGTCCAATCCAGGAATCACAATATCCGCCGTGTACGAGTCTCTACATGGCTCCCCTCCCGGAGCTAGCCACCGTGAAAGAAGATTCTTAGTGAAATCCGGCTCTAGTTCGGCCGACACCCACTTCACTTCAGCTTCTGATTCTTGCATTGTCGGCTTCTGTGAAGACTCATCTGAAACATTCACCGCAGAAACACTGCTGTTGCTTATGTTGTCAAGTCTATTGTAAGAAAAAACACTACTACTGGCGGTGGTGTTGGTGTTGGTACTGTTGTTGTTGTCTTGGGCTAATGGGTCATGGCTGATGTTTGTGTAAAGATTGAAACTTTCATGGTTTTGGATGAGATCAGTGGGCTCTGTGAGTATGTTTATGTATTGCTGCTTCTGGTTGAACCTCCAAGATTCAATAAAGCTCTTGACGGTACATCCATCTATGCTCCAAACCACCAACATCAGAGCAAAAACAAAGGCTGTGAGTATGTGAAACCGCCATTGAATCAGAGGGCCTAGAGGAAGAATGTGCCACTTTGATGGGCTCGATGAGACTGATTGTGGAGAAATCGGGCCTTTCTCCGGCATATCTGCAGACCCAGACACACGCACCAGCAAGAAACTAAACCACCAAGCCAAGGCAAGCCAAGCCAGCAAATGGTCTGGCACTAAAAATCCCTGCAAATTTTTCCAGTAAACCAGCACTAAAATTCCCAAAAACTAAAGTTGTTCTAAGGCCCAAGAAGATCGCTTTCTTCAAGAAAGAAAACAGGGTTTTCAGTAAAACGCAATTTGCTCAACAAAAACTGGACATTATAATGCAAGCAACACCCAAAAAAAAAAGACAAAAACAAAAAAAAGCGCACACCCTCTAACTTACTTCTTTTTAGCAGCTAAAGATTTGTGTAAAGATAAAACAGAGAAGAATTTGTGTAAAGATTTCTTCTTCTATGTCTTCCTGGTTTCAGGAGAAAAACAGAGGGTTGGATAAAAAGGAGAGCTTTTTGTTGTTGTTATATAATAATCGTTTTTTATTTTAATCTTTCCTGTTTAATTAGGACTCTGGTTACGTACACAAACCAATCCACGAAGTTCCTTTTCATGTTATTAGTGTTACACTTACAACAGAAAACAAACTTGTCAGCAGAAAAATTTGCACAAATTAAAAAAAAAAAAAAAAAAGACTCACCCAGCAAAATTAAAGTGTGACTTATGTTCCGTCAAAATAAAATGATAAAAAGGTGTCCTTGTGAGTTTTTCTTTTCAAAACCTTTTTCTTTAGTAGTGCCGAATTTACAACTGTAACTTTTTTTTAACATATTCTTTTTAATAATAAATAAAAATTATTATAAATATATTAATCATTAATTTTATAAATTAAAACTAAAATAATCTTTATTTGGTGTTCATTCAACTACTTTTAAAGAAATAAATACACACTTAAATTTTAGTAAGATTGAATGAAATTTCGCTACTAAAATCTACGACGATTACCTGAACCTGTGTTACACTACACGCATTCCATCAGAAATGATCGTAAATAAGCACAATTGTAGGGATTTAAATTCGAATCTCTAATGTATAAATGTACTGATATAACATTAAACTAGACAATTTTTTACATAATTTTAAAGTGGAATTTTCTTACAACCAATAAAGAAGAAAATATACCACATTAAACAATTGTCTAAACGGTTATTTGTTGTGTTTTTCTTTATTTTAAGTTACTATCTCAAGCAATTTTTAAATGTGAAGAGGCTCGTTCATATTAGGTAATAGATTATCTTTATAAAGAGATTAAATGAAGATAATAATGCAGTAATCTCAGTTTTGATTCATACGTATGGATGTCCATATGTCTATACTGTTCTTTTTAAAAAAGGGAGGGAATACAAATAAATTAAATTGGAGTCATTAATCCTACTTAAGATACAATTATGAAAAAAAAAAAAAAAAAACGAAGGGAATCCTTATCCAAGTAGGAGGACAGATCCGAACGGAACGGAACGATGTCGGTGAAGACCAGAATGCCCCTCGTCATGCATGCATACAGCGCAGCACCGACAATATGACTGTCCGCCACTGAGTCCGTCGGTGACAGTGAAGTTTAGGGGAGGAGGGAGCCACGCAGGGGACACTCAAGTCATCAAGAAAAAATAAAAATAAAAATATATGTTTATATTTTGAGAGGCCAAAAAATAAAAAAAATTAAAAAAAAATTATGGGGTATTTGCATGGTGGGTCTGTAGGTGGGTGGGGGGAGCCATCGTTCTTGACATTGTGAAGTAACTGTTATGATTGATGATATTGATGTGATTAGCATTTAGCAACATAGAATAAGAAAGGTAAACAACAGCGAAACTTGGTACTGGGTAGTGTCAATTAGTAAGGTTAATGGAAAGTTGAATACGACGTCGTGCCGTTGTCCCAACCCTTGCCAAGGAATTATCCAGCAGATATAAAAATCACAAATTTGTTATTTATATTGTTTTTTTTAACCTAACTGAGGTGATAACCTAATAGAGCCCCATTGTGCTTTCTTTTACATTGTCTCGAATTTGAGTCTTTTTATCGTCATTCATTTTAAAATATTAAGAGATTTATATTAAATTATAATATTATATTTTATTTTCATTAACATTGAGTATCGAAAAGACTCATAAAAACCTAACAATAATTGGCTAAATAATCTTCTTTATAGGTAGATTAAATAAAAAAATCAATATGTAACCTACGTTCTCCATTTACCAGCAAAACTTTTTTTTTCAAAAAAATAATTGTTTTTTCCGTGTGTAAAGGGATCTATGTCATAGTATACATATATGGGGCACTTCACACACCGAAGTTGATTTGACAATTTTATATAAACGTGGATATCTTAACATTAATAAATCTGAATTCGTTGGTAAAAAAAAAAAAGATCTGAATTAATGACAAATGTTACATTGTACTTCATTATTAATAATTATATATTTTTAATTATTTTAATATATGATAATAATTAATACTTAAAATAATAAATGTATAATGAACGGTTTTAATAATATTATCTCACTCGAATCTTTCTTACGACAAGACAGCATGTCCAATAATCAACCTGAATTTAGTATGGTTGCTCAAGTGGGAAATTGAACCCTCTGAAAGTTCTCGAGGCATTTATTAAAAACGTAATGCAAACAAATGGAGCTACATGGTTCAATCTTTCAACGAAACACCTAAACCAAAAAAAAAAAAAAAAAAAAAAAAACACCTAGATTTCAAGCATTCCAATTAGCATGGAAAAAGAGTTTTGGACAAGCATTTTAGAGCCCGATTCAAAGAAAGTTTGTTAACTTTAGTTTATCAAAATGATCATGTTCCTATCTTTGTGCTGCCTTATTGGAAAATTTAAAGTTAGAAGAGTAATTTTTGTGCAGACAATCGTGCAAAATTAAGAGCATCACAACGTTTTTCTAATTATTTACGACCAACCATTTACAGCCATAAGTCTCATTATCTTGACTTAGACGGTTGGTATTTACTTCCCTTGAAGTTAAATCATGTACCACTCGATGTTGTAATTTAATAGTAAGTTGAGGTGTTTTCACACTGTGAGTTTTAGGTTTGAGTTTTCGTATCTGTACTCTCTCATAATTAATTCATGCTAAGAACTCTATCTAATATAAGCAGTGATGTACAATATTAGAAGTATATTTGTTTGCTTGTACTCTTGTGGCAGAATCACATTCGGTCTTATTAATACTCAGGAGGTGGGTTGACCCATTTAAAATTATTGAATGAGATTTTAACAAATGAGAGTTATTCTGACTTCAAATCAAGAATTCGATGATTAAAATATCTAATAAAATCATTTTTCTTGTTCAAAAGGTTAGATCAAGCGTATATTAAGCTCTTGTCTCTGTTTTTTTTTTTTTTACTATGTACAAAAATAAAAAAAAAATGACCTAGATTTAGGGTGGCACCGAAAGTGATATAATGTAGGCATTTCAAAATAGCAAGCGATTATTTTGCTCAAAAAAGGAAAAAACAAGCGATTTCAAGGATAAAAGTTGCCGTTGCATTTCCTTTCGGAAGAGAAAACAATTCTAGAATATTTGATGCTACGATGTTAACCTTTATATTAACATCTTACTAATTGCAAACGTAATACATTTAGCACTTACTATCGGAGAATTCCTTTCTAGCAATAGCTTTGTTGAAGGGCAATAGTCATTAACTGCAACGGCTTTCTTACTAATTGCTTTGTCACCTTTTTTTGTTTTTTGGACAGAAAATATTCGCAACTGTTTTCCTTGGAATAACTCAAGAATTTTTTTTTTCTTTCATAGAAATGAGAAGACGGGAATAATATTCTAGATTTTAGTCAAGAAAAATTGTGTATTTTCTCGGTGACATGTGTAAAATTTAAACTCACTGTTCGTCTTATTAGTACTTAATTCAAAATTTATAACTTATCAACATTCGCTACTTACCATTACACGAATCTAAAATAATTGTACCAAAAAAAAAACGAATCTAAAGATGTAAACTGGGCATTCAATCCAACGTGAATTATGTAAACCCCACTTTGATTAACCTTCCAATTAATTAATTAAACTTGTCTGTCGTCCGCAAGTTGTAATTGTATTTATTGTTCGGCAATGTCAGCCAGCCTTTTTCTCTCTTTTTCTTAGGGCAGTCCAAAGTATTTTGACAAACAACAAAAAGTTCAATTGTGACTTATTCAAGCCGATCGATAACCCTAAAAACATAAAAGACATGGTTAAATATGCCGATGTTCCTTTTCAATTTTAAACGTAGTAGAATGTATAAATGTGCGGATATTCCAATGTTTCAAGGCTATACAGGGGAATTCTCAAAAAATAAAAAAAAATAAAAAAAAAAGCTATACTGGAGAATTCTTAAGGGAACCACACAATCCAAAATTTGATTATTTAACTATTACAGATTCTTGGTATCTTTCTTGCATTGATAGAAAGAAAAAGAACGTGATCTGTCAACTAATAACAAATAACCAAAAAGTTGATGTTAATTAGGTTAGCTATGCCACAGACGGCGCTCAATTATTAGTCCCCACATCACACAGATCAGTGCCCTCCAACTGTATTAAGTTGAAAAGGATTGGTCCAAACAATAAGGCATTGTCATGTGTAATAACCCATCACTGTGGATGAAGATCGGCACATTATATCAAGTTCCCAGTGTTGGAATTTCGAATGCAAGTGTGGGTTAGAAATTCCACGCTGGAAAGAAGGCTGAGTAGTACGTGGTTTATAAGTGAGAAGAACTCTCAAACTCATTATTTACGATTTTACATTGAGATATACTGTTAAATTTATATTGTTAAATTTATGAGTTTATTATTTATTTAAACTTTTTTCAAATTTCTCCCCTATTACAAGAGAAAATATAGTCTCTCGCGATTTTCCCAATACTCAAATAGGTACCCATAGTAATGTAAGACTCCAACTTCCACACTTGTAGATTGTAATGCAATGAGGAGTATGAAAGCCCTTATTTATAACAAAATAATTAAAAAAAAAATTTGTTGGCAACGCTTACATAGAGTGGACATAGACCAAACTTTTTTTTTTCTTTTTTCAATTCTTAGGTTAACTATGTTACATTTTTGTGTGAGAGATGTAGTTTGGGTGTGATGTTGGGAGTTGCAGCCTGTCCTGCAAGTGCATGTGTATGACGGGGGCTGCCTGCTCGTAAACGGAGGCAGTAATTTTGGGCTTACCTTAGCCTGATTGTAATTTTGGATTTGATCTAGATTACCCATCAAGTTGATTTATCACATTATATCACCGATCTACACAATCTGATTCATTGCATTGTTACAAGAGTGCTTAAAAACAAACCAACAATCATGTGATTGGATTAATAAAGAATTTGAGCTTTTGGCCTTGTAGTTGGGTTCAAATTCGTTAAGTTCAAAACTTAAAACTAAACTTACGATTTACTATTTGACACGAATCATACTTTAACTATCTGATTTAGTAACAATTTTTTTTAAACACAAAATCGTAATAATCTCTGACTAAACTGTGAGACATCAATATTACTTTCTCATTTTAAGTAAAAAAATATATCTAAAAACATTTAACTCTCACTAGTCTACAGTTGGGGAAAAAAAAAGGTATATACCATAGTCCATAGCATATTAATTAGGCGTATTTGTATCCTTTTCAGTTGTGCATCATTTGCGCTCCGCCTGTGCAAATGAGTAGGAGAGACGAACGGCATGTGCCATGCCGTTCTGTCATTAAGATAGGGAAGCCGAGAGAGCCGCTTGCTATGGACCATGTATATGTGATGAAAAAGCTTAGATCGGCGTCTCAGTGGTGTGTGAACATCAAATGCCGTTTTAATTAATGAAAAGGAAAGACAGCTGTTTTGAGATCTTTCATTTGTTAATTATTAAGGTTAATATACAAATCTAACACTAATTTTAATTAAAATAATAAATTTAATATCAATTTTTTAAAAAAAATAACAAATCTAATATCAACTTTATACATGGTAACATATCTAGCATATTATGAAATTTTTTAAATAAAATTTATTTGTTTCGATGATATGACACTAACTAATATAATTATCATATCATCAAAACAGACATATTTTAATAAATCTGTTATTAAAACTGATAAATTTTATTCATAAAAAATTATTAAGTATTAGATTTGTTATCATATGAAAAATTGGTGTTAAATTTATTACTTTTTAAAATTTGTATTAAATTTGTTATTTTAATTAAAGTTAGTGCTAAATTTATATATTAACCTTGATTATTATGAAAAATTTTCTTTTTTTGAGGTAATTGATTGGAAGGACGGAAAGATAAGCAAATGAAAAGAACAAGAAGTCTCCGATTAAACCGTCGAGAGGTTAGCGGTAAATTCGGGTGTAGTCACATGTTCGGCTAGGCTTTGAATTTTTATGTATTATCAATCTTGCACTTTAAATGAAAAAAAATACTGGAAAATTGTGAAATTTATTGGTCCTCCTTTTATATATATATATAAAAAAAAAATCAACTAAGACGGTGACTCAATTGAGATTCACGGATGAATTTTTTCATAAAAAACTAAATTGAAACGTGAACTTGTAATTATGGTTTAATGCGCGACAAAACCCACTTTAAATTAAGAAGAAAGACGGACAAAATAAGTCTTATAACTAGGTAATAGCTGAGCATTTGCGTTTGCTAAGTCAAACTTAGAATTGTAAGCTATAGCACATTTTGAAAGAAGAAAATTTTTATACGAATTTTATGACAAATTTGGAAGGATTTAGTGATAGATCCTTAAAATTTTAGGAGAGGCCACCATGAGTATTGAGACGTTACTTCAAATGAATATCTTTGAAATTGCTATCTCTAAGGGTGTAGCTATTGGTTTAGTTGTATTTAATTTGTTGACTTTTTTCTTCTTCTGCCTTTTTTATTTTTTTCTTCTGCCTTTTTTCTTATGTAATAAAAAAATGCCCACTTTATATTGCCGCTAATGCGAAATTGATAAAAAAAAAGAAAAAAAAGAAGGCACACACACACATACACAATTTTATGGACTTTACAGATGGGGTGAAAATATATCCAACAATCTCCAGCTACGAAAGGCCACCAAACCGTAGCCCAATGCCCTCATGGTCGCGTACGCCCATTAGATCGTAAACAAATGGGCTTAATATTTGATTAAGCCTCGAAAGATTAGTCAATTAGACAAAGTTTTAGCACTGATTGAGAAGTTGCCAGTGAGTCTTAATTGCAATGGTACCACCATTCCTCTGCCCCAGGATTTTGAGGATCTGAGCTAATCAGGAATTAATGGCAAAAAATGCAGAGCAGTTCTTCAGTCATCAGCCTCCGTGCCTCTGGAAGAATTCGATAACTGTACACATTTCAATGCAGAAGAACGTGGAAGCCCATAATTTATTTATTAGTTCAGACTTCAGGCTCCATCAACTTCAGCCTGAATTATAGTTTGCATTTCACTCTAGATCATGTTCAGTGAGCGAACAATTGTATAAAGTTGGTTTTTACACCCTTATCCCGAGTACATAAAACATCTTATTCGAGCATATTACCTAGTTAGACGAGTCGGGTTGAACAGATTCGATTCGGCGTTCAGATCACACAAAAATGCTGCGACGTTGGAGGGAAAGTTTTAAAGTTTTATATCAAAGCATTTGGCCTTTGCCCTTGGAAAACAAAATAGCCCTGGTTCGACCTTGGGGGACATATGATACAGAAATATTGTTGTGACGTTTAAGGCAAGTCTAATAGAATGAGACATACCACCAAAGGTAGTGTCTTGATAGTGATTCAATGTGTTTTTTTATATATTGGTCCGAGTTTGAATTTCCTCACTATTGCATGCATCCATTAAATGAGATTTATGACGAAACGCGATATTAATTTTTAATCTTATTAATACTAAAATTAGACATAAAGAAAGTTCATTCAAGTCCAACAATACTCAGATAATAAATTTTTTCTATAAAAGAGATTAAATAAGAATATAAACAGTTTAAAAACCGACTTCAATTCTCAGTCCACAAATATTGTGACCAACATACTTATAAGTACATTTTTATGAGTACATTTTTTCGGATCAAAAAACAAACAAAAGAACAAGGCTTCAAAGCTTGCAGTCTTCTGTCATTTGAAATAATAATGCCTACTGCACGCGGGTGCATCAATGCATCAATTGAAAATTTGATTTCTCAAACATTTTTCTCTTTTATAACCAGTAATAAGGAAGTAATTTGCAGCAGTAATTTGGCTAGATGCCATTCACTTAACAAATTAGGTAGTTTTATTTTACTAGGATCGTACAAAGCACTTATTATTCGACATCAAAATAAAATGGTGAAGTAGATGCAAAATTTTTTTATAATAATCAAAGCCAATGAGGTTCGCCATTGCCAAGAAAATCAAAATCTTCTATAAACAGCTCTTCTGGTACAGTATGGAACTAGAATAGGCAACTACTAGCGGAGAACTGAAGAAAAGTGAAACAACCAAAGAAAACCAAAAAGGACAAACAGTAAAAACAAAGAATGAAGTGAAAAGCAGAAAAACCACCATATTATGAGCTCCATGGATCATCCCAGCCTTTGGGCCCCTCTCTTTTAACGAAGTCAATAATTGCTTGAACAGCCTCATCTACCCTGTTAGAAAGGGAGTGGTTCCCATGCTCAATCTCAACTGTCTCTGCACCACCCATTGCCCTGCACAACCTGGCAACGCGTACAAAAATAATCATCTCATTCTGTCATAATTACTCTCCTCTCTTACACACCACGCAGGGCACACAAACAAATAGGAGAAAATTACCAAAAAAAAAAAAACCAATAATGAAAATATGTGCAGCATAGTTCAAAAATATCTATGAAACTCAGGCTAACCATCAGGTCCATCGCAATCCACATTATGGACCTAATAAGGGCTTTTGGCAATTCTACATCGAGAGGGGCTATGGTAGGTAGAAAGTTTTAATTGTCACCTTTCGACCAATGCTTTCTTGTCAACATACTCCGGGACATATTCATCAGCCATAGAAAAGATTACCTGCACAGGAACATGCATTGAGTTGTAATATGCTCATCACATGTTGTGCTCACTGTATTCACTGCAACTCCTTAGTTTATAGACGCACAAATTGAAGAAAGCGATATAAGCACCTGACAGGGTGTGTTGCTCATGTGCCCAAGTCTCATTCTCAGCTGGTCATCACTAAGATCTGAGCTGAACAAGTCATCATCCCCATTGTATGCACAAAGGGAGTGGTACCTACATAATGTGTCTTTATCAGCAGAAAGCGTCTCTCAGCATACATCATACTCACACACACACAGATTATCTATACACAGTCGCTCGAGCTTTATGTGAGCTTGTGTGTGTATAACGTATATATCACATGTAATGCTAACTGCTATTTTAATATGCATAAAATACAGAATGAGAAGATACAAGCGGATAAATTAAATTCCAGAACTATGACCACAGGCCACAGGAAACTTGAATCCCATACACTCTAGATTAACATCATGGACAAATAAAGCCTGCTAAGCTAATGAGGATTGTTTAGGACAAATAAAGCCTTATGAGCTGATGAGGATTGTTTATGCACAACATACACAAACCTAAAAACATCAACCAAAAAATTTCACACCAGA